>OY987283.1:17640074-18175114 GCA_963920785.1 Sphagnum contortum | reverse complement strand
AATTGCCACAATGATGTGAAAATGAATTTGCTCCTATAAACGTGCTTGCATCTAAATATCATAATGTCTAGGTGGGTTCAGCACACAAGTGCTGAATGATTCGTATATTTTAAAATTTAAGATTCATCATGTGAATTTTTAGTTTTGAACTTTTCAACATATAACATATTTACATATTAAATCATAACTTCATTTCATAGTTCTTTTATTCTCCTTCGAGTAAGTTTGTTCACAATTAATGTGCTTATTTGTACTAGGCCAGACCTTGATTCCATATTCTTGCAATTTAAAATTTTAGAAAATTTGATCACAAGGCTAAATATTTAAAAGAAAATGTGATAAAACAAAAAATAATTTAATTTATGCTGAAGTTGGCCATGTTCTGCGATAATAAACGAGGTTTTAAGAAACGATGTCAAGTGGCGCTCTGAAATTTTAGATTGCGTTTGAGCCCTTAAGCCTACCTCCAATAAAGACTGACAAATAAAAATAAAAATAAAATTCTAGTTGGTATGATGTCAAGTGGTGCTCTGAAATTTTAGATTGCGTTTTGAGCCCTTAGGTCTACCTCCACTAAAGACTGAACAAAAAAACAAGAATTTCTAGTTGGTGAATGTCATTGGTTGGTCACAAATTGACTGTTATTGATTTTTTGGTCACAATGATTGGCCCACATGTGGCTTTTGTCAAGGGGTAATGTCCAATAATTTATTTATTTTATAGGTGAGGGAGGGACAAGCATCAACACTATATTTAGATGTTGTAAATATTAATACCATCCAAATAGAGTGCATTGCTGGAGTTGCTTTTAAAGAGAGTCCTCTTGGGCCAGGGTGAATTGACCCTCACATTGGGATCATGGCAAAAACTCCAAACCCGCTTAAATGGCCATATTAGGCCCCAAAATTATAGATTTGAATTCAGGGACCCTGATCTAGTCTGTGGAGATTATATTTCTAAATATTTAAAATATTTATAAGCAATTTAAAATGAGTTTTAGGGTTTTTACCATGATCCCAATGTGGGGGGCAATTTGCCTTGGCTGTCCTCTTGCAACACTAACTTTGCACATGATATGCATGTTCTTCACAATGTGTAGTAAAATCGTGACAGCTTCTGATTGGCCCAAGTGGAGCCTTTTTAAATACTCTTTCAGCTTGTATTGTCCAATTTTTCATGTTTATGGGTAAGACTTGGGAAATAATCAACACTCTATGTCGGGTGTGATAAACACAAGCAGAGGTTAAAAATAGGGGTCGCTGGTGGACCTGCTCTCTTACTCTCTCACATTTTGGAATGCCTTGTACTAGAAAGTGAGACTTTGGAGGCAGCAGCACAGCACAATTTTTACAACTTTCTGGAGGATAAAAGGAGGAGCATTTGAAGGCTCAGAGTGATGCACTTGTTGGGGGGGGGGGGGGGGGGATAGCAATAGAACATGGCGCTAAAGCTATCTTTTTGAGTGTATGATCCAAAATGGGAATCATGGGGGGAGGGGGGGGGTGTGCATGCTGATCTGCTAGGGAGGCCTACAAAACCTTCCTCATCTGTGCTGCAAAGATCTGCTCATAGTTGTAACTTGTATTATCCATGAGTAGTGAAGAATCATGACACATATAGGCCTGGCTTGGTCTCTAGTATGTCGGTCATTATTACTTTATTGGGGTCAAATTGGGTTCAAAAAGGGAGTTGCAAACATTTCCCCAATGGTTTTCTGAATAACATCAAAGCTGTAAGCCACACAATAGGCAGACCCATTCTAACTTTGGTCCCTCCACCCCTTCTCCAAATTGCATATTAGCCATTGTATTCAAAGTGCAGACCCACCCAAGCAAATTGTTTTGAGGCTATGCTTGCAATATTGCTGTTGGTCCACATAATGCTTCAAAGCAGGGAGGATTTAGATCAATAAGTTTTGGTAGCACATGATGAAAAGATGGAGTTGGAAAAAACATGGAACAAGGATTGGACCTAGGAAGTCCTTTAGCACTTCCCACTTACCTCCATTATTATAGAAAGGCTGACTCTCATGACCGACTAACCCTCCTCATTGAGCTCAAGAAATCTTCCATAAGCGTTGAGGTGGGACAAATTAAGGCTTATATTCCAAGCCACTTCATGGCTTATTGCCAATCATTCATGGTGTGTTGACATAGCACTATCAATAATTTGGGTAGCTAACACCTGGCTATATACAAGCTGTAGGAGGGAGGTGTTTTCACATCCATAGCCACTGAAGTTTCTTAAACAAAATGACTTTTTGTGTTTTTTGCCCCCTCCTTTTTCTTATTTCATTCTGTGTAGGGTAATGCCCTTAGGGTTGGGGTGTTGCCCAGCAAAAAAAAATTGGCCATTTTTCTTTAAATTTTTTTAAAACTTTGATACCTCGTGGGTACCAGCCAGGTAACTGGCAGATATCACGATAAAAAAGTTTTAAAAACTAATGTGAGCATTTCCAAAAACAAAAGACTCATGTCTCTGGGCAAATTGCAGATTTTGTCAAATAAGGGTGCCTTTAACTACACTAGCAAAAATCATGGAGGTTTTTACTTTTTACAGAAAGTGAGAGGTCTCTCTGTCCAAGTGTAAGAATCTCTGGCCTTTTGCCCCTGGACCTTACCCCTTATGTTTTTGGGCACAATCACTTGAACCCAAAAACCAAATTTGCATGAAATGGAAGAGACAAAGTTGCAAACCTTCTCAAACTAATGTTTATAGAATACAATTAGGACTCACCAAGCGCAAAAGGGCATAATGCACACTGATCAATTACTACAGATGTGGTAGATTTTGCTAGTGACTCTTAAAGTTCGGTGTTTTTTTTTTTTTTTTGGGGTGTGATAGCCTACTTACTACAATTCTAAATGTCCAAGTGTTGTGAATTTAAAATCCTTATTGAATTCTGAACCTACAGCAACGCCCATGTGTCTTCAAAACTCACTTTTGGTCTATTTTCTTTCTGCAATCTACAGTGAGTTACATTGCTGATCCTTTTGAACCTTTCCATAATTATTTGATTGAATAGAGTTATACGTAAAGTAAGAAAAACACACAGCACTAGAACCCTGAGTTTGGTCATACACAGGGTGAGATTCAAAAAAGACGAGCTAAAAAGTACATTACCATTAAGGGGGGTGACTCACAAAACCATCAATTTTTGTGGTAAACTAAGTTTCATCCTGTTTTCTGTTTTTCTAAGTGTTAGGTCACTGCTGCTACATATATTTTCACTGCTGCTACCTGTACAACTCCTACAATTAATCTTGAACGTTGTGCATTAAATGCTGAGTTTCAGCATTTCACACTGAGATTTAATAAAATTTCTTTACTTTGCAGATACCACTGAAAAACGGGATAGGGGATGAAAGGAGGCCCAAAGATCCCAGGGTGAACAGATGGTTACTTTACGGATAACTCTAATATCTTTAAAAGTTTTGCGATATTAGAGTTATCCGGAAAGTCATGCCCTCTTGGGCCTGAGTTGGACCCCTCATTTGGTGCTTCATCCCCTCCTGGCTGTTTTCTGCAAAGTCATGAAATTTTATTAAATAAGGGTATGAAATACTGAGACTCAGGACCAAATTTGCTGCTAAATTGAGTTTGATGCCCCCTTTTTCTGTTTTTCGAAATCTCATCCCCTATGTGACCAGACAGGGGGTTCTAGTGCCGTCTTTTCCTGACTTTAGGATAACTTTATTGAAGACTATATCAATCCTGTCGTGTATTGTGCAGTTGTAGACTTTTGAAGTCCATAACAGTGCAGAGTTGATCAGCATAATTTCAAAAAGAAGAAGTACTTACTACCAGGCTACCTTCAATTCTATTTGTGCTACCTTTATTTCTATGCAAACTGTTCGTCTCCATACTCAAGGCTTTGTTCAAAAGCATGGCTTGCAAGTTGCAACAACTTTGATTGCAAGTTCATTTGCACAATAGTTACCAAGATTAGTATTACTTTTCCAACATGCAAACTATAAAGTTCTTAGAAACCAGGTTGTAGCTGGTCCATCAGAGAACATCATGATGAACTCATGTGCGCTGAATCATTGCAAGTTGTTCCTCTATATGTGTATATTCTTATATGCATGGAGTACGCAATAAACAACACCATAGTGATGAAGGATAGCAGCCATATGAATGTTCTGTTCGAACAGGAGATTTCGAAGTCTCATGAATAGCTTAAGGTCTCTACTGAGTGTTTTCCAAGACACGCAATCGCTGTGTGCAACTACCACAATTCAACAACTTCAGACCAAGTAACTGCACATTCTGCACTTGTAGAGGGACACCAGCAATTGAAAATGTGTACTGCTGCTTCCTTTGGAATACCCATTTGCTGGCTTCTTTCGATCGAGCCATTTGCTCTGACCTCGTCATTCCTGGACTGAGAAACGCCTAGGTTTCCACACTTTGACATAACATGTTAAAACCTGACACCCATGTGATATTCTCCTCCCTGTTGCTGCATGAGATGAAGGACATGTGTTCATATGGGGGAATTAGGATCCCAAGTGTAGGGTAAAGACCCTGGGCGGGGACATTCTCAAAATAAGGGGCCTAGGACAAGGCAATAGCTGAGTCCGGACCTGTATTTTGGGAATGTCTCTGACCTGTGGGCTCTACCCATTGTAAAGCATGAGACAAAGATTATCATGTGAACTTAAACACATATAGATCATGAGGTGTCAGAAGGGGATGGTTCTTACATCTACTCCTTAAGAATAGGAGGGATTGGACACTTATAAGTAGGCATAATTTCTCTCCCATTCTTAACGCGAAAGCATAATATCTCTTCACTTTTTTAGGAGGGATATTTATGAATATAAGGTACCCTCTGAATACACTACCAAATTTCACTGAGTGCTGTACATGTAGACACAACCATCACTAGATGACAGAATAACCATCAGCAACTAATAACAATGGTGTGGTGTGTTGGAACTTGCGGCATAGACACCACAGACATTGTAATTTGATACCAAAATCAAAACTGGGAACCCCTCCAATTCTGCCATTTAAATGTGCCCCAAAACATGTTGAACACCCAGAATGGAGTATGGACCTTTACAACCTATAAGGTGTAAATGATTGTCAATTGACTGATTAAATTTATTTATTTTCAAATCATTTTTTAAAAAGTTCAATACACCTATATTTCAAGAATGAAAAATATTCCATTTGCTCATATGGATATGCAATTCGTCATTATTGAGTATGGGTTGTTCTTGCCCTTCATGTGAATGACTAATAGCCATGTTGGTTTTTCACAATGCCATTAAAACAGAAATAAACCTCTTGTTGTTATTTCAGCCACAAGTTGTAAATGCTAGTGCAGGTTTCAAGGTGCCTAAACACATGTTTTCAGGCATAAGTAGGTGTCATCAAAACCAGTGTTGGACGTGTATATTGGTATGTCTACACAGTGGACAACACTTATATTTGTATACTGATTAATAGATAAATGCTAATACTATTGAGCAATAATAGATTTCTCTGTTCTTAAATTTTGGAAACAATATTCATAACAGCATTTCACTTTTATCATCTAATTACACTACTGGTATCAAATAACCCTAAATAAAAGACTATTTTAGTACAACTTATTAATAATGATGTTGCTACTTGGTGGGTTTGCTTGAATGGCATGCAACTTTGTTGGAATGGCAGCACGCTGGAATGGTCAATGTATGTTGCCACTAATGTTGCAATTGTGAGCTTTGTGAGGTGAGATGAACAAAATCAATTCCAAGATTGTGGCACCACCATTACAGTACACAAAATCATGTGCAAGATTTTGGCACCATTGTCAAGTTTCCTATTTTTTCATTTTTTTCATTTTCGATAAAGAACTATGAGTTTGCTCCAAGCAAGTGTTGCACCTCATCACGAAGTTCCATTGCCTTCATTCTTGCATTTATGCACCTACATTTGATTTCACTCCATACTAGTATTACGTGCAACTTTATTGTTTTTTTAATTTTGTGATTGGCACATAATGCTCATGGGCAAAAAAATGGAAAATGAAATTGTTTTACACCAACATTTTTTGTTTGATGTTGTTGGTAGCTCAAGTTTGCCCAATGAATTTCAAGGCATCAGAGAAATGACTACAAAAGTGATGTCAACATAAGTGGTAGTTGATGATGTTTCTTCAAAAGTTGAAGCAATTTGGAAATTGAGATTTTTTATTTTTGCCGAAAACCAACGCACTTGGGCATCACACCATTGCAACTATGTTGTATGGGCTTTTTTTCAACTAAATGGTGAAGAAGTTGGAGGTATCATTGACCCTAAAGTACTTCAAATGATGCAGTGCATGCTTTGCCATCAAGTTCAAGCTCCCACAACACAAGTTGCACAACACGTTGCAAAAAGGGCCTAGTACAATATACCTCAACCCATGGAATAACCTCAATAAAGAAACACGTTAAACATGCACATGAAATTGATTTGAAGCAATACATGGCATAATCAAAAGTTCCAACAATTACTAAAACTGGTGATTCAACCAAACAACAAGGGAAGAAACAAAAATTGGAGAATCCAACAAATGTAACAAAATATTTTGTACCACTTGTTCCTTACAAGAAAATTGATCCACAACAACAATGATTTTTTACAAACCTTGTGTTTTTCATAGCAAGGGGATGTGTAACATATTCTATGTGCAATAACCCATGGTGATCAAAGCCCATCAAGGTGAACAAATTTGATATTTCACATCATTTGTCGCAAATGTTGCATCCATGGAAATCATTCCATTGTAACCAAATGTAAGCATGGTTTGACATTGTGTAGGTGTTTGGATGCCTAAGGTGAATGGGACATGGATCCCATTCACTTGGCTTGTTTTTTGAATGAAAAGTATTTGCTTGGGATGCCTTAGAGCTCAGGATTGGACTGAAATGGTTGGGTTCTTGCGCAAGCAACAACTCTTTTGCTCATGTTTCTAATCCAAATAAACGATGTCCTTTAGTTAGATGAAGTCATCCCTCATCATAACTTCCCCCATGTTCACACGTTCCCACCACATGGTTTTGTGATTGTTGTAAATGTTTTTGGCCATGTGGCCCAAACTCAATTGAGTCCAAATGTGATCTTTTAAAACTTGAGAAATTCAAAGAACATATTGTGACATGCGAATTGATGATTTGGGATCTTAATGGCCATGTGTTGGTTCTTGATCCGCCCAAATGCGTGTTTAATGGTAAAAGCATAACTTGCAACATTGGGTTGTGTGTACAATCATTTGATTAAAAGGAGGCCAAACATTTCCATTTGATTAATCTCACATGGTTTGGGTCATTGTGATGATCATTGGGATCATAAGCATATTTGTACCTCTAAACATATAAACAATAAACATCATATGTCTTTAAGAAATACATGTCAAAATTATGAAATAAAAACATCATGTTATACCCAAGTATGGCCTTAGTGATTTTTTATTGATGGGTTTTTGATATCCTTTTGCAAGGCTAATTTATTATGTATGTTCCATTCCATGGGGGTTTCCACATCACCTCATTCACCTTCTAAGAACTTAGACATGTGCATGTGGTATGTAGGCAATTTCAATTGAGTCTTGTTTGCAGCTTCGTGCCTAACCCTAGGAGTCCATGTTTGAAAAGGGTCCAAATTCTTTAAGGTGTACCAAAATCTTGTCATAGTGTCACCCTTTTTAGTCTTTCTTTTTAGTCTTTTTTACCTAGTCATTTTTTACCATGTAAAGACACATTTATGGATGATTATGATGGAATTTAGAATTGTAATGGTCTAAAATATAGTCCTTTTGAAAAAAATTACAACTTTTGTTTCATTATTTTTTATGGGGATCAAATTATAGAATAAAAAAGGACTATAGTAAGGACTAGGCCCTTTTCATCATGTGTGGTACACCTTAAAGAATTTTCACCAAAAAGGGGATTTTGTTGGGTTTTGATTTTGTATCGATTGTGATTTGGGGATTCGACCCATGCTTGTAAGAAAAGTGCACTTACACTACCCTCTTCCTTCATTAAACCATTATTATTAAGTTTGCAATATTTACATCCTAGTTAATACTGACAGTAAAAATATAAATCCATCAGTTGCGATATATGCATAGATCCTAAAACCCACTAAGCATGGAACCTAATTTTTTAATACCCGCATGTCACAAAATACATCTTACATGAGAAAAGGGGACCCATCCATGTAATACTTGCAAGTCACAAAATACATCTTATACTAGAAAAAGGGACCCATCCATGCAATACATTCATATCAAATAGAACCTACACTAAAAAAAGGAACCAATCTATGCAATACCTATCAAATGCAACCTACACTAGAAAAAGGAACCCATCAATGTAATACCTACATATCAAATGCAACCTACACTAGAAAAGGGAGCCCATCAATGTAATACATGCATATCAAATGCAACCTACACTACAAAAGGAGACCCATCCATGCAAAACATGCATGTCAAATGAAACCTACACTAGAAAAGGGGACCCATGCATACAATACATATAAGTCAAATAAAATAAAACCTACATTATAGGACGGACCCAACCATGAAATACCCATATTTCACCTCTAAATACAATCTAGAGTTAAAACTCCTCTCTTGCAATACTTACATGTAGCCTTAAAACCCACAACCCCTAATACGTCATCATGCAATACCCACATTCCATAATAAAACCTACAGTGTATGTATTTAAATCATAAATTCAATACCCACATTTGGGGTCCCTTAATGTATGTGGGACTCTTTAACTAGGATAAAAAAGAGACCAACATGGATACCATGCAATTTCTAATTTAATAGTTTTCCCCAATAATTAAGAAATGTGGGATTTGGAAGAAAAAAATATTATTAAGAAACAAGGTGATCGATCGTCTTGCAAAGCTATCCGACCTAGATCCAAACACAATCCCAAATAAGTTATTGCAAAAACACAAACAAATATAGTGATAGAATAATTAAAAACCTAAACAATTCTAGTGATAGAAAACCTTAAAAATTATACACTTTCAAAAAAATGAAAACCCTACTTACAAGACCTTGCATCTATAATTTTGGAATAGACAATTATGAATTAGAAAATCACAACTAGAAAAATTTAAGAATACAAATGAGTGAAGGTAAAAATTCTTACTTTAAGTCTTCCAAACGTGAAAGATGTCTCTAATCATTTTGAGAAGAGAAGAAATGGGTTGGATGTACTCAATATATGTGGTCATGTTTGTTTCCCTCTAAAAGTACCCTAACTTAGGGTTTAATTAATATGCAAAGAACATTGTGCAATAATGCAAAACATTCACCTAACCTTAAATCCTCTTTTGATTAATTGTGTGGTAGAAAATTAAATCAATTTTTACAACAAACCATGAAATTAAATTAATTAATTGCATTGTGGACAAAAAGTAATAAATAGAGCAAAGTGGAGGCTTAAGGTGTAGGAATGTCACTTAACCTTAAATCCACTTTGACTAATTTTGTGGTAGAGAATAAAGTTGGTTTTCACTACGAATCATGGAATAAATTGATTAATTGCATTGCATACAAAAGATAATAAATGGAAAAAAGTGGAGGCTTGAGGTATAACAATGACGGTGATAGGCAAGTTCTACAACATCTGCATGGGGCGAGGAGAATATGCATTAATTAATGTCAAGCATTCAAATGTAATACCCAAATATCTAATTATGTGCATCAAGGTGGGTGAATGCATGTATTGCAATTGGACCATTTATTACTGAATTCCAATACCTACACCCATATGCAAATGCAAATACCTTGTGGAATGGGGTAATTAATGTTCTCTTGAAATGCAATACGTACATAGGGGTTCCCTAACATAATACCTTGACACATAAACATATTTAAATTTTGAAATTTGAATTATGTGTGGGTGGGTAAGTAAAATATTGGGGATGTGGCATTGTAATACCCACATTTTATTGTGCAATACCCACAACAACACATTTTGGGTTTTGCAACTAACCTTTACAACTACATATTAGTCAAAAAGGACATATGCAACTAATGACTAATGAGTTGCCAAACCCATGCCATTTAACGTTCAATTGCAAAACCCAATTGTTTTAATAACTAGGATTTTAAAATTTTGTTATAATGATGAAATTTCATGTCATCATTAACCTTGGTATGATGTGTAAAGTGCATGTCATCTCAACTTAATTGTTTTATTCGATTAAGTGTTACAAAAGACACCTTGATGGATGGATGACATGTGTTAAAAATCTATAGACATGTTATGAGTCATTGCACATGATCGAAAGTCAACCTAGTTTAGCCCATGTGGCTAACGTAGCCAAAAATTAACCTAGTCTAACCTAA
The DNA here is from genome assembly GCA_963920785.1 of Sphagnum contortum. Lineage (NCBI taxonomy): Eukaryota > Viridiplantae > Streptophyta > Sphagnopsida > Sphagnales > Sphagnaceae > Sphagnum > Sphagnum contortum. Next base: position 18,164,760 of record OY987283.1, on the reverse strand, counting down.
CTAGGCTAAGCAACCTAACCTAGCTTGTCTAACCAAAAGTTAACCTAGCTCAACCTAGTTAGGTTAACTATCTATGTACAACAACCTAAGCTACCAAAGTAAGGTTAAATGGCCTAAATTAAAAATAAACGTCAAACTCCTAGCCCAAGAAGCTTGAGTAGGCTACCTAACCTAAGCCAAGTGGCCTAGGTATCATAGGTTGCAAGAAGCCCTCACCTTCATTTTGGGGTTCAAGTTTTCATCCATTGCACTACTACAATTTTTTATATTAAATATGTTCAACACAAAGTTATGAAGCTCAAAAATTTTAGCCTTGAATTAACCTTGGCCACCCTAAATTGACCTAGATCAACCTATCTACTACCTACCAACCTAACCTAGACCTATACCTCCCTAGGTTGACTTAAGATGAACTAATTTGTCAACCTATATTACTTATTAACCTAGGCATTTTTAGGCTAAATAAAAAGTCTAGGATAATTACGTCACATCTAGTCACATCATAGTTGCACAAACTTGAAGTGGTTACAAACTTGATAAAATAACTTATAATGAGGTTACCACGTTGACTTGACAAAAAACCTAAAACTAGGAGCCTAGGCAAGCCTACCTAGGTTAACATACAATAGGGTACATTATTCTAGGTATATTAAAACATAGTAAATGTAGTAAATTTCTTATGTCTAGTGAAATAACTTACAATGTAACCTGTATTACGAAGTAGGTTTTTATTAAGTAGCCTGCATACATAGGTTAATTTAATATGTATGTTAATCTAAGCTAATGTGTCAAGTAGTTAAAAGTCAAGGAGTTATGTGTCACATTTTTCAAAATGACTATGAATATTGTAATCATAATTACAAGTTAACAATATATTGTTTAATACACATACACATGCATGTGAATTTATGATTTCACAAATATCAAGACACACAAAAATTTATGGCATGCCATGACAAATATTTGATGCCATAAATTCAAAACACATAAAAACTTATGGTGTCACAAAAAATCATGGATTGCGATGAAAATTTATGACACCTTGTTGTCAAATGGCATGCCATGTCATCATCACATTGAAGACCCATGGGTTGTTATTAATTGCAAAGGACAACAATATTTTCAACTAGCTAATAAATGAGATTAATTCAACAAATAAATGACATGAATCACAATTTGAAATTAGCGCCACAAGTCATCAAATGTTGCAACTACTAATCAACCTTATTGCTATGTGGCATGTAGCCACATTAACATCACACGACCATAAGTTATTATTATTCACCAAAGTTGCAAGAATAAATGGAATTTTGTTATTACCCAATTTTGGATGATTAAAAATACATTAAAAATACATTTTTGAAATTTTGATAGTGTAAAACCCATCAAGTTATGATATTAACTATAGTTGCAAAACCATAATGCCACATGGCACCACAATGTCCTTTATAACTACACAACCATTAATATGAACTTTTACCAATTGTAGTAAAAAAAAAAGTTGTTTTATTAACCGGTTGTAAAACCCAAGTTGTGTTGTTGTGATGATGTGAAAATAAATAACATATTTTTCTATCTACCGTATTGGTAGGTAGAAATCAAACACTAGTTTTTATGTTTAAAAATGTATGGCCTTTAACATTTGTGTGTGGCATGGGGAATTAAAGCATCATTATTAAATTATTTGAAAGCTGACACTTGAATTGTAAAATATGGTATTATAGTGGATTAATGCCTAATAGTGCCACACTATATCCATGTATGTAATGGTTCTGAATTTAGGGCTAAGGTTGTAGCCCAAGGACATTGCTTGAATTATAGTCTTAGGTGGCCATACATAGGTGGCATTCCAATTGCAGTATTGGGTGGCACTACAATTACAATCCTATGTGGCATTACCTACGTGGCATCAATCATATATAGGATTAAACATGATGCAATTAATTTAGATTCCATGTTACATATAACCAAGGAGAGATGTGAATGGTTTGACAATATTTATTGTTTCTATTTGTTGGCCACAATGAATCAAAACCCATTATTCTTCTAAGTATGATGGATGGTAGCTCTAATCAGGAAACAAAATTTTGTTAAGTACCCATGCATTATGTAGCTATTGTTTACAAATTGGGTACCAAAGTTAAAACCGGACATTAATTTGGCCAAGGTTAAAACCAGAATACTCATAATGAAATGAAAATCCAGTGGATGGTGTGCTGGTGGGCATTACAAAATGTGGGTGTAATTCACTAGTCCTCGTTCACTAGACAAGTGAATTCACTACTTTTTCACTAGTCCCCTTTCACTACAACTAATGAATTCACTCAAAATCTAGTGAAAACACTTGGCGTACATGGACGCCTTTTGTTGTAGTGTGGAAATTGGTTCATTTTCTTGACTTATTACATGTGGTTCATAGTATGAATCTCTCCATGTATGGTGATTTTGTAGGTGTACATAAGCAATAACCAATTGTTATTGCATACCACTTTGGAGGTTGTCTTCATCAAACTATTTTATTTTTTCAAAAACTATGCAACACAAGGGCTAGATTGTTTGTAGACCAATATGGAAATTTTTTGTTGTCATTATGTAAGCATATTTGGTTGAAGGGGGTCCACTAAGGTAGTGACAATGCTAATACATGATTCAAGTTGCCATTGGTGTATGTGTATTTACACAACATGGAACAATTGACCTTGCACAAAGGCTTGGAGGTGTCTTTAGATTTCCTAAATGATGAGCTATGGGCAATGCCATGTTTAAATTCACCAGCTTTATGTTTATTAACATTATGTTTAAACCATCATCTACTTTGGGATTGTTGCAATCCTATTAGTGTAGGAACATTTTGGTTTGGGGTCAAAGCAAGATAAATTATACCAAAAAAGTAAACATCTCCACTTTAACCCTATGCCTTTCATATAACTACCATAAATAACATCAAATTAGGTGAAATTATGTGTCAAGTAACATTAGTTGGCTTTATTACATTTATAAAAATCTAATTCTAAGAAAATTAAAAGCAAATGAATTTTTAAAATACATAAAAAATACATTTGAAACTAATTGAAAAATGTGTTCAAACATACTTTTTGGTTAGAAAAATTAATGAAATTGACATGTAATAAGTTAGGAAATGAATATCAACATATGTTTTAGCAAGTCATTAAAAAAAATTTAATTTTTTTTAAAGAACCTACTTGACACCTACTTGAAACCAAAAGCCCATAGTGAAAAGTAGATGTCAAAAATTACTTGTATTTTTAAAACCCTACTTAAAACCTACTTTTACAGTTTGAAATATGAAAATTAATGCACATTAGGGTAAACACATATCATATTTAGTCATTAAAATGAGAACATTTAATTTTTCACAATTCTATAATGGGTTTTGTTGTGATTTTAAAATCTACTTGTTCTAGTTTTGACAAGGTAATCAAGTTTAGTTTATCTTGCTTACACCTTTTGACATCCCATTATAGTTAAAAGACATAGGTTCAAATTTGTCTTTTGTGAGTGTGGTCAAAAAGTAAAATCTTTATGTTTTTATTGAATTATTCTCTTGGGTATACAATGATACAAATTTCAACATGTTAACAACCTAGTTGATACTGCAATAGACTATGGGTGTGAGGTTTTGTTAGTAGGTAGCCTTCCTTGCAAGAATTAAAATTTTGAGATTATTTGCATAATTTTGTTGTTCATAAGAACTGGAAAGTTTATAATTCAATTTCTTGATATGTATATATATATATAGAATTTGAATATTGGGGTACATATACATAGGCTATATGATTTTATAGAAAAAAAATAGAATCTTTCCAAATTATCAAGTAATTCACTTTGTTCTTGAAATACAAGTTGGCCAACTAGGTTGTATAAACATTGGACTTAAATAAGTTTAAGATTGATAGCCACATTGGCAAATGGTTCAAGATTATAAGATTGTTGGGGAGGGGAGGTCAATTATTTACATGACAAAACTAAGTTGCCTAGCTAGTAGGTGCATTTCCCATGTCCCTTTTGACTAGGCCTTTGGCTTATTTGACCAAGGCTGTCATCTTTTAGTCTAACTTGACTAGATGTCTCATTTGACACATAATTAAGTACGTCATTATAGTCAAGTTGATTAGTCAAAAGTTACACATGTCATTTAGGATTTGGGCCTTTAGTCAAGATGGACATGTGCATTAATCAAATTAGACATTTTAGTCGACTTGAAAAACTTAAAAAACTATGAATTGTAGTAGCGAATTACAATGTAATGGCACAACAATTGTAATAATCTAGTTACAACATAGTTGCACAAGTTGCATATGAATAATGTTTCATATACAACAAATTATGCCATTACAACTTTCACAACTTGTCCAATAGCACTCAAGTTCTAAAAATACGATGAGTTGCAAATGGTCGTTGTAACTAAAACCCAATTGCACATGTAGTTGCAAAACATTTATTTTCTCATAGTGCAATGTTGTCACCACCAAATGACTTCAAGTTTGAATTGGGTAAATATAATATTATTCCAATTCATTTTTTCCCCTACTCTAGGTTAAAGTTTTAAAAACCTTTTGCAAGCACATGTTTCGGCCATGTGATGAACAAGGTGTGCCAATAAGCAATTATAAATGAAAAGGTCTGTGCATCAATGAAAGAAGTTTTTATCAAAGGAGCTTAATTGGTGTTGCAAAAAACCATAATCTAGACCCCAAAAAATGGGAAATGTTGCCTTGAATGGGACAAAACTTGTGTTGAAGCAAGTCCTCCTTGTCACAAATTGAAAACTCTAATGAAAACATGTTTTGCATTGCTCATTTTTTTGTTTCAAGAAACTTGAATATGCTTTTGCAATTAACATTTGTTACTAATATCAAAGTCTCAAATGCACACCAAAGTTCCTAACATTCTTACTTGAGCTATTGTGAGCCATACCAACATAGCCATGCGCGGTAGTCTTAATTTTTAAGAATTACATCAGGGATATTGGGGTGTGGTACGTCTATTAGGGGTTCTTAACAACTTCATGTTATAATAAAAAATGATGAGTGTGCATGGTTGCATGGGGATTGTTTTTTTTATAAAATTCAATATTAGATGAATGAGGTGTAGGATTAATTCTTTTATCCAACAAAAGTTGGTAGTCATAGTTTTAGAACTTCAATTGCGTGATTAGGGGTGAAAATTTTCTAGAGGGTTGACTTAAGAAGCAGACATTAAAATTTGTAATGTTTGGCAAAACATTGGTCTTGTTTTAGTATTTAGTGGGTAGTCGTGTAAGCAACGATGATTGAAATTTGTGAAGTAGTTTAGGGGGTGTCAATGAAGGGCCTAATGGAGATAAAATAATCTTTAAACATTATAAAATTAAGATTAATTCAAGACAACATAATGATTTAAATAAATAGTGGCAATGGAAACATGAATTTCATTATGAATGAAGTTTTTATTCAGGTTATGGATAAGTTCAACAAAGGGCTGCAATTACAAATTGAGTTCTAGGCTATCACATTGATAGTTCATAATTGCAAAAAATTGAAGATGCGTTGAATGGTGTGAATTAAATAATTCGCCTTACTATTAGGAAGTAGTTGATGAATCAGACCATGCAACCAACAATATTATCCAATGCCGAGAATTGAAGACCATGCAAAGATGGAGGTGCTTTAGTTTCATAAAAACCTTCATAAATAGTTTCAGGTTGATCATTAGAAGTGGGGTTGACCTGCAACAAAATCACCAAGGTACAAAAATTTGAAGAAATGTGATAATACCAAGTTTGAAGGGGTTTAACTTTAAGATGATTGCGCATTTCTCGTGCTTCAGGATTTTCATTACAAGGGTGTTAGGTCAATGTCAAATCTAGGGATGATTCCCGGGGTAGTTCTTCATTCATTTGTGCGGCTTCAGGCCCATAAATGTGGTCATGCACAATGCCATGAATTCAAGGGAAGGAAAAAATCTTCGATCAAAATCAAGTTAACGATGAATGTGTGAAATATTTCGTACATTGAGGTCAAGGAAAAGGAAGGAAAGGTGTAAAGTAACGATCTAAAACCATGGTAAAATAAAACTTAAAATTAGTGGGAAAAAAAAATTAAGTAAAATTTGTTGGGGGGGGGGGGGGGAAGAGTGAAAAGAAGTGAAAAAAATGTTTCTCCTTCTCTTTCCAAAAACCACCAAACATTGGAACTTTCCAAGGGCCACCAAACATTGGGACCTTCCATTGGTCACCAAGCAAGATGCTTGTCCATTGGCCACCAAGCTTGGAACCTTCCAAAGGCCATGAAATTGGGGTCTTCCTTCATTTCTTTCCTTCTATTTCTTTTTAAAGGGGCGAATTTGGATCATTTGGCACTTTCTTTTCAAACATAATTTTCGATTTGAATATTTGAAAACTTATTCTTACATATTTCCTTGGGAGGAGAAGAATGATTACTCTTAATAGATGGTGGAAAGAAGGAGAATAGATTGGATGATAATATTATTTGAAAAAATGGAAGTGAATAGGGGTAGTTTTGGGAGCTTGAAATCTTAAAGAAATTTCATAAGACCTCTTGGGTTTTGTAACATATTTTTTCTTGATTTAAGTGTAGAACTTGAGATTTGCTAGGCATGTGCACCATTTAGGTAATTTCTCAATGAATTAATGCAAGATAGATTTGAATAAAGTATGCGATGGCAACAATGTTTTAAATGATTGGAGGTTTATTGTCAAGTTGAACTTTCCACTTACATGAAACCCTTTCGGGTTTTATGGCACAAATTTTTACTAATTTAGGTGTAGAGCTTGAGATTTGGTAGGTAGGTGCACCTTGTAGATAACTTGTCAATGAGCTAATGCAAGTTAAATTTGAATATCATATGTGACCAGAACAATGTTTTGAGTGATTAGAGGTTTGTTGTTAAATTGAGCTTTTTACTTTCATGAAACCTTCTCAGGTTCTATGACACGATTTTTTACTAATTTAGGTGTAAAGCTTGCGATTTGGTAAGCAAGTGCGCTTGTAACTAGGTTTTCAATGAACTAATGCAAGCTAAATTTGGGTAACATATGTGGTGAAAACAATGTTTTGAATAATTAGAGGTTTGTTGTCAAGTCCTTAAAATGAACACATTGTCAAATCCTTAAAAGTTGGTTTAAGTGGGTGACAATTTAACAAAAAAATTAGGGTTTGGAGAATTTGAACTTGGAAAATATATATATATCAATTTCAAATCATAAATGATGCATAGGAAGCAAATTATTGGTTTTCAATTACAAACGCAATTTAATATCTAGAAATACACTTTGCATTTTTCCTTCACCAATAACATATGTACCTTCAAGTATAATCACCTCATAGAACTAAGAATAGAGGGACAAAAAGTTGCTTCACAACTATAACAAAAGTAATCACAATAACCTTAAATCCAATAGTTCATAAATGCATTTTGAATCAAACATACAAATATTTGCATTTATCCAATGCCCTAGTTATTACAATATTAATCTTAGTCAAGTTGCAAGTAGAAGAATAATTTTGTACAATGTTAAATGCATTGCTCCAATGTGGTGACTTTGATTTTGAACTTGAGATTTTGTATTCTTGTATGGCATGCATGGTTGTCAAAATTCTTACTCCATTCCTTGAAATTTTTAACAAATTTTTTGCAATGAAAGCACATGATATGTTTGTAGCCATGTTGGGTCCATGTTAGAAAGGCTTGTAATGTTTGCAATAATTCATTGGTTGGGAGTGTGCCTCAATGGTGGTGCAAGATTATGACAAGGAGCTCATTATTCCACTCTTCATGAAGGTTTCACAAATTTTGATTCCACATTGTATTCATACATTTGCAAAAATCTAATGGTTTTTTATTTGGTATTGAAGCTTCAATGAAGAAGCAACACATGCCTTACTAATGAAGGACTTTCTTTGTTTAAAAGAGTTATTGTTAACATTGATGAAGTTGCAAAACCTTTGGAGTCATGGAAAAATAATGAAGTTAAATTTATAGTAGTTAGAATTTAAGTTCATATTTTGTAATATTTAGTTTTCAAAACTGAACTCATATTTAGCATTGCTAGTATTTTGATTTCATTATGATGATGTAGGTTGAACACATTTAATTTGGATTCCCTCATCATGATCTACAAAAATTGGCCTATTGATGTGTGCACAAGAAGTTTCTCATGGGTAAAAAATGATGTCTATGATTTTTTTGTTGCAAAAGCAAGTCTTCTTGATCATCATGAAAGTGAGATTGAAGAAATTGGTTTTTTGGAAGAGCTTCCCGAGTAGGTTGTAGTTCATGTAGGTCAAATTTGTGCAATTACATGGTAACATAGTTGATTGTTTTCATTGCTAACACATTTTGATCAATGAAACTTCATTGCACGACCTTGGCTTTCCTTGGGTCCTTGGATATTTCTCAAAGGTTGTTGAAGTTGTGGACACATGAAGTTTTTTTTCCCTTTAATTTGATTTGAATGCATGGCAAATATAATTACTAATAGTACTACCAATATTGAAACCAAATTGGTATGAAAGTTTCAAAACTAGCATTGCTATTAGTATCCAATGTGTGTTTTTTGTGCTAAATACTAAATATGAATTATATACTTAGATATGCCCAGTATCAATTTATTTTAAAAAATTCAAACCTAGACTTAATTTATATGAATAAAATGTGATACGTGTCCAACATTGGTCAAAACAAGCACATGTTTTTGAGACAATGTTTCAACCCCCACCCCTTTTCTCTCATGCATGGATCATACCACCCATCTCCACCACTATGCAATTGCACCCTTCCTCATCATAAGTAATCCTTGAAAATTATTTTCCAATGACATATCACACATTCCAATTGGAGGTGATTTGATCGTTCTATCAGATAATTTAATGGTTGAAAAACAAATTGTGTGTCTGACTATTGAGTTATTCATTTGGCCAAATCTCCAAATGGAAAATTCAACCCTACTTTAATATTTACTCTTCAAGATGTTTCTAGCAATTTAAGAAGGGCCCAATTTGAACAATGTCCAATTCGTGAAACCTTTTTTGAAAGTTGTGGGACATTTTAAGACTATTATTTCACTTTACCTCATTCCAAAGTTATGGGCTAATTTGGAACTCCCAATCCCCAAAGTGAGAATCCATTTGAGAGTGTTGGGACTTATTCTCTTGCACTCCCCCACATTTGTGAAAGTGTGATTGAGTTTTAGAACACTATCTCAACTTGATTTTAGATTGTCATACCTCACCTTTGGTCTTACACTTGAACTTATGGTTGCAACACATGCAATGCCATAGGTTTTAGCATAGGTTTTGTTATATTTCAAATCATCTATCGTCACACTTATGTTTTTAGCATGTATTCAAAACATGTGGGTCACCATAATTTTATGTGTTTTAAAAACTTGTTTTGACATATGATTCAAAACATGAATGTAACACATTTTGCTGCATGTTTCATTGTTTTGATTTACATGCTTTTGTATGTTCAAGATTGTTAGAAAAAATGATTCCAAATATATTTCACAATCATTGGGAATCTTGCTCCAAAAGATGAATCATACCTTTATCTAGTGGGTTCATATAGTTTCATGTGCATTGCACCATGAGGTCAAGCATGTTCCTTCAATGTTGAGACTCAAGACCAAACCTCTCAACCTTGAAAGAACATGTTTGAATAGTTAATGGATAAGGGTTATTTGGCCCAAATCACGTAGTGGACCCTTAGCTCCAAAATTCCTTTATTTTGTGAAATTGAAAACTTTTCTTACAAGATGGATAGTACTTCCATTTAATGAAATGATGGATCGCATACATACAATATTAACTTGGCATTGTCCCCTTGGACATCTAATAACATAATACATTGGTATTTAGCAACTTTGGGTGTGCATATGTTCATTATTTGAGGAATTTGGGTACAATATTTTTTCCTTGTTTAATAAGAAAACACCTTGATAGCTTGGTGTTTTCTTCTTATGAAAAACATTATTGTATCAATGTTCTTGGGGTTAAGAACATAGGCATATATAGGACACAAATGTTAGATTGTTCCATTGCTAAATGAAAAGATTGGACATTGTTAAATCCAAGTTTTGACCCCACCAATGTTGTTTCAACTACATGTCTTTAATTTGACAATTTTGCGGGGATGCATAACATCTAAAATGTTGCACATTTTGTGCTCGATTTTGGTTGTGAGGAACATTAATTAGTTTGCCAAGAATTGTGGTGTATCACAAATGGAAGGATATGCTCACAATTCATGATCTTTATTTGTATTTGTTACCACAATTCTATCATGACTTCTAGCTTGGTGGCCCCTTTCCAACTCATTTTTAGTCTTTCTACCTTCCACATGTGAAGGACTAGTTTTTTTTTGGAGGGTTGCCGACTACCTCACCTACCTCATGCCAAGTTTTCAAAATACCCTTTCAAGGTTGAAAAACTTTTTCCTATTCTTGGCCTTGATTCAAGATTCATCAACACACCGACTCAAGGCCCATTTGAAGGTCCATACTAATGTTGGGATTAAGTTTTGGAAAATGCATTGATTGTGAAATGATGTTAACATGTTTAGACTCTTAATTATGTTTAGACTATTTATTTAACTTTTAATCCATAAATGTGTGTAATGTAATGTTGGTGTTCATAACCTAGGGGAGGTCACTCCTTGTATCTTTTGAGAACCAATTGAGGCAAAAGGATATTTTTAATATGCTATGAAATAATGGAATATTCCTAGCATATTCTAGGTATATTCTAAATATATTTTCAAAATGAATTATTGACACCCTATTTACATTTTTAGAAATTATAAATTTTACTTTTTTTCAATGAGTTGCACCTTATATTATTTTGCACACTATTTGCAATAAAATGGAAGTGACCTCCCATAGATTCAAAAGTTGTTGAAAAATGTCTTAGTTAGCATGTTTAGTGAAGTGCTTGTGTTGTATGGTTGGAAACCTTCTTTTTGGCACTAGACATTAGGGTGTTTGCAAGCTAAAATATCCATAAAATTGCGTAACATGATAGTTTTTTCTACACCTTTAAAGTGTCCCAACTCAAATGTTTTTTCAATTTTATGGAAAGGCCCACCCTAGGGATTCAAATGATGATTTTTATGTAATTTACTTAGGTGTAATTTGCAATCTTTTAATTATTTGAAAATTAATGTTTTACACCAAATGGGGGACTTTTTAATGGTCATGACCTGTGTTAGAATGGTACATAGAAAACTTGTAATTGAATTCATCACAATCATATTTATTAATGATGAGTTTATTTATTCATTGGCCAATTTCATAAATGTCATAAACAATTCAAAATAAGGTTTCCAAGCCATTTTAAGATGGCATGAAAGTTTGGGGGATTTTGAAGGATGCTAGAATTAAAGAAAGATGGTGAAGTTCAATTTGACCATTTTTTTTTTGAAGTTTTTATTATTTATTTCACAAACATTGTATCTTGAAATGTATTAGAGGGTCATCATTAGTTACTTTTTGAAAAATATGAATTTTTAACCTCAAACATTGAAATTCAATAATGTCATAGTCAAAATATATTACAAAAATGTATTTTTAGGGTAACCTATTGTGCCATTTTTGGTCCACTCTACCTTGCGCATACCCATCACTCACATAATTGTTTAAGATTGGCAATTCTCCTTCTTCCTCTTGTAGGTCAAATTAATGTAACTAATGGTTAAATGCGTTTTTTGCCTACCAGTTGTCTTCACCTTGTAATCTAAAACATTCACAACTTTAGCAAGGAACATGTTTTTAATTGTAGTTTATAATGGTGAATACAACTTCAAATTTGATCGGTCCTTATTTGCATTTAAAGCCATGTTGCAACTTCACTATCAATGCGCATTGATCCTCATATTATATTTTTTTGGCATTTAGAATACAATATGTGAAGAGATTCATTTCTATCCTCTCAATTATTATTGTGACATTATTGGGCAAACTATACCCACTACTCCTTTCAAGTATAAGTTTCTTTGAATCTGTAGTTTTGTTTATCTTCACATTTTCAACTATTAGTTTTGAATTTTGAAACAAGTTTTGTGTCTTCCATGACAATCTTCTTTCTCCCCTCCCAATGGAAATTTGAATTTGTGTACCAAACCATGAAATTTGATGCAAGCCATAAATGCAAATCATCTTCACATTCTTGATGTTTAAAAGTACAAGAAAACAATGCAAGGGTGGATCACACATAACTTTTGTGATTGTTGCCAACATGTTCCAAGTAAAAAACTTGGATTTGGGAAGGCTTGAAATCAACTCATGAATGATGTGCAATGTGTGCAGCTCACCCACCAAACACCATAGACCTTAACCAACATAGGGAAATTCAAGCACGAAGGAGAAAAACTCAAACATTCAAGTGCTAATGGGTATTTTTTTAACCCTCAGTATTCAATTAAATTAGTAATATTTTGTAGTGCATCAACATACCCATTCATTTATATTGGTTTTCATTTTATTCAATGAACTAATGTCACAATCTTAAATGTGGTGCAATCATCACAAATTTAGCATTTGATGAATCAATAATGAAAATTGTGTGAAGTTTATTCATTCATAGGTTTGTACATTTAACACATGAATACCATGCGTTGGAAACATGTTGACAAATGGACAAAGTACAAACCTATGAATGAACAAATGTCATACAAATTTTGAATTTTCTTATAAATCTATGTGTTAAATGTGTTTTCAATGCAAGAATGTACAAGTTCTGAATGAATGAATTTTGCAAAATTTTCATTATTAAGTCATGAAATATTAAGTTTGTGATGATGGGGTGTGATGGTTCATGGAAAGCATGTGGATGGAAAGGGGGGATATGAATCCAAAATGAGGCAAATGGGTGGTACATGATGCATGCATCATGGGAAAGGGTCAAAACATGATTTGAAACATGTGCATTTTTTAGGGATGCCCACTTATGCTTCAAAACATGCGTTGGACACACCTCAAAACCTACATCATCATTTATATCCTATCAATGAATTAACATTCGAAGAAATTAAAATAATTGTGTGTGAACATTCATTTGGCTAATAGTGATTTTGATAAGCATTCACATTTTCATAAGCATACAATTGGAGGTCAATAAGGCAACCCATGCAATGTTATAATTTTTTTTATTTTGGCAAGGAGCTTGACTTTGAGGTTGGGACATTCAATGTTCTTTGATAGTTTTTGGATTGTATCTTGAGCATTTGATCTAATAATTATAATTTCAAAAGAATAATTTGATCATTTTCAAATTTGTAACTTATGGCAATTGGTGCACATAATGAAGATTACAATTTTTTGGGGAACATGAGTTCCAACCAAGTTGGAGGTCTCTACTTATGACATAATTGTTATTTTAGATACATGGCATAAGTGCAAACATTTTTTAATCCATCAAGATTTGCCATCCCATCCATGTCATTTCCCACATGATTGATCCATCCATCATTGGCATACCAAAAGTTTGAAACAACTACTCACAAATCAAGGGAAAGTAATTAGGTTTTCTAAGTCAATCTTGATTTGAAGATGATATTAAGTTTAAAGCTCATTTTCAACATTTTTGGGGTTTGAAAATTCAATCACATCTTGGATTTATCAAAATTAAACACACTTTGCACTAAGGCTCCAAAAATAGCCCCAACTCAAAATAACATTCATATTAGCCAAAAGCTTGAAATAAGGTTGGTTGACTTTTACACTATAAAGCTTAAACCCAAGAATGGTGTGGCAACTTGCATAGAATATTCTGGTTCAAAGCTCTTCAACCATACCATGAAAGAACAATTACAATTTAATGGAAAATCAACTTGTGAAACTTGACTCAAAAGATATATAAACAGTTTTTGCATGTTAAATTGAATTGCGGGATAGAAGTCATTATTTAAGTATGGAAATTGGATGGGATGAGGAAAGGGAATCAATTTTACCTTTCTCACCTTTTTTTCTCTATAAACAATTTCCCTCATGTTTGTTTCTCATTGCAACCATGATTTGTTTCCAAATTTGTTGTATAGGTTGTTTGATGATTTAGCAACATGGAAGAATGTTCAATGATTGCCAAAGGGTTTTGAAGGATTTGGTTTCATGGCTTACCAACAAGGAAAGGCAACCCCCAAAAAATTTGTCTACCCTTACCATCTTCTCATGGCCTTTGGGCATGCAATCAATGTTGACATGTCACAAGAAAGGATTCCCATAAAAGTAAAGGGAAGACCTTCAAAGGGAACCTCCCCATGACAAGCTCCAAGAGATCTTGGCCTTCCCTTGGAATTGAAATCAAGGCATGGGCAAACATGAAATGTGAGTTGAGATAAATTTGAAATGGATACCACAGGATTGGTTAAGTAATGAGATGAAAAATAATTTCATCAAGGGGGTTGCATTGAACACATAAAATATGGAAATTCCAATTTTACAAAACCAGATTTTCTGCATTTACAACACAGATGTCTCATGAAAGTTATGAAGGTTTGAACATGAATGGCTAAGAAAATCATGTCGATTCACACATCAATTTGGAGGGCAATTGATGTTAAGAACCTTGATGAGATGTGCTCAATTTCGTATTTGCAGTTTGCGATCCTTTGCCATAACCACAATTGTGATGGACTCTCAGGAGAGGAGGAATGTTTGACAATCTGTTCAGACCAATTGATCATTTTCTGAGCACACCTTCCCCCTGTGCATGTTACTAGGAAAGCATGTTACTAGTAGCCTGATTGGTATTCTGCTTTATGATTTCTCAGCAAAGGTAGAAGAAAAATCCAGAAATCTTGTCTCATGAGAATGAGGCCAACAACTCCTGCAAATGCAAAATGCACAGAAGAGAGTAAATGGTAACTGTCAGTTGAATACTTTATACCATAGAAAACTTTCTCCAGTTCTTCTAGTTGCAAGTTACATGAATCTGCTCCCATTGTCACACAGCACAATATGTAAGAAGCATGATAGTAGCACACAAAAATGTTAATCTTGATTAGCATCCAAAGAAACACCAGGAAAACAAATAGGCACCTAAGTGGCAAACATGTCTACAATTCCAGAATTGCTGCACCGGTGTGTGTTCTGTTACGGACATAGATATATTCTAGGTTAAGACTACTTTGGAGCTGCTAGCCTCATATTTTTGCTAACCATTGGATGAATCTTATGTGCTTCTGGTTGCTGTATTGATATGCTCCACAAACCTTCCAAAAATGACTCAGATGATAAATGCAAACAATACCCATTCCACTGATTATACTGTACTATCAGACTGCAGCAAGAAATTGGATCCAACGTAGTCTCCATTTGCAATGGAGGCACAAGAGAAACCCAACACACAACATGTAGAAATGCTCCAGGCCAGAGGCCAAGATTTGAAACATGCAATCAGTGCAGCTCTATTAAGGCTTTGACAAGGTGGAACTTGGGTTCATAGTTTGACGATGCCAAAACTTGCAGTTGTGCTACAGACAACCATCTAAAACAAACAATCAGAAATCCAACTTGAAATTCCCTTGTGAATCACACATATGTACTCTGAGAAACATCTTCTAGGGACAGTGAAAAACAACAAACGGCTTATTAGAAACTATAGTTACATCATGATTCCATAACGCATCATCCCTCTGATTTTCAGAGAGCCCTGTAGTAGCCAAACAGTAGGAATACCTTAGCAATCAGGGCTGAAATAGCATCCTCATCTCCATATTTGTTTGCTGTTTTTTCCCTCATGTACAGAAGAAGCCCCAGCATTGTGTACATGCCTGCCAGTCTGCCTCAGAATGGCTGAAGAGAATGCAGGCATACTGGCTCGCACAGCTGATGATGGCCCATTAGGTGGCTTTCTCCTGCTTGAGGCATCCTGGAGCATGGCATGGAAGAAATGTGCAGCTATTAACATTAAAGTTCTAAAAGAGTCCCATTTTCAGTGACTAATCCACTTTGCCTATCACTTAAGGAGGGCCTGTGAATGAAAGTCTTCAGTCATGGCTAAACCTGGCAGTTGGTACAAATGTTGTCTATTATATCTGGTACTCAATAACCACACATGCAGATAATGACCATGACCATCTCAAACATGCTTTTGACAAAAAGACTAATCATTTGTGAACAGATGTGTGTGGGTTTACCATGGCTGTCATTCTGTTGCTGGGGCTTTTATGATTTCCTACACTCATTGTTGTTGAATTACGCACACAGTTTTTTCTGGAAATTGTCTGGCTGCTTGTTGGCACTTGAACCTCTCCACTCTTCTCCAAAATGGTTGTGGATTTGTTCGATACTCCTCCACCAACTGCTTGCCTTGTAACTGTGCCAGCTGCGAAGCTTGGCATGCTCATTCTCAGGATAGATTGTCGAGTCTTCTTCTCCTGAACTTGTCCTGTGCCTGGTAATCAAACAAACTCATCCTTTTCTAAGAGATGGCACTGCCTACAAGTTGTTGTCTAATGAAACCATGGATTAAGAGCACAGTAACAAGGGTTCAAAGAGAAGGAAAGACACTTGTTAGGGGTAAGGGTTTCATGGCTCTGTTTGAATATAGACCACACTAATACCTGTATTTGACTTTGGTGGTGATTGTAGAGCTGAATTCTCTTTGCCACCTCTGGAGGAATAAACTCTACTGAGAATTGCATGTGGTTGAGAAAGTGGGCTGACTCTGATATGGTGGTTCTGTTGGACAGATCCATTCCAATTTGAGCTTCTAATTTCATTTTTGGTCCCTTTCTCCAAATATCCGAGAGACATGGATTGCCTCTGCTTAGCTGATCCTCCAGCTGGAATACTTGGGTTTGAAGGAAATCTAAGGTCTTTGGTTGTATGCTGCTCTCTTGTCCTTTTACTCAGTTGTCCTTCACAGGAAGCAGCAACATGCTCGACAGTTGCAGCATGGATGCCTAGACCTGCCGATAACCTCTTTGAAAGCTGTGCACCCTTCAGCTTGATGTGGGCTACTTCATCCTGTAAGGCTGGTTGTGTATCTAGCACCGCACCCTCTTCCCTCCTGACATCAATAGGAGAAAACATTGAGGGACTTTCCTCAGACAGAGGGGATAGTGAGCCCATTCTCGCATCTCTGGTTATAATTGTAAGTGTATCAGATTCATTGTTTGATTCACCTTCACCAACCAAAGTCTGAAGGTCCTCACTTCTCCTGACCCAAAGAGAAGATCCCCAACTCTTCCGCATTTTCTGGATGTCATCAAAGGCATGTACAGATGAATTTGCACCCAACCTGCTGGATAGTGTTACTCCATCATGAGAACTTCTACAATTCAATTTTTTGCTTGTTCCTAATCTACCATCCATGGTGCTGCACAGCTCCAAGCTAAAACAGTTAGTCCCTGACTGCACTCTCTCAAGCTCTCCAACCATTGGAACTGGTCCACTTGTGATCTCCTCAGCTATCAATCCTCCATCAGTTCCCAAACCACCTGACTCCAAGCTTGATTCAGTCTTAGCACAGTCTACCTTCCTAGTACCACCCTTGATAACATCAACTCTTGTTCCACATCCCAAGCTGCTGGCTTTGGAAACAGCAGTAGTGCCACAACCAACATTTTCATCTGTTGAACCACTCTTGGGTGAATGAACTGCTTCAAACCCTCCTGCAATGGAGAAATTCAAACATTCATTGACTTTTACACACGGCAGTGATGCTGAGCTCTTGCACAGACTTAGTGCATTATTCAGTTGAGGAAGATCTGTTTCTCGCCCTTCCAATTGTGACACAACAATTCTAGCTGCATCCCCAATTGCACTAGGAGGGTTGAAAGATGTTGAACTCTGCTGCTTTACATCCAACAATCTGTCAGCTGCTTTGCATACAACTGGTGATGTATCCAAAGAAAGGGGAGGCAGCTCATTGGCATCCTCTTCATTTGTCAGCAACTCATGTTCTGAAGCAGGTGCACAGGAATCCTCCATGCATAACCTGCCACTTTAGGTTCAAACAAGATGCTAGATGGTCAACAACACATTCAAATTGCACAACTGCAACATATGACTCACAAAAATCAACCCAGCTCTTCTAGATGGATTGACCAACTACCCATAGTGGCAATACAGGCATTTAGGCATTCATCTCATCCCATTTTCACTGTAACAAAGCACATTCCTCCTACTTCAAATATCAGGCTATGACCTAAAACATAAACTCAATCACAAGCACCCTAAACCCCAAATCCATATCACCAGTGAAACATGGCAGCATTCTTCTTCTTGTAAAGGCAGACTTGGAATGCAAAGCGGTATTGAGAGACTTGAGCACTTGGGTGATTGAAGGCATTACCTGGCCACATCAATGTCATGCTTATGCTCAAGACTTTGAGGTTGCACAAAATTGATTTCATTTCGGGCACATATCTGGTCCTGGCTAGCCACCTTTACCACAAGAGGTGTCTCAACCTTCAATTCTCTACCTGTATTCTCTGAAGGACTTTTAAAAGTTTGTAATGCACATTGTGTTTTTGATGCACAGCTGTTTTTCCTCTCAATCTGCAACCTGTTCTTTGTGCTGCAGTCGTTGCAACTTGCCAGCTGCACACCATTGAGCTCTTTGAGTGGCACTTCATGGTGCCTGCCATGGGTTCAGAATTTTGATCAGCAAAAGAAACTCAAGAAAACTCAGACACACATGATCAGACTATGTAAAAAATCCAACCAAAGATGGAAAAAATCAAATGCTTGCGGGATTGAGGAGACTCAAAACTTACAGATGACTGTGAGAGAACCAGGGATCATCCCTGCAAGAAAACCCACATTCCAGCATTTCAAAACACATGAAGAACCCAGAGTTTTAAGTCCTCAGATGTCTGTACACCATCGCATCACATTTCCAAGCAACGAACAAAACACTTACCCCACTGTTTCCTCTAGTGCAGCCTCCACGGTGAAGTCCACCCATTGTGGCGCATCAATCTCCTCCTGCATCAAGCTGTCGCAATCAGGCCCCCCCCTAAAAAGAAAAAGAAGGAACAACAACAACAACAATTTCTAGCATACGCCACCCAGTAACAGAACCACAAAACTGGAACACACAAACAAGCAGTCAGTCCCGGATTGTCAGTCACCAAGAAAGCCCAGTGCTTGCTATTGTGGTTCACAAGGGCGGTTGCTGGAGCGAGCGAGAGCGACATCAGCATCGCCTGCCGGTGCATGATGACGACGAAGAAGCCGAAAAATCCTCCAGCGGCAGCAGAAGCAGCAGCCAACTCTGGATCGTCCCACTGCTAGCTTTCAACACGCTTCCCAGCATTGCAACGTTGAGCAGCAGCAAACAGCAGCCAAACGGCAACAGCATAAGAGGAGCAACAGCAATATTCTAAGTGGGGGTTTATTTCCAATTATTTTTACTTATGCAATTAGCAATAATTGGAATTAGCTACCCTATACTTAATTAGCAATTAATACCTACTTTTTAATACTTTTAATTTTGCTACTTTTTTTACCTATGTCCTAACGTCCTTAACTCCTAAGCTTGAAAATTAATGAATTAATTACACCTTTCATTAGTAAATTACTAAGTAGGTATAGGGTAAGGGCTCCCATGGAGGCTTTTGTGTAGGGTTATAAGTAGGTGTAGTAGGCTAAGGTTATGCACCCTGAGGCGGCCTCCAACTACATATTGTAGTGTAGGATCAAATCCCAGGGTGGGTAGGGGCTGGTCTCTCAAATTAACTTGTTTGGGATAAGGCAAGTAGCCAAGTCCAGCCCCACATTTGGGCTCCATACCATGGGCTTTACCCATCATGTAAAGTGGTAAGTAAGGCCTTAGTGGGAGGGTGTTACCAGAATAAGGGACCTGTGTGAGGCAGAGTTGAATGTGACTTCAGTTCTAGTAAGGCCCCAAGTTTTGAGGTGGCCCCCGGAATGGGTTTTGATGCGTGGGCAGGCGAGCCTTTAAACATGTGCCCACTGAAACATGGCAGGTAATGGGGCTATGTTTTGGACCCCATGCCCCCATGCGTTGCTCATTCATGTCCTATCCCCCAACTATCCTTACATAGGCCCCATGGCATGCTGTTTTATACCTTTCCCCACATCCACATCGCCACATGGATTTTTCGCCAAACTCCCATCCATTGTCATCATCTTCATTGTCACATCCCCATTGTCGATTCTCACTTAGGGTTTTGGTACGCCTTCTAAGCTATTTTGCCCTTCAAGTTCATGGCAGCATCCACCAACCTTATATCCTCTTCAATCTTTACTTACTTTCATTTTCCTTTGTGAAGCTAGAGCATTGTGATGTATGAGCACTCTTATAAATTTGATGAAGGGTCTTGTTGTTATATATGATGAGGCTTCTTGTTGTTTGCCAATTCACAATGGTTTTTTTACTACTACTATTTGGTGATTGATGTTGTGCCATAGCTTGCAAAGTTGCAATTTGAATATTTTCTTGCAAAAGGCCACATTTATTTTTTAATCCTTTTTTTTCCATGTTTATTTGTTTGTTTGGGTTTGGATTGTTTGGTTGTTCTTTGTAAGAAAATTTGTGCAAAGTATTTAATGGGTTTATATTTAAACTTGATTTTTAATACATTATATGTCATGATTTAAGTTACAACTATGCATAAATTCTAGTTCTAAGAAATCAATATACACATTGTTATGTGTCATGTTTAAAATTTAGGTTTCATGAGCACTACAAGGTCCATAGTCCCATTTTGGTTGATTATATTTCAACTATCATGTTTGAAGTTTTGAAATAAAGTTTTGACATAATAGTTTAGGCGATGATTGTTTGGTTTCAAAAAGCTACAAAGTTGATAAAAATGTTAAGACAATCATGTTCTAGATTACAAATTTCTAATAAGCACCGAATTACAAGACTATTGGTTTGATTTCTAGTTTAGATGTGCCTACATAGTTCAATATGTTATAAAATATTTCAAAGACATTTGTGTCTTTATTGAAGGTGCATGTTTCTTTTTGGTTCAAAGGTTTTTAAGTTGCATGTATTTGCATGTATTTCTTGTATTCACACGTTTTGAACATAACGCACATTCTACTTTTGGGTTTCATGATGCTATAGCATTAGTCTTTTAAAAATTGTTTGGTCAATTGTTTTTGGTACATGTGTTTTTTTAGGTAGTTGTTTGTATTGTTTATTATGTTTATGATTTGAACCATCAAAACGACATTTGAATGTGATGCTCTTGAACAATTCCTCCAAAACAAATGGATGTTTGAAGGACATGTTCCGGTGTAATCCATACATCAAACATCCATTTGCATTCAACTAACTTTTGTTTTTCAATATGTTTTTGTAATTTGGTGAAAGATGATTTATAATGATGTTGTAATATTTGTTTCACAACACATGGATGTTCCTAGATAATGTTTCAAGGTTACCTTTATGTTATCTTCGAACATCCATGTGCATTGGATGAAATAATTTTGCAAATAGGTGTTTTAACAATGACTATCATGAGTTCCTAGGATTGATACTCAAGGGTTATTAGGTTTTTGTTCATATTTCAGGTGAAATATACAAGAGGCAAAACAAGTAATGGAATATAAATTAATAAACCCTGAAATAGGGCATTAAAAAGAAAACACATTAATAGTAGTTGAAACATAACTAATATTTGTATAAAACTTATGTTTTGGGTGAAATATACAAGATGCAAAACAAGCAACAACACATAAGAAAAAAAACCTCAAAACAATAGGACCATTAAAAACAAAAGAACCCCAATAATTAAAAGCATGATGAAAAGGGTACCACAATTTCCAATTAGTTTGGAGTTGTGGAAAGAAAAGTTACCAAACTACTTCCATATTATGATTAAATGCCGCTTCTAATTTGACTAGGGGTGATCCAATTAAGGTGTTAATTGATAACATAAACTCATCTTGCTCATGTAAAATCTCTTTTATAACAAGTGTTACACTTGTCGATGTCATCCTATTAGCTGCATGCATAAAACACCATAAAAAACATGAAAATATGAAGTTCATAAAACATAAACCTAGTGAACATGGGTTTGGATTTTGTCAAGTTGAAAACTAGAAACCCAATGAGTATGGGTTTATTGTGCGGTCAAATTTTGTTTTTCCCTTTTCCAATCTTGTGATAATTGAAATGTTTGCCAATCTTTCTTTATTTTTTTAAAAAAAGTCAAATATACACCATAAACCTAGAATTTTCAAAGACAAATTCTATTTTTTAATTTAAAAAATGAAAAAAATTGTTGTAACATTGCTCACTAGTTTCAAGTTTTCTATTTCCAATTTTGTGGTTTTGAAAGTTTGGTGATTTTTTCCAAAATTTAAGCAATTTTTTCAAATTTATATTAAATATAGAAAATTTCCCATTTTCCCCTTTTTATGGGTCACCATTATGCAAAAAGTTTAGTGGAAAAAAATATTGAGATACTTTCCATTTCACCCTTGGAGATTTATCCATACTTTCCATTCAACCTTGTAACAAAAACCTGAAAATCCTCAAAGGTTTGAAATATAGGCCTTTTTCCAATATTCTGAAACTCCTTATTTGTTAAGTCCCAAAAATGGAACACAACTAGGTCATGAACCAGGAGCTATGAACCATGAGATAAACATAAGTTCATGGTTTGGTATTATTTCCTCTTTTGGCATTCTTGTCTCTAAAATCATAATCTTCTACACCTATATAATATATATGCAATCTAAAACAAAATATAGGCCAAATACAAAATCTGATTTTTTTTAATTTGCCCATTTTGGCATTCTTTTTATAAAAAATCATAATGGTCCTTGTGTGTACATAATATGTGTACAACATAAAGCAAAATTTAACTCAAATCTAAAATCTGATTTTTTACTTCATTTCATCCATTTTGACATGTTTGTTTTTAAAAGTATAATGGTCCTTGTGTCTACATAATATGTGTACGATATAAAACAAACTTTAACCCAAATCTAAAATCTGATTTTTTATTTCATTTCATTTTTTTGTGTTTGGCATCTTGTTTTTCAAGCCTTCATGATCTATGATTATTTAATATATGTGCACTTTATCACAAAATACAACCCACATTTGACAAATTATTTCACAAATTGAAACCATCCATTAATTGCACTTCAATACAAATTTACACCCAAAAAAATACCACTTTGTAATACCATGAAACAAACTTTTGAAATTTTGTTTTATATTTCTGAAAAAAATCCAGTGGCCCATTTGAAGATGATATTTATTAATGAGTGGATATATAGGATTTTTTATTCATTCATTAATATAAAAAATATTTAGACAATGTAAGAAGGATGGCCGTAATTTTTTGATGGCATTTTGGTGTTAATACTCACACATACATTGTTGGAATAAGGTTTGGAGTCATTAATTTGCCAAAACTAATAAAAATATTGCAATCTTTTAAATGAAATCTAAAGCTTTAGCTTCATTTCACATTAATGTGCAAATCATGAATCTTGTTTTTTTGTCAATTAATAAAATATCTCTTCTAAAATTTGACATTTTTGCCTTACTAAAAATGGCCACAATCGTAACGTCTTGAATTCTTTTTCTAGATTTCACTTTTTGGCATTTTTCTCAACAACCCAAGTTCTAAAATTCATGATTTTAAGTCTTTAAGATCAAATGGTTTTTTTGGAGCGCCATTTTATAATTTAAAACTTCATTAATTCAAAAAATTAATTAATTACTGACATTTAAACAAATGGTTTCAATTTATGACTTTTTTTTCCATCACTTAATTTTGGTGGTGTGTTATACATATCCAACATATGCATTCATGTGTGGGTGGATAAGTGTTTTGTATATTTCTTTTGCGTGTGTAAATCAATGTTGTGTAGATTTATTTTTTTGTGTGAATATTAGTGTTCACATTTTATTCTATTTTTGTTGCTCAATACTTCTCCATCAATTTCACACTTTCACAATTTCTTTTGTTCCATGTTTTCCATTAAAACACCATGGATGTTGAAAGCTCCCCTGAAAATGGGCTATTTCCATTTATCTTATGTGTCAAAGATACAACAATTGTTGTCCATGACTTAACCCTTTCAACCAAGTTCACACTTCCTATTAGTTCCATTCTCCTTGAAAAAATAGTTTTGAATTCTAGGTGGGAAGTAACACAAGCCATTTTGCAAGTGCCAATTGAAAATCCTATAGGAAAAGAATGGCACCTTTCACTAGAAAGGTACCAAGTTTCTAAAGAAAAGAGGGATAAATCTTAGCATGCCCTAATTGGATGCATCAAAATTTGTTGATGTCAAAATAAAACTAATGATCCTTGAGTTGAGTGATTCTACAAATGAAGATGTACTAGAGGTTTCAAATTTTGATTTAATCTTATCAATGTCACATCAAACTCCTTCACAAATGTTAGACATTGGCATTCAAGAAATTTCAAATGTTGTTGAATGTCTAAAACAATTGGCATTTGCAGTTGTTCTTAAAAACAAATTGCAACATTTGAACTATGATGTCATCTCCAAGATGATAGTGCAATATCTACCTTCCAAGTTTGATGGAGATATCATGTTCAAGTTGCCACCAACAAAACATTCTAGTGGCTTGGCAAGTTTAATGTAAGGCATGGACAAGAAACATGACATTCACCCCTAGTGTAAAGTTAAGACTATAAACATCAAGAATGGTGATGGTTTGACATTTAGACAAAATCATCATGTGTCTTGCCAAAACTTGCAATGTGATTATTACGTTAGGAACAATGTTTGCAATGAAATTGATTGGGAGGGAGTTGCAAAAATTCCATTGGAAGAAGGAGAACAACTTGCTATTGGTACAACCTTTGTTTATAGACATTGTAAGTTTGCACCAATTTGCATTGCAAGGTGTTTGGCTAGAATGTACTATGTTTTGCACATTTTTTTCTTTTCCTTTCTTTCCATGTATATGTCTTTTCAACTATGGATTCGTACACTAATTGTTTTCATGAATTTCATTATATTTAAAAAATTTGTGGATGGGCTAGTAATTTTGCTTGCAACTGGATTCAAATTTTCTGTGGACCTAATATTTTGCTTGTGAAATTGGATCTGGAAATTCTATGGACCTAATATTTTACTTGCAAAATTGGGTCCAAAAGTTTTACAAACCTAGTTTTTTGCTTGCAAAATTCAATCCCATTGTGGTTTCACAAGCAAAACCTAATCTAATATTTTTGCAAATATGGTGGTTTCACTTGTGAGATTTGCAACACTATATTGTGTAATTTCACACATTTAATAAATTTTCTTGCCAAATTGGATTTGGTTTATTTTTCATAACTTTCTTAAAGTATCATTTCTAAGATGTAATTTTTCAAGTGAAACTTCATTTGATTTGTTTCTTTTGGCTTTCCATCTTATTTTTGGTTCATATTTCATCATTTACAAAATTATATCCAGTCTAGCTTTTCCTTCACATCTGCAAAACATAGGGTGTGATTCCTCAATTTGGTTATACGTTTGTTTCATTTTTGTAGGATACTAAACAATTGCCACCCCATATAAGCATTCCTCTATAACCTATTTCAAAAGAAGATGGTTATAGAACTTAGTCCCATGATATATTCAACATCATGGAAAACATATATGAAACCTTTTCGACCACTTTTGACATTCAACAAGCTCGCTAGTGTGAAAATGTGGATAGTGTTCATACTCCTTTTAAAAACCTCATTGAAGATGCCATCATGGACATCCTTTTGTGCAAAATGATTCCAATGCAAGTTGTTAGGCTTGCATTGCTGATTGAGATAACTAACATGAAGGAATTCTATGTTGGGTGTCGTCTAGGTTCTCAAGTTTTCTATGTTTATTTAGAAAACATTCATGGTGAAATTGAAAATGTGACCCACTTGAGAAAGAGATGTCTTGGAGTTCAACAAGGAGATTTGTGAATGACAAGTTTGAAGCATTTTTGGACACAAAACCAACCCTTTCACACTTGAAGGGTAAGCCTTTCCACACATGGGATGATCATCATTGACTTGAAGCTTGGTTGCTTTACATTAATCAAGTGCACGCTAATGTTGGAAATATGGCATGCGTGTCGAATCACATGGGTCCTTAATGGTAAGACCAAGAATAGGAGGCACCTCAAGACATTTATGGATAGTGTCAATATGTAAGTGGTCTCTTACCTTCATTTCTTTTACTTCAAAATTTTGTTTCATTACTTATTTTTCAATGTTTTTCTTAATGTTCTATATTTTGTTTTTCCATTTTTAGGTCTAATGAAAAGGTTCATGTTACCCAAAAGTTTGTTCAATATACAAATTTAAGATTAACATGACAGGGATGATAGATCTTAAGGAATTCAAGGGCATGTTGTTGGATAAACAATACACAAATTCAATGAACAAAGAGGATGGCTGGACTTGGTATTCTTTGACACAACCAACCTTTGTTGAAATATTGTTCAAGGTACAATTTTTTCATACATAATTTTCTTTTTCCTTTATATTCACAATAATTATGTTGTTGTCAATTGGTCATTTCACATTTCTATTACATGTAGCGTGAGATTATAGCTTGGCCAAACATGATGATGTAAAATTGTATAAACTTGAAAACCCAAATAATCTTAATGTTATTAGGTTAGAACAAGTAATGGCCGATGTTGCTACAAAAACTAAAGAGGTTTTGTAATATAGACTTGTGAAGTTTTTGCTAATTGTTGATCTTGGATTGGGTCCTAACACTAAAAGAAAAAGGCCAATATGTGACCAATGCATTTACAACTACTTGCGACTATTTGATTTTTACAATTAATTTTTGGCCCTCTATGATTAATCTGACATCATGCTAACTTCAACCAAATCACCTACAACTAGTTTGCGACTAATTTGTGACTAAATTGGTTTACATCTATATATGGGTTGGATTTATCATCCAAGAGTAACCATTTAAAGTCCCATTAGTCACAATTAACATATGTTTATATACATCAATTATAATAAAAAATTGATTTATGATTAAACTTAATATTCATTGTATTTTATTGTAATTAATATATGTTTATTATAAAATCATAACAATTGATTTATTTATACATTAATTGTAATAAACACATAATTTATAATTCAGATTAATTATTTATATTTCTAGTTTTTAATATTTTTCAAATATGAAATATTGCAACTATATTATATGAATTAATTTTATTTTTATAATTGTAAGAATTACATTCTAGTATACCAGAATATTTAATTATGTACTTACAATATATAATTTTTATTACGTCTTAAAAGTTTATAATAATTTACTGCAAATTTAAAATAATAATAAAATTATTTTACTTATTATTTATTATTTCTTATATAAAATAAATAAATGATACTACAACATAAATTTTCACAAATTAAAATGACAATTCCCAATCATAAAAAAATAAATATTATATTTACAACACTTACGTTTTAATAATTAAAAAAAGAAAAATTGTATCCTAATTGAAAAGTTATGTCCTATAGTTAAGAGTTTTATTTCCAAATTTTATAATAACCTTAAAATAATGAGCTAAGTTGTTGTAATTACTGTATTTAACAACAAACATACACCAAAATCATTAAATGGTAGTAGTAGGTCTATTTTTAAATGACGATTTTTGAAAGCCGATATTTTGGCTCCTATTGAAACTTGAGATTAGTTATAGAGTTATGATATCTTGAGGGATTTTGGTTTTTGATAGAGGATTTCCATACTAGGGTCTTCATGGGGCCCAAAACAAGGAAATCACTGCTCCTGATTGGCTGATCATAATAATAATTGGACCCAGGTGGTGGCATTTAGATAGTCTCCCGGCTTGTATTGTCCAATTTTTTTTATTGTTTATGGGTGGGGCTGCAGAAACAATTATTACTCTACCCATCTTGGCTAGACACTGGAAAAGGCCCAAATAAGGGGTGGTAGTGATGGACCTTTGTTATTAAAAAGGATTCCCAATTAAACACAAAAGAAAACCTTAAAGACATGCCCCTTTAATATTTATCCAACCAACAATTTTTTTGTTATTTGAAAAAAAAAAAACTAAAAATTTTCAACAATTCTGAAAATAATATATTTAGTGTCAAAGCTACCAAGGTAGTAGGGTAACTTATGATTTCTAAATTTCGTTTCTTTTTGGGTATATGTGTGTTAAGGGGTGTGTGGTACAACACACAATCCATGAAATTGTGTATTGTGCATGCTTGCTCAAAAGATGTACAAGCAAATGAATGTGCCATGTTTTGCATGGCTCAAGTATGTGGAACCAATGACATCTTTTGGGCAAGTATGCCAAAGTTTGTCCAAGTCTTCATGAATCCATCCATGATCATTTTACTTCTAGGAATAGTAATACTATAGTACCTTGACATAATACAAATATTATGTTATTTGTAGAAATGTTGAAATTTTCACCAAAAAAAATTCAAAGATTTTCTTTTTGGACTATAAATAAATAATCTTTTGAAATACTTAAGAATGTCCTATTTTTCAAAACAATATATTTTTAGTCAATTAATTATTCAACGAACTTGTGTGTTCAAGCTGCCCATGTACTATAGTATAATTCACATTATTCTATTCCTTACAACATTGAAGTCTAAGATACTACCAATTATTGATAAAATTATCAAACATTTTGTAATATGCATATAGTTATTACTAAGTTATTAACCACAAAAATATATCGTTAACCCTTTCTAGAAATCACACATCTTATGTATTATTTTCCACATAATTTCAATAAATCTCGCTTAATGATTTAATATTTACATGGTTCAAAAAAATTGAACCTACACACGGATCACAAATAAAACTCCTTGGCCAAACCTTGGATGAAATTGGTTATCGTATTTTCATTTGAACCTCAAATTTTGGATGGTAAAAGTTAATTCACATGTGGCCATTTGA
Organism: Sphagnum contortum; assembly: GCA_963920785.1. NCBI lineage: Eukaryota > Viridiplantae > Streptophyta > Sphagnopsida > Sphagnales > Sphagnaceae > Sphagnum > Sphagnum contortum. Next base: position 18,135,872 of record OY987283.1, on the reverse strand, counting down.
TTAATGCTCTAAGATATTTGATTGTCTTCTATATAGGGCAAGCATTTGTGTGCAATTAATTTGTCGTTTTAAAACTTTCATTCAAGGGATCTAAATGGTTTTTTAGACTCTATGAATAGCTACAATAATACTAAGAACAAGTTATCAAAATTATGAAATAAAATAATCGCTCATGTAAGGTAATGTATTACAAAATGTGCCATAAGTTGTATGAGTTACGTCCAATGGGTTGTATTTATTTATATCAAAAAACAATTCCCCCAAATTTGTGAAGGAGGTTGGTTGTTTACAAAATTTTGAATGCTTATATGTCAAGGTGGTTTTTATTTTGGAGCAAGTGGATCCAATTGGTTACATAGAAAAATATGTTTTTTTAGATGTCGTTATCATAATTTGTATATGTTCATAACTTGTTGAAGACAAATTTTAAAATTTGTATGTTTATTTGGTAAATTATTTTTTCAATGTTTAAGTCTGACCAACTATTGGATTTTGAACAATGTAGCATTGTGACAACAAATGTTTCAACATGGGAGGTTTTGTGCCTATTGAATGTGAAGAGTTGTCGACCTATGTTTGTTCTATTTCATAAGCATACACAAGAAAAAACACTTAAACCATTATACAAAACTCACATCCTTGGTTTTTGTTTTTTGTTTGAAAACATATATATGTGTGCAATTAAACTTCGTCAAATCAAGTTTTTCTTGTGAAAGGTTAAAAAAGACTAGCATAAGTTTGTAACAAAAAAAAAACAAGCCACACATCCAACCAAAATAATCAACTATGGTTGACAACTAACAAGAAATTTTGCATCTATTCCTAAATATTGAAAAGAGAATGAGGTAAATCAAGGTTTGAACTACCACTAATTACAACAAATAAGAAACTACCAACAATATTTATTCAATTTAGGATTCAACAATTTCAAGATTAATCTTAACGATTCACAACAATAGACTAAAAATTGATCACTTTAGTTTTATGCTTGTTTGTGAAGGTTTTAAAACAAATTAAGCGAATTTTTAAAAATAATTAACTTTAGAAGGAACCCTACATTTCAAATACAAGTGTGAAATAGGTTTATCTTTTGAATAATAGATACAAATGACCTAAGTTTTCTTGATCTTTCAATAAGACCAAAAAAAGTTTAGATTTTCACAAATCCGTTCACTTTTCAAATTGGTCACAAAGTACATTCATGTTAATTGGAATATATATATATATATATATATATATAGTTATTTAAGAATATATATAATACATATAATTCAAAAATCTACCTTTTTAATTTGAAAAAGTTGATATAATTTTACAATGGGTTTTAAGACTTGTAATCAAAATATAGAAATATTTTAATCAATAATGTATTCAAAAATCCTTTTTTTTCAATTGAGTTTTTTAAAAAAACTTGAAATTGCATGTCAAAATAAATTTACAACTTTTTTTTGTTTAAATTGACCTGGAATCTTTATGAATTCAATATCAACTCAAAAATGCATTCATTAAGTTTTTTATAATTTTATTTTCAATATATAAACATGTCCAATTTTTGTGGAAGTTCATGTTTTTTTCTCCCTAGTATGAATAAGTACTATTTATTTATTTATTTATTTCTAGGATGTTGCTAAAATGGTAATCATCCATAAAACAATGGTTATTAATAAGTTGTGTAGTTAGAAACTTTTTCAAGTCCTTCAATATTATGATTACTTATTATATTTTAGTGTAAAAATTTGACAATACATATTTTAAATTTCACAAAAAGTTGTTCCAAACGTTTTTTTCTTAATGTTGTTGCCCTTTTAAATTAGTAAAAATTGGCCAAAAGAAAATTAATTAAATTAATTAATCAACATAACCATTTAATTATCAAGACCATTTGTTTAGTAAGATGACTCATACACTTATACAAATAATTAATTATTTGACTTTGAAAAAAAATCGCAACATATCATTATTTTTTAATGATGTAAAATATATATTTACATTTTTTTCCTTTTTAAAAATTAAAAAATTTAATTTGGTAATTTTTTGGTTTAAATAGCAGGACTCCCCCCCAAGTGCCCTAACAACCAACATTTTTTTGGTTTTGAATTTTCGTAACTAGGCAATTTTTGTTGGAAAAAAAATGAAAAAAAAATGTAAATGGAAGAAAAAAAAAGATGTTTTTTTTTTTTTGGGTAAAAGATTATTTCTAATGAATAAAAGCTTAAAAGTAATTTTAATAACTACAAATTTAAACAAATAAATAATTCCAGCATCAAATTATTTCAAAATATTTACCTTTAATTTTTGAAATCATTATAAACCTTATCCATTTTTTAAGAAAATTTTAAAATAATTATTAATGATGTAACTGAGTTTTTTTTGTGATGAATTTCCACCATTTTTTAAACATAAGAAATGCCATGAACATTAGCAAAAACTTTAAAAATTTTTAAATTTTTAAAAATGATATAATTTAACAATGGTATTTAAGACTTGTAGCCATAATATTTTAACAAATTTGTACCTCCATATATGGCTTATATGCAAAACATGGTTAATTGTTTATATGGATGACCTTGAAAAAGATTAAAAAATTGAAAAAAAATGAAAAGATTAAAATCATTGATGTCATTATTATTATCACCATTTATAAAATTTCAATTTATTTTTTTAAAAATGAGAAACTTAAATTCATCTTTAAATATTTAAACATAAACATGTAACAAAAGAAGCTTAATTGTTTTGATAAACCATGTTAAGATTTTTAAAAAATAATGATAAGTTTTCATAATAATAATAATATAAAAAATTAATTTTAATTCATTGTTTTTAACATGGATTTTTTTCATACACTAAGAAAGAACTGGGGAAAAGTTTAGGGAATATTTGTGGGGTTCTTTTTGGTGTGGCATTGTTAACCTTCATTATAATAATTTTTTTTCATGATGCCTAAAACAAACTAGTGGCAAAATATGCATTCTAATTTACATAAATGTACAAGGATTTAATATATGAAAAATTCATAATTTAAACATTTACATGCATCCTAGACTTTACATGCATGAACATTTTGAGATAATCAATAACCGATTCAAAAATTTAACTTATTAAATATTTCATTAGGTATTTATTATTTAGATCCTAATTATTTGTTGGTTAATATTCTAAATATCTAATTTTAAACTTTTAATTTTTTTTTAAAATGTAAATAATAATTCAATTAATTACTTATTATCTCAGTTTTTTTTTGTATATATGATTTATTAATTAATAATCCATAACTATATAAATTAGGTAATTGATTATTATGTAAATATTAATTACTTATTAATTTTCTTATTAAATGGTTAGTTAGTTAGTTACATACTTAGTTATACAATTTACAAAATTAGAAAGAAAAAAAAAGATATGAGATAATTGTTTTAGGTGCAATTGAGTTGCATCTCTAATTTTTATCCTACATCTTTTGTCCTTCATTTCGATTTTGAGAACTATATAATGAAAAGGTTTTGTTTTACTCTTTCACATAAAAAAACATGTCAATTGGGATGAACCAATCAAAAGAGCTTAACCTTTTAAAAAATTTAACCTTAAAGGTTAAAGCAAAAAGAAATTTAAAACATTTACCTAGCTACCTACCTAGTTCAATCTACATGCCTACATACCCACCTAGTCCCACCTACCCACCTAAATATTGATTTTAATTTACTTTGACCAAATTTCACAAATGCCACATGGCATATTAACATTATTCCATGTGTCACAATCTAAAATCATTAAAAATAGACAATGAGGATCCACCATCTATTTTTAAAACAATTTTTTTTCAAACCTTTTTCATTTGCCATGTGTCATTATTTGAGTTGTTAGTTTTTATGGTAATATATGAATGGCATACAATTATATATGAATGATGAAATATTTTGTTGATTGTTGATTTCATCCACACTTGCAACTAATGTTTTATGTACCTTGTCTAATGTAATGAATCATCATCAATGCAAACATTACCAAATCATTGATGTGGTCTTAATTAGCAATGACCCCATGTGCAACTATCTTACAATTATAACAAAAATATGTTGCAATTAACAATCAACTAGTTTGTGATTGGGTTTTGATTTTTCAATTCAATTTTAAAATAATTATAGGTTGATCATCTTCAGGATTCATCCGTTTCTATTTGCTTTGAAACCTTTCAAAATCTCAAGAACATTGATCCAATTATAAGTTCATGAATCTTAACATGTAATGGAGTTTGAAATTTGTACCATTACAAGTTTATAAGCTTCCATGAGAAGATTCTATGAAAAGCTTCCATGAAAGAAGCTTCCATGAAAACATTAGAAACTTCCATTAGAAGTTTCCATATATTGCATCATATTTTAAATAATTTTTTTTTTCAATGAAGTAGATGTTGAAATCATAGCTGAAGAACACACACATCTACTATGATTCTTTGGATCCTAGTTTTGTTTTGCCTCTTAGTTTGTTCCTATTTCCTTGTGGAAAAGTTTTAACAACTTTCAAAACATTAAAGTCTTATATGAGAGGAAGTGTTGTTGCCAATTCTAGAAGTATAATATATGTGGTGTCCATTGTTGACAAAATAAGTAAAAACCAAAATGATGATCAAAATATTTTACATAAGTAGGTATGTACATTTAAAAAGATAAGTAGGAAGGCATGTGTACCTACCTATCAACCTAGTTACATAATTACTTACTCATGAAAAGAAATGTTGTTATACACATTGACAAAAACTTTCATTTAAGTTCAATGAAACATGTTAAATTCACTAGGTATCATATTGGTTGAAACAAAATGATGTGGTGGTATGATAGCCAAGACATTGGTGTGTAACCAAAGAGACCAAGGTTCAATCCCCCTTGCCAACATATATTATATGGAATATGTATATTAGTATGTATACCTTGTACATGTGTGTAAATGTACATTACCTAGGTGAGTTGTGGATAGGTAGGTAAAAGGCCATGGTGGGTAAACATGTCATGGGTGGGTGGGTAGATAAGTACTTACTATTTATTTATTAATTACATTTTTATTCTTTAAAATTTGGGCTATTTATTGAATTATATATATTTTGGCTACCCAAGTTTTTTGTTCAATTTGACTAGTCAAAAAGACCATCTTCTAGTTAGTAAAAAAACCATTAGTCAAGTTGAATGTGTTCAAATTGACCAAATGTTAAAATGCATGGTTGTTGGTTTAGTTTTTAAATCAAATAAATCATCACATTTTTTAGTGCAAAAAAATATGAGTCACATGGTGGGTATTGAAAATAGATTTCTATCAAAATTGGATTTTTACTGGATGTTTGCCAAAATTGAAATTACTTTTCAAAAAGCTTTTTACCAAAATCGATTTTATTTTTGGTTTATATTGTTTATATTTAGGACCAAGTTTTTGGGGATTAGGCTAATTGCCTATTCCACCGTTCTTGACTTTTTCCTTTGAAGTATTGAAGTATTTGTCCCTTTGTGGATTGTACATGAGAAAGTAAAATTATTTTTTCCTGCCCATACCTTTTGTAAATAGAATTTGATGTGTGGTTGTTTTTTTCCATATGTTTGGAGTATTTGGATTTTCTGTATGTGAATAATTTCTATTATATGTTTGCTACATGTTTGTTTCTATAAAAGGTTTATGAGATTGCCCTACTAAATTTGGATAGTCCCTTTTGTGTTAAAACTTTTTGCTTACTTAAGGAAAATAAGGAGATTTTTTCTTTTACTCCCTTATTTTATTTCTTTGAAAACCCAATAGTTCACCAAGTGGTCTTAATAGTGGGGACAAACATGCAATTTGCAATAAAGACACCTTTAATTTGCAATACAAACATTGCAAATTATGAGGTGAATAATGTGGTGAAATTAAAACTATGGTATGTAATTCATGTTGGCACCCATTTGTGATATGCTAATTAAATATTACTCACACCATAACATGTGTGAATTGAATCCTTATTGATTAATACAAGTGAACAATTCCATGCTTGTGTTAATTCTAATTTAGTTGCATTTGCTCATGGTAATGCAACTTCAAAAAAGAAATGGGTGAATTATAGGTGGGGGCAAGCTTCATGTGTAATAAGATGTGATTGTCACAACATAGTCCGACATGTGAAGCCCTCCAAGGTCATAAAACAATGTTGACACCATTATTAATAGTTGCACCATAATATTCAAATCAATTATCATATGATTATTTTAGACCTAATAACCAAACTTTTAGTTGCAAGACAATTTCAAATGTAGTTATAAACAAATATTAAAAAAAAAAATGTTAATTACCAATGAGTTACCAATGAGTTGCCTTTTAGTTGCCAAAATCCTTACATTAGTTGTAAGGTAGTTCCATTTTAGTTGAATTTTTTCATCCATGTTGGATGAATGAAAATCCATGAATCTACACTACTAGGAAATGCGTCCTAGTTCATTATGGGTTTCGCTAGATTTTTGAGAGAATTTGGACAATTTTACCTAGTGAAATTGTTTAACGCCCTAATGAACGCGACCAGTTGCTACAAACAATGACTTGTTTCACTAGTACCTAGTGAAACAAGGTTATTTTCAAGTGAAATACACATTTACCAAACCATTCACTTGCTAGTTAATTAACTAACCAGTATGGAAATTAATTAAATTTTAATTATTTAATATATAATATTATTGATAATTTCATGATTTTTAAAGCCTATTATTTATTGACACATGTCACTACCTACATTTGGTTAAAAACCTAGCCTAGGTAGGTAAGTAGGTAGGCCACACAATCAACCTAAGCACCTAACCTAGGAATTTGATAAAAGAATTTAATCAACATACCATTGTTGACCACACACAACACCACCCATGAAGTTTGATCCCTTAACCTTTGGAATGGGGGCACACACCTTTACCATCAAACCACCCCACTTGTCGTGATAATATGTTACATTACATTTTATTTATCAAATACTTCATTTTAAACATTACAAAAACATAAACTTTGAAAATTCATATTTTATTTAGATTTTGTTCAAATGAAATGATTCGAGTTTACTTTTTAAAAATATTCACTAATGTACATAATTACATTTATTTCCTTTTGAAAGTTTAAAATCATTTGAACAAAAAAAATGTTGAATATCATTAATCAATAACATTTCAATGACCATTCTTTTGGAAAAAAAAAGTTTAGTAAATGGATTTATTTTTGTTAATATAATAATATTACCTATGTTAAACTACTTTCAATTATTATATGACTATTTTTTTATTAATCTAAATTAGTTCACCTTACATTATTTACGGTTATTTATGGCTATTCTAAATTACTTTTGGTTATTTTTGGCTATTTCACCCTAGACTATTTTTTGTTATTTTAACTTATTTTTAGCTATTTTAACTTATTTCACCTTAAGCTATTTTCAGTTATTGTAATTTGTTTTTGTTATTCTATGTTATTTTTGGTTATTGTAGATTATTTCAATTTAGACTACTTGCAGTTATTATAAATTACTTTTGGTTATTTCACCTTAGGCTATTTTCAGTTATTGTAAGTTTTTTTCGTCTATTTTATGTTATTTTTGGCTATTGTAAATTATTTCAATTTAGAGTACTTGTAGCTATTATAAGTTACTTTTGGCTATTGGAAATTATTTCACTTTAAGTTATTTTTTTATATTATAAATTATTTCACCTTAGATTATTTTTGACAATCTTAAGCAATTATAATGTATGGCTATTGGTACCTATTTTATTTGTGGCTATTTAGTTATTCTATTAATAATTATTGATGGTTATTCTATTAATGGCCATTAGTAATTATTCTATTGGTGGTTATTCGTGGTTATTCTATTAGTGGTTATTAGTGGCTATTATATTAATGGCCAATGGTGGCTATTCTATTAATGGTTATTCGTGGTTATTCTATTAATGGCTATTCATGGTTATTCTATTAATGGCTACTGGTGGTTATTTTATTAATGGCTGTTGGTGGCTATTCTATTAATGACTATTCATGATTAATGTATTAATGGCTATTGGTGGTTATTATATTAATGGTTATTCATGATTAATCTATTAATGGCTATTGATGGCTATTGATGGCTATTCTATTAATGGTTATTCGTGATTAATGTATTAATGGCTATTGATGGTTATTTTACTAATGGCTATTCGTGAATAATGTATTATTGGTTATTGGTGGTTATTATATTAATGGTTATTCTTCATTAATCTATTAATGGCTGTTAATGGCTATTCTATTGGTTATTTGTGATTAATGTATTAATGGCTATTCGTGGTTATTTTACTAATGGCTATTCGTGATTAATCTATTAATGGCTATTAGTGGTTATTTTATTAATGGCTATTAGTGATTATTCCACTGTAAGCCATTGGTGGTTATTTTATTGGTGGTTATTAATGGTTATTGTAATATAAGTTATTGTTAGTTATTATATGTTATATTATTGGTGATTATTGTATTATAAATTATTGTTCGATATTATATGTTATAATATCATAAGCTATTGGTAGTTATTATATTGTAGGGTATTTAAAATTATTTTTTATAGGTTATTATTTTATATTCTAAGTTATTTTTACCTTAGATCATTATATTTTGTTTTAGATTATTTTAAAGTTATTATGCTTAGGATAAAATAAATTAGAATAACATTAAGTGGAATGACCTTGAATAATTTAAAGTATAACCTGAAATAACATATATTAATTTAAAATAAAATAACCTAAAGTATAGGCTAAAATTAGTTGAATAATTTAATTTTAAATAATTTAAAAGCTTATAATAAACTAGTTAAGATATTTTAAGGTAAAATAACATATAATAATTTAGGGTATAATAATTTATAATAGCTTATAGTAACATAAAATATAAGTCAGAATAACTAAAGTAGCTTAAAATAATATAGGGTATATCATAAAGTAACATAGATAAAATATTTTTAAAAACATAAAAATAAACATATTTGTTATAGTAAATTGTACTAGTGAATTATGTTAACCAGAAATGAAACATGATGTCTACATAGTGATATTATAATGAAATAACTTTCCACTAGGTGAAATCAATAAAATGCAATGAAGTTATTTCACTTTTAAGGTCCCATATTGATTTAAGCTAGTAAATTACACCCCACTTTGGTAGTAGTGCTACCATGTGCCACAATGTTTGTTTTCTTGCTTAACACATGACAATGAGTTGTCCATTCTAATGTTTTAAGTCAAAACAATTGCACATATTTTTGTCACCATATACAATGACCATATATGATGAATTACACCATTGCAATTAATGCAACTTGTCTAATGTAACTAGCATCGTAGTTCTACAATGAGTTGCAAGTGGTCATTGCAATTGGAAAATGTAATTGCAAGCCCAATTGTGAAACCCCCATTTTTCACATGGTAATGTATTTTTCAAAAGTTTGTATCATTATGAAAAAATATTCATTTTGTGTTGGATTTGTGCACACATGTACAAGACAAATATTTTTATGGGGTCATAAAGTTCAATAAATGTTTTTTTTGAAATTGATGGATTGTTATTATTTTACCACTTAATCTATCCAAGGCTCAAAAAGTATAATTCAAATGATGCATTAAAATGTAAGATGAGTTTTTTTTCCTATTGAAAGGAGCACTATACATTGAATTAAATGTATAAAAAAAGAACAAGTTGATCCAAAACTTGAACATGGAATATGAAAAAATAAAATAAAATAAAATAATGATTGTTGTGTATATTTAAAAACCCAATGACCTTTAAATGTACAAGAAAAGAGTATAATCAATTGGGGTCACCGATTGCCATTCAAAATTTAACACAAATGAAATATATAACAACCCAAAAATATATCAAATTTACGTTAAAGTTGGAAAAATGACAAGAGTAACAAAATGCATGTGTAAATAAATGAACACATGCAATATAATGTAAGATAACATTAATTAAAATTAATTGATGTTATATGGTAAAATATCTATGTCAAAATGGCAACATTTATGTCAACGATTTTTTTGTCAAAATGTCACTTGCCATGTTAGACTTTTCATCCATCACCATACAAAGCATCAAAGTACTCATTTGAAGGGTTCAATATGGAACTTAGCTGGAAATGATAATGACATAGCATAATGCAAAAGAAGAATTATATTTTATTGAGCAACAATCAAAATGTTTTTGTGAATTGGACAAAAATTTGTCAACATTTTGCATTTAAATCTAAATTGTATTTAAACTTTCGTTGCCCAAAATTCACTTCCACTTTCTCACCCCGACTATGGAGCCCAATGGTGGGATACAATGTATCTTTCACTTCATTGGGTATGGAATGTCCCACTAATTCTCCATTTTTGGTGAAAAAAATCTTTTGTTTCAAGTGATCAATGCCTGCACCTACAATGTCACCAGTACTAAATTTTGGCCCAAAGTTAGAACCAAAACCTTTTTCATGATAAAGGTCACCATCATCACCTTGGTAGCCATAACTGTTGGACTCCCACCCAGGTTGTAGGTAATTTTTGAAATCTTCATCAGTGAAGCCAATGCCGATGGAACCACGAAGACCACAATCTTTAATGGTGACTTCAAAATAATAGTACCTTCGTTGAGGATGTCGTGCCGGGCCATTCCCTTGGATGGCACCCACATCATAGTTACTAACGCCTTCACCAATGTACTCAACACATTGCGATGATTTGACTAAAAGGTGACTACTAGTACCCATTTTGGTGTTAAGCCGTCTGGCAGCTGCTACTTCCATCTCCTCGTCTTCGTCTCCTCTTCGTTTCTGCATAAATTTTACACTTTGTAACAACCACACCCACAAATTCTCATCTTTTGTTTGTTGGTTTCTTGATGTGGCCTGGTATTGTTTAATGACTTTGGCCATTGTTCTAAACAACTTCATCAAGAATTTGAATATTGTCCAACTACAAATTACCAACCCTATTATTACAGAAATTTTCATGTTCCTCACATCCCTTTGGATTGGTGGTAAGATTGCAAACCCTGCACACACAAATGACCCTAATACTGTTACTACAGCACACACTAGTAATATCGCTGTCCACTGTAATTCTCTACGCACAGAACGTAATGATTCCACAATGAAAACTGTGTCCAAGTCAGGGAATGCAGCTTTTGCTCCAGAGATAACAGTGGCAATGGCAAAGAAGAAAGATAAAGTGTTGAACACCCAAAATAAGCGAAGACTATAATGCATCTCCAAACCAGCAAAAGCTTCAAATGTGTTGGCTGGGGTTCCAGGAGAAGATTGATGAAATTGGTAATAGGTTATGTAACCCAAGGGTGGTTGCAACCAACTTGCAAATGTAATGCCTGCTATGAGGGCACCTCCAACAAGAAGAGCATTAGCAGCATCAATGAAAACTTGTCGATCTCTATATTGTCTGTCCAAGAAATCTTTCACGTCAGAACGTTCTGTAAGTATGTTTGCAATTTTTTCAAGTTGGATGTTGTCATCTTGTTGCTCCTTGGCATATTGGAGGCAAGTTTTGCCACTTCCATCTTCCAAGTTAGCTCGCAATTGTTGTCCCGAACATAAAGCCGTCACTACATGTAAGTGGCACTTCTTGGTGGCAATGTGTAGTGGTGTGTGCCCATTTTTGTTGTTGACATTGAGGTCGAGTTTAGAAGGAGCACCTTCCAACATCTTGGTCACTACATTAGCATGACCATTCTTGGTAGCCAAATGCAGAGGCGTGTTTCCATCTTCATTGATTGCGTTTAAAATGTATTTATTCACACATTTTGACAACAATATGGCACCCACTACCTCTTCATGTCCTTCCTTAGAAGCAAGGTGGAGTGCTGTGTTTCCATCAACATTCTTCTCAGCGAGGTTTAGTTTAATGTCACATTCTAGCAACCGATTCACTACCCCAACATGTCCTCCATCAGCAGCAAGGTGTAAAGGTGTGTTTTCATCTCTATTCTTGCCATTGAGTTCCAATTCAGTAGCTCCACACATGTCCAACAACATGTTCACCACCTCAACATGTCCTTCATAAGCAGCAAGGTGTAAAGGTGTGTTTCCATCTCTATTCTTGCCATTGAGTTCCAATTCAGTAGCTCCACACATGTTCACCACCTCAACATGTCCTTCATCAGCAGCAAGGTGTAAAGGTGTGTTTCCATCTCCATTCTCGCCATTGAGTTTCAATTCAGGAGCTACACACCGTAACAACACCTTCACTACCTCCACATTTCCATTATTAGTGGCAAGATGTAATGGTGTGTCTCCATCATTGTTCTTCCAATTGAAGCCCGATTTGCTAATGTGTCCCAACAAAACTTGCACCATTTCAACATGCCCTTCTTCACTGGCAAGGTGTAGTGGTGTGTTGCCATCATTATTTGTCCCATTGATGTTCACTTCATTAGCTGCAGGCTCTGATAACATCTCTTCCTTAGAATGTCCGCTTTCAGAAGTGAGATGTACTGACGTACTTGCAGCTCCATCCACCAAGGCAAGTTGGGATGGACCTTTTAATTGAAGAAGCCTCTCCACAACTCCCACATGCCCTTGTTGTGCAGCAAAGTGCACGGGTGTAAAACCTTTGTCATCTTGGACATTGATTGTGATTTCTGGCCTTTGTAAAAGTAAATCAACAATTTGAGCTAAACCCCTTTGTCCTGCAAAGTGTAGCGCATGGATGTGACTACTGCTAATTCCATCTCGTTGAAGGGGTTGGACTGGAAGGAATCGAAGAAACTCATCTGAATAAACGTTGCGTGCCATCATCCGAAATTTTGGCTCTTCATTTGGTGATGACATCACCCATTTGATGTTGATATCGATGTTGTGCACATCAAGCAACAAGGCCACTATTGCTTCTCGATTATTAGCTTTTGATCGAATAGCCAAATGTAAAGGTGTGAGTCCATAGATGTCTTGGGCATTTATTGCAGTGTCCGTCCATTTGAGTAATTCCTTCACTACTTCTGCACTGTCGCATTCCACTCCATAGTGAATAGGGAACCTCTTGAGGACATCACTTTGGTTCAAATGGCAATCAACATTTGATGATCTCCGTTGCTTTTCTGCCTCAAGAAGCATTCGCACCACGTTGCACCTGTCTTCTTGTGATCGTATGATTTGTGGATTGGAATCAAGATCCTCTCTGCCTTCTGCAACTAAATGGAGAGCTGTCAACCCATCGACAGTTTTGGCATCAATCACCACTCTTGGATCATTCAAAAGAAGCTCCACAACCTTCGGGCAAAGGAACCTTGCTGCCACATGGAGAGGAGTCAATTCAAGCAAATCCGTGGTAGCATTCACGTCTATGCGGGGATGTTGAAGCAAATATTTGACGACATCAGATCTCTCGTCCTTACACGACGCTAGGTGTAGTATTCGTCCGAGGAACCAATCAGAATGATTCACGTCAACATCAGACTCCAAGAAGTCCTTCATACAAATTCAAAAAGAGATGGAATTAGTATTGCTTGGGTATGTTCTTTTATACATATTAGCTTGCACAAAAAATCTCTATCATGCTTCCTAAATACTTCAGTCAAACACACACAAGTTCTTAAATTATTTAGTTTTGTATGCATGTGTGGTTCAATGTGTTGTACCTTGAGAGCTTCGCTGTCAGTAGTGAGATGTACTGACGTACTTGCGAAGGCAAGTTGGAATGGACCTTTTAATCGAAGAAGCCTCTCCACAACTCCCACACGCCCTTGTTGTGCAACCAAGGCAAGTTGGGATGGACCTTTTAATTGAAGAAGCCTCTCCACAACTCTCACATTGATTGTAATTTCTGGCATTGATTTAAATTTCTGCCACTCTCTCTATCCACACTCCTGAATTTTATGTCAAAATCTTGACGACTGAAGCACTATCTTCGCACAAACGCAAGAGTCGTGACCCCGGGGCCCCAAAACTCTCTCTATCCACACTCCTGAATGTGATGTCAAAATCCTGATGACCTGAAGGACTGTCTTCGTTCATACACAAGACTCATGACCCCGAGCCCCAACACACTCTCTCTATCCACACTGTTGAATTTGATGTCAAAATCCTGACGACCTGAAGGACTGTCTTCGCACAAAAACTGCTGCTGAGTTCTGGGTTGAGGACCGGATTCTTATATGTTTCACAATATTGTGTTTGCTTACGATAGTGAGTGTGAAAGCTTCTGGGTTTGGTGGGGACCATACTGAGGTGGGGAAGTACGTCAATTCACACATGTATTGCTGAGATTACGTAAGCTGAAATTCAAGGTGCTCGCCGTGCAGAGCCCACCCTCGAGACGACACTAAAATGTACATTTACATACCGAGAGTCAGAAATGGCATTTTCTACCTTCGAAAATTAAACAGTAGCACGTCAGCCAAACAATCGTCCAATTGTAACTTCTAGGTTGAACCTTAAACACACAATCGTGCCAGTGCACGAGAAGCCACCTGAATCCCTTAGCCGGCTGCTAATTTATTTCAAGCTTCGCATTTTAGTGAGTTAAACCGGACACCCATAATTTTCTGCTACTAACTACATGACCGTAAAAATACTTTTGTACTGCAATAATCATGTTTGTAAGAGAAAGGAGGTACGTTTGGCGGAAGTCTATGTATCTTATTTGGCTTTTCTTGCCATGCATTATGCATTAAGAATTTTGTATTGTAGATGAAAAAACAAAGCCCCACAAACTATTTGTCCATTAATGGCATAAAAACAAATAATTCATAAGTAGGATATATAAAAATTGCATGAAATTTCACAATTAAATGAATGAACACAATGATAATATTAAATTCATGGACTAATGTCCATAGAAGGAATAACTTTTACCTTGAACAAGAATTTTGTCATGGCATGGATAGTCAAATTGTATGGAGTCTTCCCACCTTTCTTGATGCATCCATCATGTTGCTCCTTCTTCAACACATTTTCGCATTCAATATTAGGTGTAAATCTCACCATATTCACCTTCTATAAAAGGTACACAAACCTTGATGTCACATGTGCCCTCTCCATTGGCTTGGATGCCCACAAGATAAAAAATGAACATTTGATGGTAGATGGTTGTTGTGTCACAAACATATCATATTGAAGGAAGAAGAAATTGCAGTCACACATTCACTCCATCCATTATGGATTGAAAAACACCACAATTATCCATGTTACATCAAACACCTAGCTTGTAACTCAAACATGCCTTGATTTATTCTTTACATGTGTGCCTCATTGATGTTTAGATACGAAGCTTGAAGGCCAAACTCATCCTTGTGTGGTACCACAGGAACCACCCATTCAAATTGCTTAGGAAAGTTGGCCCCATTTTTATTTTGAAATGGACTTAAAAATAAAAATTCCATGTTCTCCTAATGGTCAATATTATGTCATCCCCCACCCCCTAAAGTTTCACATAGTAGTCAAGCTTCTTCTTGCTACTACACCATGAAGTTTTCTTCTAAAGTTTAAATGTGCATTGGAATTGTTGTTTTCTAAATTGTGCTTCTCTTTTTCGCACGTAAAGTAATTAATTAAAAATCTAGTAACTAATTTCTTTCTCACAAAATTATTTTTGCATTGGTGTGTGAGTTCATACGATTTTAATAACATCAATCTACATTGAAGGTTAATCACTATTGATAATAGTGCAATATGGAAGAGGTAGATATCAAAAAATATTTAATTGTTAGTTTTTAAGCTTTATTTCTATATATGTATTCATTCTATTGGAATATTTGACATTTGTCAAAACTTGGTTTTTTCTTGTCGTAGGTTAAGTCTAACATTTCAAATAAAGTGTTTGACTTGCAATAATACTTCATCAATGTTGAAGGACTAAGAGGGACTAGCGAAAACTTAAGAAACTTGAAGATATTTGTGTTTTGTTTGGGCTTGAGTTTGACTAAAATGGGTGGAGATACAAATCCCACATTACCCTTGAATTTCAAGTTGTCATTAAAAGTTTCTACATTCATGTGTTTAAGAAATCTCATGTTCTTAATGAGACATTGTCATTGGAGTTCGTCATGTAATAAAGAACAAAAGGATTGAGGTTTATTAAGTAGCTTATGCATTTTTAGCATACAAAAAAAATTAGGCTTTGGAAAAGGCAAGGAAAAAAAGACAAGATAATTTTGTGTGGCTTCAAAGGCTTTCACAACATGTACCACATCTTCGTCTTCTTTCTATTCTTTTTGTATATCCTACAACTGCAATTTTAGGTGTTTTAGGAAACTTTTCAACTACAACTTTGCATCAAGTTGTTATTCCTACACCCATCCCAAGCTTGAATAATGATTCATTTGCCACTTTTGGAATTTCAAATTTGTTGAGACCAATCCCGCGGCCTCTTTTGAATTTGGCACCACACTATTAACCCACAATTTGAACATCAAAATTGAAGGTTGAAGGTTCAATGCCAAATAATGTTGTTACATCCACAAAATATGCATTTCTACAAAATGCACTACAATTGATTGTTTCTAAAGTTGTGCATGACTTGTGCATTGAGAAACAATGTAGTTTTTAAGGTATGAAGCAATGCCTACAAGAGCTTTTGGTAGAAAAGGAGTATAAGGAGCTTGAACATTGGCAAGCCAAGTTGATGATTGATGATCGATGAGCTATCCATGCCCAAGTTAGAATTTTTTTGGAAAAGGTTAAAGATGATTTTGATGTTGCCCAATTGTCCATGCAGGGGTTTTGTTTAACTTGTGTCTGTACATATAATGTGTTTGTCAAGTTTGTTGATGGAAAAATGCAATTGCACCAAGCTTTTAAGGTTTCAAATTTACTACATCAATTTCTTTTTGAAGAGAAGAGTTTTGTGCAAGTAGAATCAAAATTGATTTCTACAAAATTAAATCGTCAAGCTTGTGAAGAAAACATAATTTCTTGTGAAAGTGCATACTCTAAACACCTCCAAGACTAGATTGTCCGTGAGATTGCTTGTTGGGTTTTGTTCTAAATTAAAGTTAGGTTGTATTGCTTTTGCATGTCTAATTCCTATTGCTAGGCCTACATGTTTTGAGGAAAAATGTCATTTATGTTCAAGATTGCCCTTTCCACAATGAAAATTTTCATTACATTGACATATGTGTGGCATTGTGTAGTCATTGTTACCATCCTTGGTGTTTACTTAAGCAATGTGCTTCTTCAATGAAATGTAAGCCAAATGGATGGAATAAAAAGTTTGATCCAAGTTGGCAATTATCATTTGGGTTTTTCAACATTCAAGATGAGAAAAAATCACCTTTTGGACAACCATATGTTGTGTACAAGCACCAAAAGCAAATAAAATTTGTGTTCTAAATGTTCCATGAAGTCATTTTGATGTGAAGAAGTTGTAGCAACTTTCTTAGGTTTTGTCTAGTGGTTCCTCCAACATTGAATCCTTTTATTTTGTAGGTCAAATTCATTAACTTTATAATGTCATTTGATAGTGCTAATTTTAGAAACTAGTTGCAATCTTTTAACTTTCTTAGAGCTAGTGTTCTACTATAGCACAAATTGGAAGGAACCACAGGTGAAGTCCACTTCGTGATGGAGTCTTAGGATATGTCTTGAAAGAGAAATGTACTTACTGACCTAGGACTCAACATGCGATTCCTGCCATTTTTTCAACCTTCTGTCCTGAGTTCCAGCGTCTAGGCAGACACCCTCACCCCTCTTCCATGTCTTTATTCTCAGCTATGAGAGCTTTGAAACCATTCCCACCCAATTCCTCTGTTTAGAGGATATGTTTCCTCTAAGTTTTTTGGGACGGAAGTTGGAAGGAAGCACCAAGATTTGCTTCCAGATGGAGGTTCCTGATTTGTTCAGATCCTGAAGTAAATCACAATTTTTTTTTAAATTTTTTTAAAAATTTAACGCCAGTTGTGGGGCCACAATGGAGGTTCCTGATCTGTTCAGCTCCTGAAGTAATTCATGATGGAGGTTCCTGATTTATTCAACTCCTGAAGTAATTCAGGATGGAGGTTCCTAATTTGTTCAACCTTTGAAATAATTCCTAATGTGATTCTTGATGGAGGTTCCTGATTCGTTCAACTACTGAAATGACTGCATATTACTAGTTCACTTCTTGAGTCAGTTTAATAGTATTTAGTTCCTTTCATATGCTCGAATCCTTCTCTTGAATCCTTAACTGTAGATACTATTATGATTCTAAGAGTGGTCTAATCCATGATGGTAGTTTCCACTTACTTTGTATTTATTTTGTAGATGGGCAATCACAATTTGGAGCCCCCACCACAGCTTATGAGTTGCCAGAAACTAACTGGTGTTGCTGCTGCAAATATCCCACATTGTAAAGGTTTGTGATCAGGTTCTGAGCCGGACATACCTGTGCAGCGGTACACTAGAAACCATTTCCAAGTTCCATTCGTTCTCTGAATTTTAATTTAATCTTTTTAGTTCAGTTGATTTATGTCAAACTTGAATGATGTTGAGCGCCTTAGTACTGGACTAGAGGACTCAAGTTCTTTTTTCCGCAACGATATAATTGTACTGCACTGAAACTCATGTCTGTCGGAGAAGAGAGAGAAGATTAACTCAAGATGTCATCGACAGAAGTTTCAATCTTTGTTTGCACGACACGCCTCAGGAGTGATGTAAGAGAAGCGACTTGCATTCATCTTCTGAGCAGTGTTTTTTTTCAGGAGTTTTGTTTGTCGTCAAACTGGCTACCATTGGCAGGAAGATGTAGAAGAAGTGGGCATCATCCCTCAGAAGATTTAGCCAAGTGTGGCTATAAGCCAGAAATACAATAAAAATATTTGATCATCCTATTATATTTTTCGCTACACAAAGAAAACTAAAGGTACGAATTTGGAGATTACTATTATTATTATTATTTTCTCACTTCTGGCGACTGAAAAGCTTCAAAATCGCTTAGTCTTAGATTTAAATTTCGCCAGTACGAAAAACGCCATTTTTAAGGTGCTGCTGGCGGAACTTAATAGCAAGTCTGAGAAAGGGTACGCGAAGCCTGGTACAGAAATTGTACAACCCACTATTTTTTCCTTCAACGATACAATTGTGGTGCAGTACTAATCATTCTTGTCAGATCATAAACGACAAGGCTCAATTTAGCGGTAAACTCCAGCTTAGCTCTCGTGTTCTGTGCAAGCTCCTGTTGTGTGCCAGAAACGCATAATGCTGCTCGTGTGCTCCAGGGCACCCACTTGCATCCCTTCTGCATCCCTTCTGGAGGGGCCTGCAGGCAGCATTTATGGAAAGCTTATATAAGTACTAGGTAGGCAACATTCAAAGGTTCATTCATTCCGACCGATTTGTTGTGAATGCAACAAAGTGGAACTTGAATGCGAATTCTAGTACAATGGCTGTAATTCCGTTTTCAGTAATTTTTGTGAATGTATCAAATCATTGTGAGAATGGAAATGAATGTGAGGGGTTCAACTTCTGGCATTGTTTTTCTTTCATAACTTGCAATTTTCAACATTTTCAAATAAGTTTCCAGCGTACTCCATAATTTATTTTCAATTAAATTTTTTTCCCTGAATTCAAAAATGCATTCTTTTCACTTTAAACACAACTGCAAAATTAGAACACATATTAGAATTTGGGATGGGGACATCATTGTCCCCTTAGGATAACAAAATTCGTTTAAAGGGACCAACCTTCCAAGTTTGATATTTTCAAATGTTTTGTGACCTCGTGCTTATATATCAAACTGGCTGTTTGTTCTTTTAAAAATTGTGCGTATATAAGTAGTAAGAACCAGAGTTGGGCGGGTATCCGGTTGGAAGGGTAATAACCGGGGGTTCAGGGTCAGGTTCTTGTGACCCAGACTCGAGTTCACATCGTTTTGTTTAAACCGGCACAAGAACCAGTCTGTGGAGAAAATGTTTTGCTAGATTTGGAACCAGACCCATAACCATGAAAAAATATTTTTGAAAATAAGGTCAGCATATGTATATAAAAAAGTAGACTTTAAAAAAAAAAGAAAAAGGATACTAAAATTTATAATTAAATATTAATTTTAATTAATTGTTCAACTCTATACTTCCATAGACCCCTGTTTTAATTTGTTATAAAACTTTGTACCCATTTAATCTTTAGCATGAAAGAATGTGCAATCTGTACATGGAAGGGGATCCAGTTAAAAAAACCGGTCTGAAAGTTCTTGAATTTGAAAAAAATGTGATAGAACTGGAATCGAAGGGTTCAAAATTTGGAAGAACCTGGTTGAAACCCTGACCTGAAAAACCTCCACATGAAATTTAAAATGTCAAAACCAGACCTGAGGTTGTCTCTAAACAGAAGAACCGTGCAACACTGGTAAGAACTGCCCTGATAACCGCCAAGCATCAGTTTTTTTTAAAATTCTAATAACCGCTCAATACTCTTATATACTATTGTAGATGTAGGCTTCCACTTTTGAAATTGGAGCAGGCAAGGCATGTTGCATAATTTTAAATGGTTTTCATAGTTGGAGTTAATTTCCAAAGACCCAAGCATGCTCTTTTTGGACTTCACGTGTACCTCTCCACAAAGGAATGCACAAGCATTCTTTTTCTCTCGGACTCTGTCTTCATCCTTTGGGAGACAGCTTTTCAGGAGGGAAAGAGATGCAACATTTTGGATGGTAGTGGGGAGGTACCGGCTTGACCTCTAATTTAAGTGATTAGAAAATCAGTATTTGGCTGCTTCTCAAACCTCAAGGAAAGACAATTGGAGAAGCTAGCCAAAGGATTGATTTCCAATAAAATCACAAATTACGCGATTGACCTACCAAAGGGGGGGATGACTCGACTCCAAGTCTCTCTATGACCACAAGAGTTTTGAAGAGGAAGGCCCTGATCCGTAATGAAATAATGAATTTTTTCACATCTCCCAAGCCAATGATGAATAACCAAAAGCCATAGTCTAATGAAGAAGAAGGTGAATCACAAGTTTCACTAGAAGCCATACTCTAATGAAGATTGGCATGAGAAGAAGGTGAATTACAAGTTAGACAAGATGCTCCTTTCAATTTAGGACTCAAAACTCAAGGACAAGTTCTACAACAAAAGATCAACCTCATCGATGATGTTCCACTTGCCAAATTTACAACCACCTTGGGAAAATGGATAAGTAGTGCAATTCCAGAGGCAATTGCTACAAAGTTATTTCTTTTGGACACACATTAGAAATACGATAAACTCAATGACACGATGGAGCTTTTGGATGTTGTTGTTGACAAAAGGGAGACAATCTCATCTTTGTAGGATGATGCCACAAGTACTATTGTACCCAAAGGCGCTATTAAAAAAACTAATATTAAAAAGTGGTATGGTATGTTTGAGCATCTTCATTGGGGGAGTTGTAAACTATACTTGGGCCTGGCAAGTCCAAGTTGAACAATTTAACTTTTTTGTTTGCAATGTTTATCATTAACTTTTCATTTCATTTACGAGTTTGTCAATTTTGATCCCCACAGGACATAGGAGCATAAATGTAAAGTCATGATCTCAATGGGAATAACTATGAAATCATTGTGTTTGTCTATCTTCATATTTTTTCAAGGTTTTAACGAAAGATATGGCAACTAAAGCAAGTCATGAGGTTTTACATGTCATATTAGAGTTCAAACAAATGGGAACATTGATTTGGAAGGGAATGAAACAGAGGAAATTACAAGGGAAGGTAATATGGAAGGAGGTGAGCCTCCCCATCTAGTGCCTCCCATCAATAAAAATAGGAAAGGGTATGTGAAAAGAGTTAAAAATTCTACCAAGCCATCCAACAATAAAGATCGTACCTTCAAAAGCAAGAGAATTCAACATAAACAATCCATAGATCAAGAGAAAAAAGTGGATGAAACTTGTCAAGTTATTGGGCAAACTAATGGTGACCCCTTGCCTTCCCTCAACATTTCATTACACACACATTGATAGCCTCATAAATTGATGTTCATGATAGGGTTGTAGATGAATTCAACAAGGAACAAGAGCTTTATGGAATATTGCACATGTGGGATCTTTGAGCCCTCTACATTTCAAATGATGAAAAATTGTCATGATTTAAAATATAATAATAGTTAATTAAATAATGTACATAACCTTATTGGAAAAATAATTAATAAGACTATTATCACTTCATGCTCCAACTTGGATGTCAAGAAGCGATTTTGGATTGCTAAATTGCAATGAACGTGGTAAATTTTTCAAATAATGAACTTCTTTTGCTTTTAATTTTTTTTGGTTTCTGTGATTCATGTGGGGAAGGAATATCTAAGATTGGGTTCTTGTAGACTTTCTACATATGTTCATTACCTTAAAAAAAAGGACCTTCAAGTGAATAATTTGTAATCAATTCTCAACATTATCCTTCTATGCGAGTTTTTAATTGTTCATTTGTAATTTTTTTGATTCATTCACTTCTGGTTTCATTCTTTCCACAGGATCGAATTCCTAGTCCTCCAATATCTACTGATGGCAAAGGTGTCAAGTTTTCGACTTTCATTCATTTGAAAATAGAACAAGATGACATCCCTTCCACCTTTGTTGTTCATTTGGAGTTGAATGTATTATGTATGTTCACTTCCAGCAAAGGTGAATGAATTGCATGTAACCTTTGACTTGAATGTGGTTTTGGTGGCAAAATGGTTTTAGGTGTCTCATACATGAATGGTTCCATTTTGTTCCCTTATATTGAGGCCCAAATTCAAAGATTTTCTAAAAACATGTTTTGTTTAATTCAAAGTATATATATGGTTTACAACCCAATGTCACAACATCAATAAATATTTGGGTCAAATCAAGCACGAAACATGTATTAATTTTTATCCTTCAAGTTTTTTCAGACATAAGTCTTGCTAGGAAAATGACCATTTTCTTATGGCTAATCTTGAAAAGCCCATTTTTCATTAAAACTTGATGTTTTCTTTTCAATTTTTTTTGAAATGCACGCTAAGAACAATTTGTTCGTAGATGATATGCCATATAAATCTATATTTAATGATTCCCGTAGTGCCATCTTTTTAGAGTCATTTGATGAATTTCCTACTAATGGAAACTACTTGCTCTCCATTATGTTTCCTTGTTTGGTGTTATTGGCCTCTTTTCAACCTAATGTTCAAAGTTATGTAAATTTTCATATAGAATGATATGTTTAAATTGTAATTGAATCCTAAAAAACTACCTAGCATGCATTGTCATTTTACAAATAATAATTCAATAGAAGGTTTTCCAAATGATTAAGCTTCAACATATCTTCTTGTTTGTTCAGTCTCATGTTTTGTTTTCCAAAGTTGAAAAACTTCAAACGACCATTTTATTGTTCACATTTTGGCCAATTTTTTACATTATTGATTTTTAAGCATCACTTAGTGTCCACAAGGTAATTACTTTATGAATTCTAAAGCACTTTGTGAGGTTTTCATCAATTGATTTTTTGTCGTCGAATGAAATTTTCATGTTTTTTTAAACAAATCATTTTGTTGTTGTTGTAGTTTATTATTTCCTTGGGGCAAGGTGTAATCATCAAAGGTGATTCAATGCATTCACGGTTACATTCATAGGTTGTTGGACTCAAAACATTGTTAATTTTATCATGAATGGGGTGTTGTGTTATTTCCAACAATGTGCTGCTTTACAAAGGAATGTTAGAATGTTTGGCACAAATATTGACTCAATGAAAGTGGACGTTAGAGCTAGAATGGAACATTTCCTTTCCATGACATTTGAAAACTTTTACATTAGAATTTGGTCTTGTATGAAACTTGAGGATGTGCTAAAAGTTCTTCCAATGATGATGCCAAAAAACATTTTTGGATTAGTTTGTGTTTAGTTGAGGCCATTACCAATGTTCCAAGACTTTTGGCCTAAATGCACTTAGGTCCTTTTATTATTTAAAGGATTTAAAACATGTATATTATGCTTATTATGATTTACCTTATGGGGAAAAAAATCAAATGTTACTCATTCATGATGAACCTATTAAAGCGCTTCAAAATCCAAAATGGAGTGGTGTTTTCTTCAAATCCTTCAAGGGAAAATTATTGTAAAAAAATAAAGTGCAATGGTTGGACTTGTCATTTTGTTTGTGGCCTACCTTGATTGGATTGCTAATGGCGAGGATAGTTTGAATTCATCATGACATTATATGGAGAGATATTTTAAACCTTATTTAAGTTTTACTTTGCAAAATTATTTTTGGTTCTTACAATATATGAAGAATGACAATGGGGATGTTCACAATACACAACCCCCTTTAGGTGTGCACCCTAAAGTGTTTCATTTGTTTTCAATGTTCATTTTTTATATTGTAGCTTTATAATGTTTTCATTAGTAGTAATGATTTTCATTTGTAGTTTGATTAGATTGTTCTTCCCAAACTACGTGACATCATTTATAACTCTAAAAGGAAGAAAGTGATGTTGGCCACTATGCACAATAACACATATTGAATTTTACAACTGGTCAATAAAACAACTATTGTCTTTTTCACTACAAATGTAACTACAAGTTCATGTTAATGACTACGTAGTTGTGGCATGCACTAGTACAACATAACATCGTCATCAACCATGGTTTGATACTGAATGTCGCAGCAAGCATAAGGAAGTATTTGCATATGCAAAGCTTCATCCTAACAGCCATCTAGCACGCGAATGGAAGAAGTAACTTAAACAGCTACTGTGTTGTAAGAAACGCACGTACAAGAAGCTGCAAGGCCAACAATTGTGTGCACTAGCAAAGACAGACCTAGGCAGCTTCTGGAGGCAATACTCCAAGAACAACGAGCAATCTGTTGCTATCAGCAAAGCAAACTTGGTTGCTGGTTTCCAGAAACTACTGGAAGGAAGTTGCTGGTTTCCAGAAACTACTGGAAGGACAATGCCCCAGTAATACAACTGGGGCACAGTGTAGCTCTACAAATCAAGTGGTCTCGAGCTTGTCACACCCTTTTGCAAGTGATGATTGTAGCACACTAAATTGTGACATAACCTTAGATGAGATTACGCAAGTGATGAGGAGACTCAAACGTAACAAGTCTATTGGCTTAAATGGCATCAAAGCAGAGTTTCTGCTAGATGCTAGCGATATGTTGTATGTACCACTATAGATTGTGTTCAACAAGTTGTTGTAACAAGGATATTCAGTAGGCTTGTCTACTCAAATCATTCATGCATTGCACAAAGGTGGTGATGCCTTGCAATTTGAGAACTACAGGGGAATCACAGTGGGTCCTGTACTAGCTAAGGTGTTTGCCATGATTCTAGAGGCACGGTTGAGCAACTGGGCAGAAAAGAGGGGCCTGCGTGCCAGGGGACAGGTTGATTTTAGGAAAAACTTCCGCACCACGAATAACTTGTACATTTTGCGAACGCTCACTGAACAAAATACTCACAAATGCAAAAAGGTGTATTGTTGTTTTATGGACTTTCGCAAAGCTTTTGATACAATGCCTTGTGATCTGCTATGGCAAATGTTGGCTGAAATGGGAATTGTGGGTCGTTTCATGTAGTGTTTACAGAGCATGTGCAGCCAGGACAGCGTCAGAGTTATGCATCCAACAGAAGGGCTATCAGCCTGGTTCTCATGTGGCATTGGGGCCAATCAAGGCTGTCCACTGAGCCCATTACTTTTTGGACTCTACCTTGATGGACTTGAGAAGTATCTAGATGCACTTGATGGCGACAGCCCGCCACAGCTGGCAAACATAGTAGTCAAATTACTAATGTATGCAGATGATTTGGCATTCTTGTCAGAGACCCCACAAGGGTTGCAGAAACAAATAGATGTTTTGTTTGAGTTCTGTGTTGAACAACAATTGGTCATCAATCTGAGCAAGACCAAGGTGGTGGTGTTTGAGAAACACCGCAGTGCAGCGCTAGAGTTCACATACAGAGGGACAACCATTGAGCGGGTTCAATCATTTAGATACCTGGGCTTAGAGTTACATAGTATAAGAGGCATGGCAGTAGCCATAGCTAAACTGACTGCTGCTAGGAAGAAGGCATTGTTTGCATTATGCCGTAGATGTAATGATCTGAGCATAACAGATCTGGAAGTAATGTGTCAATTGTTCGACTCATTGGTACGCCCAGTACGGAGCTATGCATGCGAGGTGTGGATAGGTTGTACAGGGGCGAAAGGGTTGCAACAAGCAGAACAAATACATAGAATGTTCCTGAAAGGAATATTAGGGGTCAATAAAACAACAAGCATTTTTGTTGTGTTGGGGGAGTTTGGAAGGTATCCATTGGAGTATTTCTGGTGGCAACAAACTCTCAAGTATTATGATAGACTATGGGAATCCACACTAGATCGTCTGCTGTAATGTGCCTACCAGACCCAAGTCTAGATGCTCAGCGTGCTCAATGATAACCAACAGTGTTGGCTCCGGAACGTGCAGTTGTGGCTTAACGACCAAGGTGTTGGGGTTCTCTATACTAATGTCATGTGTGCTATAGCAAATGCACAGGCTTCTTATCTAGAATCCACTTATGGTGAACAAGCCAGAGCCAGAAGTACCAGATTACGTACATACCAGCTGATGAACACGAGTTGTACAACAGAATTTGGGTACTCATATGCACATCAGAGTTATTTGCAAGTGATCACAAATGTTCATCTCAAGCAATCTTTGTCAAGGTTCAGATGTTCAAACCATCGTTTGGAGGTAGAGTGCGGCAGGCATGCAAAGCCTGAGAGTGTACCAAGGAAAGATAGGGTTTGTCGCCTGTGTTCCCTAGGAGTTGTTGAGGATGAAGACCACCTGTTGTTAGTGTGCCCAGCTCACCATGACATTCGTTGCAAGTTTGGTCAATAGCTAGGGAAACAGTTGACACCGTGCAGCTTAATTGCCTAAATTGATGCGTTCATCTAATCAAAAAGCGGTAACTTTGTACTTAATTTCTTGCCTAGACAACAGGAGTGTTTTGCTCAAATCAACTAAGTAATTGTCATCAAATGGATCTCTCTAGTCCGGTTATTGACGTTAAATTAAAAGAAAAGAAAAGAAGAAAAGACAATAAACCTATATGTATGGATTATCACAACTAGAATCTAGAATGTGTATAATGTATGCGGCAACAAATCTTTATTTTGAACCATTGTACTAGTGTCTTTTGAATACAAAAGAAGTCATCTGCAATGCGCTTGATATGGAGAGGTAGGCGTGAAGCAAAAAAAGAGCATGTTTGGGTCTTTGGAAATTAACTCCAACTATTAAAACCATTTAAAATTACGCAACATGCCTTGGCTGCTCCAATTTTAAAAGTCGAAGCCTACATCTACATATATATATAACAGTACTTGGCGGTTATTAGAAATAAGAACAGACTCATGGCGGTTATCAGGCCAGTTCTTACTACTTAGAAGCATAGTTTTCAAAGAACAAAGAGCCAGTTCGATATGTAAGCAAGGTTCACAAAACATTTGAAAAAATCAAATAACTGGCCCAAAAGCCCCTTGTTCTTTCCCAGTCTTTCATGGTAAGAAAGCTTCCAAGTTTCCATTTCTTCATGGCCTGTTGAATAAAGGTTTTCTTTCACCCTGAACAGAGCACCCTTGTTGACAGCAATGTATCTTCCCATGGGCCGCTATTTTCCATTCCTACTAGAAAATTTGGAATGTTAGTCCCTTTAAACCACCTTTAACACCTTGAGAGGAGAATTATGTGCCCCTCCCAAAATCCAATATGTGTTCTGTATCTGGAATTGTGTTTAAAGTGAAAGAATGTATTTTCCTAATTGTGAGTAACCAAAAAAAAAATTGCAAATAAAATTCCAATGTAAGCTGGAAACTTGTTTGAAAATGTTGAAAATTGCAAGTTACGAAAGGAAAAAATTGGTAGAAGTTGAACCCCTTACATTCATTTCCATTCTCACAATATGATTTAACACATTCACAAAAAACATTGAAAACAGAATTACAGCCCTTTAACTTGAATTCACATTCAGGTTCCACTTTCTTGCAATCCCAACAAATCGGTAGGAATGAATGAACCTTTCAATGTTGCCTAGCTAGTACTTGTCAGCTTTCCATAATTGCTGGCAGCAGGCTCCTGCAGAATGGATGCAAGTTGGTTCCCGTGCACTAGAGCAGCCCTGACCGTTTCGGGCACACAAGAAGTGTTTGAACACGAGAGCTCAGCTGTCTCCAGAAGTTTACAGCTAAATTGAACAAGATCCTTTATGATCTTTCAAGCGTGATTATTACTGCACTACAATTCTGTGGTCGTAATGAAAAATAGCGGGGTGCACAATTTCTGTCAGAGGGTGCGCGTACCCTTTCTAACACTTGGTATTAAGTTCCACTGAGTTCCGCCAGCAGCACCTTAAAAATAGCGTTTTTTCTTACCGACGAAATACAAATTATGAATATGTGATTTTGAAGCTTGTCAGTGGGCAAAAATGAGGAAAATAATAATAATAATAATCCCCAAATTTGTATATTTAGTTTCATTGTGAACCCAAAAATACAGAAGGACGATTAAAGAGACACACAACAGGAGCTCGTATGGAGCATTAGAGCTCAGCTGTGTGCAGGAGTTTGCCGTGAAATTGCCCACTTCGTTTATGATCTGACAAGCATGATTACTGCTGCACTACAAGTGTTTGGTTGTAGGAAAGAATAGTGGGTTGTACAATTTCTCCGACTTGGTATTAAGTTCCACCAGCAGCACCTCAGAAGCAGCGTTTTTCTTAATTTAAAGCTAAGAATAAGCGATTTTGAAGGTTTTCAGTCTGCAGAAGTGTGGAAAATAATAATAGTATTGTCCAAATTCGAACATTTAGTTTTCATTATATAGCCAGAAATGTAAAAGGATGATTAAAGATTAATACCTTATTTCTGGCTTAAAGCCACTCTTGGCTAAATCTTCTGAGGGATGATGGTCACTTTTTCTACATCTTCCTACCGATGGTAGCCAGTTTGGCTACCAACAAAACTCCTGAAAAAAAACACTGCTCAGAAGATGAATGCGAGTCGCTTCTCTTGCATCACTCCTGAGGAGTGTCCTGCAAACAAAAAGTGAAACTTCCGTGGATAACATCTTGAGTTAATCTTCTCTGTGTTCTCCGACAGACATGACTTTCAGTGCAGTACAAATATATAGTTGAGGAAAAAAAACCTTGGGACCTCCAGTCCAGTACTAAGGCGCTCAACGTCATTCAAGTTTGACATAAATCAAATGAATTAAAACATTAAATTAAAATTCAGAGAACGAATGGAACTTGGAAATGGTTTCTTGTGCACAGGTATGTCAGGCTCAGAACCTGACCATAAACGTGATTTCAGGCGCAAGACAATTATGTAGCGGTAGCAGAAAAACTATGTGGATTCTCCAGTTCTATACGAGGGTGGTTCAGTTACGAATGCAACTTGACAATGTGGGATGTTTGCAGAAGTAACAACAGTTACTTTCTAGCAACTCATCATGATTTTCGTCAGCTGTGGTGGAGGCTTCAAATTGTGAATGCCCATCGACAAAATAAACACAAAGTAAGCGGAAACTACCATCAAGGATTAGACCAATCTTAGAATCATAACGGTATCTACAGTTAGGGATTCAGGACAAGGATTCAAGCATATAAAAGGAACTAAATATTATTAAACTAATTCAAGAAGTGAACCAGTAATATGCACTCACTTCAGGAGTTAAACAAATCAGGAACCTCCATCAAGAATTACATTAGGAATTTACTTCAAAAGTTGAACAAATTAGGAACCTCCATCAGGAATTACTTCAGGAGCTCAACAAATCAGGAACCTCCATCATGAATTGCTTCAGGAGCTGTACAAATCAAGAACCTCCATCTGGAAGCAAATCTTGGCGGTTCCTTTCAACTTCCATCCCAAAAAAATTAGAGAAAACATATCCTCTAAACAAAGGAATTGGGTGGGAATGGTCTCCTAAAACTCATGACTGAGAATAAAAGACATGGAAAGGGGATGAGGGCGTTTGCCTAGAGGCTGAAACTCAGGACGAAGAGTTGAAGAAATGACAGGAATCACATGTTGAGTCCTAGGCAGGAAGTACATTTCTCCTTCAAGAAGTGGACTTTACATATGGTTCCTTCCAATTTGTGCCATATTAGAACAATAGCATGAAGAAAGTTAGAAGATTGCACCTATTTCCTCAAATTGGCACTATCAAATGACATTATGAAAGTTAACGAATATGACTTGGGAAAAAAAAGGGATTCAATGTTGAAGGAACCACTAGAGAAAACCTAAGAAAGTTGCTACAACTTCTTCAAATCGCAATGATTTTGTGGATCATCTAGATAACAAATTTAATTTGGTCTTGGTGCTTGTACACAACATATGGTTGTCCAAAACAATTTTTTTTTCACAAATGCAACAAACAACAAAGTGAGGCATGGGCCAAGGATTTGTTACCAAAAATCCCAATAGTGTTGCTTCCAATTGTAAAGCTGATTTTCTCTCATCTTGAATGTTGAAGAAACCCAAATGTTAATTGCCAACTTGGATCAAACTCTTCATTTCATCTCTCTACCTTACATTTCATTGAGAAAACACATTGCATAGATAAACATGAGGGATGGTAATAGTGACCACATGATGTCACACATATGTCAATGCAATGAAAATTTTCATTGCAAAAAGGGTAATCTTAAACAGACATGACATTTTGTTTTCCAAAAAATATGCATGCTTGGTAATAGGAACTAGACATGAAAAGGTAATATAATCCAACTTCAACTTAGACCAAAGCCTAGTAATGAAAGTTTGCAATCTCAAGGACAATCTAGTTTTGGAGTTGTTTAGTATATGCACTTTCAGAAGAAAATTAGGCCTTTTTCACAAGCTTGACAATTTAATTGAAAAAATCAATTTTGATTTTGCTTGCACAAAACTTCTTTCTTCAAAATGAAGTTGCAATAAATTTGAAACCTTAAAAGCTTTGCCTTATTGTGATTTGCCAACAATAGATTTGACAAATCCATTATATGTATAAACAAAAGTTTTAGAAAACTCTTGCATGGAAAATTGGGCAACATCAAAATCATCTTTAACTTTCTCAAAATTTGCCTTAACTTGGGCATGGATAGTTCATCGATCATCAAACATCAACTTGGCTTGCCAATGGTCAAGTTCCTTCTACTCCCTTTCTACCAAAACTTCTTGTAACCAATATTTCATACCTAAAGAGTTAAGTTGTTTTGCAATACACAAGTCGCACACAACTTTAATAATGTCTTTAGAAACAATTAATAGTGGTGCGCTTTGCAAAAGCACGTATTTTGTGGATGCAACAACCTTTGTCGACATTGATTGAAACCTTCAATTTATATGTCTACATTGTGGGTTGGCAATGTGGTGCCAAACTCAAAGGAGGTTGGGGGATTAGTTTCAACAAATTTGAAAAAAATAGTTGATGAATCATTATTCAAGCTTGGGATAAGTGTAAAAGGAGTAGCAACAACTTGGTGCAAACTTGTAGCTAAAGAGTTTCCTAACACACCTAGAATTGGAGTTGTAGGAGGTATAGTGAGAATAGAAAGAAGACCAAGATGTGACACATGTTGTGAAAGCCTTTGAAGCCTCACCAAATTATCTTGTCTTGTTTTCCTTGGCTTTTGCAAAGCCCAATGTCTTTTGCACGCTAAAAGTGCATAAGCTACCCAACTCACTTCAATCCTTTTGTTCTCTACAACTACTACATGGCAAATTCCAATGACAATGTTTCATTAAGAACATGAGATTTTGTAAACAAACAAGTGCACAAGCTTTTGATGATAGTTTGGAATTCAAGGTTAGTGGGAGATTTGTATTTCCACCCATACTTGTCCCACCTAGGCCCAATCAAAACACAAATATCTTTTCAAACTTTGGACTTAATAACTTACAACAAGAAAAAACCGAGTTTTGGAAAATGTCAAATACTCCAACAAAATGAATACATAATTGGAAACAAAGTTTAAAAACTAAAAAATATATTATAAACACATTATAAACACATTTATTCACGCATATTGACAAGTTGAGTAAAAAACAAAAAATTGCAAATACATGGGAATATGTACATGCCACCAAAATGTTCTCCTATTCAACCAAGGATTTAATGTTGGCCCATTTATTGGCCTAGGTGGAAAGACATTTTGGTGCCCATTCCAAATTTTTAACAATTCCACTTTCTCTTGCGGATCCACTCTAGCTATGACAACATTCACCATTTTTTATTAAGTCATTTCCTCATAACCAACTTTCACACATAAAAATTAACTTTCAATTGGGTATTAAGGAAATTATCCCCAAAAAAAAGATCAATGAGGAATAATTTCACCAATTGACTCTTGTGTTGGGGTCCAACCATGTTATATGAACCACACATGCCCCTTTAGACCACTGTATTTTTTGAATAACTTTTATACATCTTTCAAAAAATAGTAAAAATCATTAAACTTTTCCTAATATTATGTTAAGGTGTATATTAAAAAAATCCCAAAATATGTCATAAAATGATATTTTCAAATTGTGTTTTATTTAGCTTTTTTTAGGTAGCTTTTAAGCATTGGTTACAAAGCCTTAAAAGTCCTTATATGTATTTTCATTCATTAGATTGGTTAAGGTTTTATGATATGTACATAATGTATTCACAATAAAATTTTATAAAAAATTATTCTATTTATTGTTATTATTATTGTTTTACAATCCAAAGTTCAAAAAATTAAGCAAGGGTTATGATTGCTAATGGTACATATTAGTATGATTGCACCCGTTACTCCTTTGTTTTGAGCCCAACTTGTATCATGGTTTCTTGAAGACCCCCTTGAATCTTAGGACCATCAATATCTTGTTTGTAGGCTTTTTTTAACATATGATGTGCATCAATAATTTCATGTTGTGGACCAAAAAACAAAGCCCCACAAAAAACATATCCATTAATGGCATGGAAACAAATAATTCATGAGTAGGGTATGTAAAAATTGCATGAAATTTCACAATATGCATGAATGAATGTCTTTTCAATTGTTAAGACATTGTAAACACATGGATCTTTGGTAGCTCCACAAGGTTGCATTAGTTCAATCTGTTCTTTACACCATTCAACAAGGGCATTTCCATATTGCTTTGGAGTAAAAACTTGTTGAGACTTTGGGGGATTATATGGACACATGGAAAATTATTCATCTCAATGAGCTTTTCTTTCGTGAGTTTGGTTTACCTATTGGGCCATTTCAAAGCAAATTGGGAACAACAACCCAATAGTAAAAACTTAATGAGAAGAACATTCTTCAATATGTAAATATGATTAAAATGTTTTCCTTTTCCTTGCTCCTACACTCTTTTGTCCAAAACAATTTTATTTTTCACATAATGTATTTTGATTACATTGAAGCTTGGAGGGGTGCATAAGATTGTAGTCTTACATTCATGCACATGTTACTAGAGATATGTTCACCTTCTCAATCAAGGATATTGGATCTCATAGTTAGCATATAGGATTGTGTTTGAATCTTCTTTAGTTCTTGTCTTCAATAATGTAGTACATTCATAACTTTTGCATACAAAATTCCTAAACCATGCACATTTCTATGATATAGTTAAATTAATTGTCATTCTTGCGTGTGAATCATGTCGCCATGTGTTTAGTTTGTTGGGGGACAAAACTATGTTACACATTTGTTTGCATTGGAACAAAATATTGGCAATGTGGTGCATTGTGTGGTTACTCCATCCATAAACCTACCTCCTCCACACTAAATGGAACCACCTATTCTTAAGGTGGCACACAAGTTTGGTTTGAAACTCAACAAGCTTTCTTTGTGAGTATGTCCCATATTTGCAAAAAAATACCAAGTTTCTATTTTCATTTCATTAATGTAATGTCCTTCAACATAAATCTTTTGTTGTTAACATCTTTTTTCAAATTTTGTTGGTGATGATTTAACAATGGACTTATGCAATCCATCATGGATAACTTACCCTTTAGTCCACCTTCTTCTTTCTTTATACCTAAACAAATGAAGCAAGAAGCCTTACACTCTGTTAAAGAAGACGTTAATTACAATGTCCATGGCATCTAAAGATAAAGATTTTAGATTTAACATGGGTAAGCTTAAGGGAACTAAGGTTTTTTTGGATATAGAGGTTAATGTTGTTGATGAGGAATCATTTGATGATGCATAAGAGTACTGTTCCATTTCTCCACGTATACACATGATGTTAGGTGTATGGACATGTGTGCAATGTTTTATTTAAGATTAGGGAGTTTGAGGTTTTTAATTTGTTTTGGAATTACATTCAACTATTTTTAAAATGTGTTCATGCAAATTGTGTCAATGTCAATGTCCTTTCCAATAATAACTAATAGTTTTTGTTGTCTAGTAAAACAAAATTCTTTTAACCCATGCATGAATCATAACAAAAAACATTATAAAATGTTAAATGCATTGTATTAAACTCCAATGCATTTATGTCATATTAGAAATTTTATTTATTGAAACTTGAAGGGTATTATAGTGGATTTTTTTGGATGTCACAAGGGCAAAAGTTTCTAGGTTGGATACATGCTATTATATAAAACCCATATGCAAGTTGGAAAGTTCAACAAAATGGAATCAAATAAATGAAACTGACATATTTTTCCTTTTTATTTTCAAATAATTACATTGAAAAAATTAATTTTCAATGAAATATAGACTTTGAAGTCTAGGCAATTCCAAGGTCATAGTTCATTAAAAAATGTTCTAGATTCATTACTTATAATGGAATTGAAGATTTTTCCACAAATTTGAGACATGCAATAATCTCAAGGGTTATACACTTAGGAAGAAAAAGTTTGGAAAATATGAAATATGTGAAGGACTTTATAATTCCTTATTACGTGTAATAATTTTTTTAAAAATGTCAAAGTTCATCACATATCCAAAAGGATGTTTTCCACGATCAATATGAAATAAAGGTGTTCAAAAAGGTTGAATGTAAAGGAGCTTTAACTTGGAGATGGAAAAAAATCAACTTGAACATCATTTCAAGGTTTTTGTGTTTTTCTCAAAAAAATTCCACTTAAAAATACACTAAACAAATTCCTGAAATAAACTTTGCATTGATCAATTTTGATACATCCTAGTGTGCTTGCACCTTGAAAATGTGTTTTAAGGTGTACATCTATACCAACTAATTATAAGTTTAGGTGTACATCTATCACATTTAAATGTGCCATGTGTTTTAGGTGCACATTTATAAAAACTAATTTTCAACAATGTAGGGTGGAGTCTATATTTGTTGCCTATCCTCAAAGAAAGTAGATCCATGCATTTTTGCCACAATCAAAAAAGCTCCTTTGTTGTTTCCTATTCATTCTTTTTGCATATTATTGGATTTACTTTGTTTTGTACCACTTACCATTAGAATCTTGAATATGGGAGACATGAACAAGTTGACCATACTTTGCATCCTTCAAATTTGACACCTTGCTCATTGTTTCACCTAACCTTCTCTTGATAAATGCAGCCTACTAGAAACCCCATATGGAAGTAAATTTAAATATTTCAATGTACCTACAATCCTCGTTCCATTCAATATAAATGAATGAATTGCATCCAAGTATGTTATCACACATCCATTCATTTCATGCAAATTGATGAATGATGTTCATCCATGTCAAAATTGTCATACATGAATATGTTGATCCATTTCTAGGTCAATGCTCCAAGCTCATTGAAGTCTAAACTCATGCATAAACCGTCCTCCAATATTTGTACCTTAATGATGCAAAGGTTCAAGCTTGACCTTTTGTGTGAAAAAATATTTCTCTTTTTGACCTACATACTTCGCTTCATAGAGTCCTTAACAAAAGTGCATCACTGCATTCAAGGTGCAATTTTCCAACCAAAAGAGGTTTTCATTAGCAAAGTAAATTAGGAACCATCTAAAAAATGTTCATTATTCAAATTGTTTTATTTGATTGTATGAGTGCATGACCAAGTTTCAAATAAGAAATTGCTTAATCAAGCAACTTATATACTACCGAATCAAATTTATTTTCAAAGGAAGTTATATATTCACAATAGTTCCCAAATGCATAATTTTGTTACAAAATAATATTATCACCAAATTAATGTTATTTATATTTTTCATTATTTTATTAATAGGGGAAAATATTTACAATCATGTTTTTTTTTTCAAGGTGGCACTCATGGCAAAAGAATAAGGTTTTCTCCATTTTTGATCATCTATTTGCCACAAAACTTGTAAATTTTCATTTGGTTTCAAAATATTTCTCCATGTCACAAAAAAAAATGTTGTCATCATTTTGAAATATAGACCTACAATGTACAAAGAGATTAATATTTGAAAAAATCATTCCAAAAACGTAAAAATTTAAATTAAAAAAGTTGTTGGTTTACGTCATTTCAATCTCAATGGTCATATTGTATTAGTGTGATTAATATTAATTAATTGTTGGGGGTGCATGTAAAGTTTTTTCCTTTTGGGGCTAGGGGGTAGGGGCCGGGGGGAAGGGTGTGGCTCTCTGATTCACCCATCACTAAAAATAATAATCACAATGTGGACACTCCTAATTTAAAATATTATATAACCTTGGTATTTGGTCTAGCTACATAGGTAACAAGAATAAAATTTTGGGCAAAAGGTGTGGGATAAGAGAGGGAAATGGTGAAAAGTGGCCACTTGATGAACTTAGGAAGTGCTAGATTATTTCTCTCACCTCCACTTTGTCAAGTAATTTCTGTCACCTCCAGATTATGTTATTGTGAATATGTTTGCCATGCTCCTACCTGCACTAACATAAAGAAAATTCTCATCCACTCTAACATATAGCCCTTTTTTTTGGGGTTAAAAACCAAGCATTTATTTATTCATGTAAAATGAAAGACAATTTTCACATTTTGAAAATTTTAAAACAAATTTCAAAGGTAAAATCCGATGTTAAAATCCAAAAATCAAAATGTTTGATTCATCTTTGACTAGGGTAAACATGCTTATGAACACTTCGTATACCAAAAGACAATGACATCATGGTCAATATTTGTTAGTTAATGAAATCTAAAGATAATTTGTAGCTCATCTTTGGATGTCCCAATAGTTCGAATCATCTAATTCTGTTAAACACAATGCAAAAGTTATGATCTCCAAAGTAGGTGAATCTTCCACTTGAGATATATTCTTCTCACGCACCTATCACTACTAAGTTCTAACATTTGCACTTTTACCACATGTCAAAAATCCTTGATATTGTCCCTTCTGGGTTGCTCAAAGTTTTCACCTTTTTACTTGTATAGCTTGGTTAAGGGGTCCTTAAATTTCACATGCAAACTTATAATTTGGGGAGCTTCCGAAGTTCAAGTTCTTTATTTTTTGGTTTTTCCTTGTGATGGGCCAGTCCTAATTGCAAAAAAAAGAAAAAAAAGAACTAATAAAACTATCAAGTTTAAGTCATATTTACCTTAATACTTTTACCTGGATGCCCAAACATATCCAGCCTTGGGTATGAGTGTTTCTTACTTATATTCAAGATTATGAAGAAGGTGTGTCATGAGAATATGTTGATTTGAGAAAAATAAATTGGGATCAATAATATACCCTACCTGTACCCAAGGGGTATATCTGGTTAAAAACATATACCCACACCACTTGGGTCAATCCTTACCGCTGGTCACTCTACAATAATTATTTGATTTTACTACTCACTCGGAGGGCACTATGTGTCCTGGGCTTATGTACAGGGTGAAAGTGAGTTCACATGAATTGGACTGCTATTCTTCATCCAAAACATAATGTGCATCCCATTTTCCTACTATGGGTGAGTGAATTTGGCACTTCTTGACTGTTGGATTTCATCCACAGGTTTGGGTACAAGCCATTTTTGTGCTGGACTATTCATCCATGAGTGCATGAGACGGCCTGGAGATTTATTGTTCAGATTTATTCAACTTAGAATTTTAATTCAGGGCTCTTTTTTGGTAATTGCCTAAAATTCTGAAAAATATTTACCTGCCATGCCGAAAATCTGAAAGAAACTTTTTGACACACCAGTTTCATTATTTAGTATAGTGCCAAGTTGTAGAATATTACTATTTTTACTACCGAAAGTAAATGAAATTCTTTTTATATAGGCACCTTGTTGCTGAACCAGCCATAAACTTGGGTAAAACTAAAATCCTGTTGAGATGCTCACAATTGATGGAACAACATGAAATTGAAAAAAGAACAGTGTGTTCAGTAGTTGGACAGACTTTGATTTTTCCATCTTGTTTCTCTCAAGCATATGTAAGAGAAACCCCAAATGGAAGGCCGGGGAGCATACAAACCCAAATTACATATAAAAAGAGCTCAGAAGATAGGATGGTGGGAGAAATCACCAAGTGATAGTGCTTTTCCAGTGCCTCTCAAACGTTGAGGGGTGGGGTTCTTGAGCCACAGTGTTAGATATATTGTTTTAACAAGTAGGGCTTCAAACTTCAAATCTAAGGAAGACCACCTACTTTTCAATATAAGGTTGAGGCTTGTTTTAGCGTATACTGTTCTGACCCAAGTGAGTGTAGGCCTTGCATAAAGGCACAGACCAATCAATGATTTTTTTGGTGGAAAATTTTCACCATTTTGAGAACAGAATGTTCTGTCAAAATTTCCACTTTTTAAAGTTAAAAACGCCAAAAAAAAAAACCAAAAATTGCCACAATTTCCTACAGTATGAAAGGGTGCTTAAGAATTTGAATTCTCATATTTTGAATCTTGCCAAATTTGTCTAAATAAATTTTGGATGATCACCACTTAAGCAATATCACAAAATTGAAGAAACAAAACACTGGGCGCAACAAAGAATTGCAGTAGATGTGATGTGATGGCCGGTGACTGATGATAGCCTTCCTTGACTGACCTAATCAATTGCTGGTGATTCAGTTCCTGATCAACAGATCTAGTTGTACTAGCAAATCAAGCTCGGCCCATTCATTGTCCTTGTTCAATGCGAGTTGGCTTCTTCTCTATAACTAGGTGTTGATATTGGGAATTTAAGAATGTCAATTTTGGTCCTATTCTTTACAATTCTAGCCAGCAGGTTCACTAGCTAGAACTTAGAAGTGTTATGAATCATTTACCTCGGCAGTTAGGGGAAAGTATCAATCATGTCTTTTCCTCCCTAAACAACTTTGGAGTTCTTTGGAACACATGATGAAATTTATGGGAACATGAGGATAATTGGAAAAACGTTAATACAGTTCAAATCAATTAGAAAGATGGTCATCAAACAAACCAAAGGAAAGCAACTCCATGGGCAAATGGAACTTAACAACCCAGTGCCCTTGGAGGAGGTGCGGGGGGAGGTACTAACACCATATAATGTCCAACTTCTATGGTAATTTTTATGCACAATTCAGCTCAAAACGTTATTACATTCCAAGGACACAGCACAGTTTTCACATAACATACAATTGTGCTAAATATTCATTTGCATTTGCATAGAGGTTATCCAATAAAATGATCTGGTTGGGGAAAAGATCTTCCCAAGTCCTGCACAGACAGTCAAAAGCAGGGGAGTTTTTTCCCCCTTGATTTGTGATATTGAAAAAATGGTGAATTTTCTTTAATATTAAAATTAGTTGAATTTACAGTAGAAAACAGAATTCCAATAAATCTCAATTTTTGATAAAAATAGCACTCGTCATAACTGATGTTAATTATTGTAGTATATATAATATAAAGGAGGGATCTTTGGTTAAATAAAGACAATTTTCTAAAAACATGTACACTGATCATCATAATTGGTAGAAATTGCACATTAATCATGAACTTTTCCATTTTGTCCCATCTGCACATGTATTTGTGTGGATGAATCTATTTCCAACCCAAACTAAATGTATTTTTATGGTTATTGTGATTTTTAGGATTAGTGTTTCACAATAACGGTAGACATTCATAAACTGTCTAGTTTAATGGGTCAACAATGGACCTATATGTAGGATTACTAGAACCAAAATCTAGAACGTGTATAATGTATACCTATAATGTATAGGGTAACAAATTTTCATTTTGAACTATTGTACTAGTGTCTTTTCAATACAAAAGAAGTCATCTGCAATTTGCTTGATGCAGAGAAGTATCCGTGAAGCCAAAACAGCATGCTTTTAAAAGCATTCAATAAGCACGTCTTTGGAAATTAACTCCAACTAATTGAATTCCAGGTTTCCAGATCTTTCATGGCCAGTTCAATAAAGGTTTTCTTTCACCCCCCCCAAAACAGCACACTAGTCGACAAAATTAAAAACTTTCTTGTCCCAGGGGTCACTATTTTCCGTACCTACTAAATGTTTTGGGAAGCTTAGTCCCTCTACTTTGAAAACCACCTTGAATATGATAAGGGGCCAATTATGCCCCCATCCCAAATTCCAATATGTGTTCTAGATCTGCAATTTTTTTTTAAATGGCAAGAATGCATTTTCAAAAATAGGAAATTTAAAAAAATTGCAAATGTAGTTATACAATACCCTGGAAAATTATTTAAAAGTGTTGGAAACTGCAAGTTACAAAAGAAAAAATATTGATAGAAGTTGAACCCTTCACATTCCTTTCCATTCTCACGATATGATCTAATACGTTTTTGCGAAAATGATTGACAATCAGTCTTTTTTTTAATTGGCGATTTATCGCCAAATTGCGAAGTGTGACAGCAACCCTGCGAAATTAACTAATGAGAAATGGAAAGGACATCGCTCGCTGAGCACCATTTTCACTAATCTTGTAGCCAGTACTTCATATTAGCCAATGCTATAAATATTGTTGCAGCCATCAAGTGCATCACATTTCTTGCCTCAATCTTTCTCTTATCGCCATAAGTGCATCAGATTTGCTTTAATGATCGCCACCTGTTTGATATTCTACATTTCCTAAAATAAACCCTGTTGGCAAAAAAAGATTTAAAAGCCCTTTTACTTCAAATCAACATTCAAGTTCTACTTTCTTTCATTTCACAACGAATTGGTAGGAATGACATGTTTCATAGCTAGTTCTTATAAGCTTTCCATAAATGCTGCCGGCAGGCTCCTCCGGAATGGATGGAAGTGGGTTCCCGTGCA
Source organism: Sphagnum contortum (assembly GCA_963920785.1). Classification (NCBI taxonomy): domain Eukaryota; kingdom Viridiplantae; phylum Streptophyta; class Sphagnopsida; order Sphagnales; family Sphagnaceae; genus Sphagnum; species Sphagnum contortum. The sequence goes on along the minus strand of OY987283.1, from coordinate 18,094,845 downwards.
CTGGAGCAACCCTGAGCGTTTGTGGCGCAAAACAGGAGCTTGCACAGAACACAAGAGCTCAGCTGGACTTTACCACCAAATTGAGGGATGTCGTTTATGTTCTGACGAGCATGATTATTACTGCACAACACTTGTGTGGTTGTAGGAAAAAATAATGGGTTGTACAATTTCTGGACCAGGGTGGGCGTATGCTTCTCAGACTTGGTATTAAGTTCCACCAGCAAATCCTAAGAAGTAGCATTTTCTTTTGACGAAATTTAGAAATAACAATGAGTGATTTTGAAGGTTTTCAGTCACCAGACGTCAGGAAAATAATAATATTCGCCTGATTCGTACGTTTAATTTTCATGTTTTTGCCAGAAATATAGAACGTTGATTAAAGATTGTTACTTTGTTTCTGTCTTATAGCCAAATTTGGGTACATCGTCAGAGGGATGATCGCCACTTTTTCTCGATCTACCTACCCATGATAACCACTTCGGCTACAAACAAAAATTCCTGAAAAAAAATACTGCTCAGACGATCTTCAGCACTGGTGTTTTTTCAGGAATTTTTGTTTAAAGCCAAAGTGACGCCCAGTAGTGATGCCTGAGTTGTGAGGCAAGTGAGTCAGCTAATCTTCCCTCTCTTCTCAGACAGACATGACTTTCAGTGCGGTACAATTATGTCGATGAGGGAAAAAAAGTTGGGTTGTCCAGTAAAGTACTATGGCGCTCAACACCATTCAAGTTTGACATACATCAGTTGTAGTAAGAAATTAAATTAATTAAAAATCTAGAGAACGAAAGGAACTTGGAAATGGCTTCACGTGTACGGCTGCACAGGTATTTGATACACAGAACGTGACCACAAATGTGATTGCAGGCGCACTATAATTACGTACTGGTACCCAAAAAGCCAGGTGAGTAATCCAGTTCTGTACTGGGGCGGTTTGAGTACGCATGCAACTTCACATAAATGATTCTGTCAGGAAACTTATCCTCACAAAATGAATTCAAGTGAGTTGTCGTTACACTTGTAATAAGCATAGTTGCATGTGGACAAGAAAAATGGGCTGTGTAACATAAGCTTATGTTAAATGTTCGTCCTTTCTCTTACAGACATGATTATTGTTGTACACAATTGTTTTGGCTATTATATGGTTGTAGTAGAAAAATAAGGGCGTCGGGTCAAACTAGAAGTCATTTATGGTACAGAAGTTCAGCAACTATTTCAGAATAACATGACAGGCACTTGATGGCATCTTTTGGAGCGTCAGGAGAAGCCCCATTAGCACATATTTCACCAGTCTGAATATCGGTATGTATGTGTACATTTCATCGAAGTCTTGTAGACTCTGTGGTCAGCACAGCCTTGAAACTTCACTTGTACCAGACATGAACAAACTGTGGAAAATTGACTTCCTTGTCCCTCTTCAAAAGTTTGCTTCTGAGTTCTGACATACCACCTCTTTTAGCTCATGATCATGACTGCCATAACTTTTGCACATTTTCATTGTCAAATTTAGCGAAATTGTCTTACAGATGATCACCACTTCAGGTACATCATACAATTGGGAAAAAAAAAACATTGTTTCTTGTGAAAAGTTATAGTGAGCATTATATTGTCACAGATGTAGTGCCAAGTGATGAAGGTTGTGCTCCACAACTTATGTAGTACAAAAATTCATGATACACGATCTTCAATTTTGGCACTTTATGTGCCATAAGGTTAGATCTAACCCAAATATAAGAATGTAGCTCTCTGTTTAGGATGCTTTTGCACATGTGAACATTTTGGATACTGTGGAACTTGAATTTGGTAATTTAAATGCCTTAGGCTAAGATTGAACCAAAATATGTAAATGCAGATAAAGATAGTATTTGTGAGTTTCTTGCATGTGTGAGCATTTAGTTTTCTGTGTGACCTATTCTTTGACCATTATTTTATTCCTTAATGTGGGTTGCACATCACCAAGGCCTGCATCAAGGCAAAGCATATTCAATGTGGAAATTTTTTGTCATTTTGTGAAAAATATTTTGTCAAAGAATGTTCTATCAAAAATTCCACTTTCAAAATTAAAAAATTGCCTAAAAAATGCCAAAAAGAAACAAAAATTGCCACAATTGCCTATAGTATGAAAGGGTGCTTAAGATTTTTTGCTTTCATGTTTTGCATATTGCCAAATTTAGCTAAATAAAGTATGGATAATCACCACTTGAGCAACATCACAAAATTGAAGAAACAAAACACTGGGCCCAATAAATAATTGCAGTAAGGATGTAATGTGATGATGGATGACCGATGGAAAGCCTTTTTAAGTGACCTAATGGATAGCTGGTGATTTAACAAAATACCTTTTGATCTACTAGCAAATGAAGATTGGCCCATGGCTGTCCTTGTTCAGAGTGAGTTTTCTTCTTCTTGATAACTAGCTATTGATAGATGTGTGAAAAAAAAGTTCCTGCCATAAAGCATAACTGGCCTATTGATATTGGCCAATTCAAAAGATGCTAACTTTTGTCCTATTCTTGACAATTATATCCAGGACTTGATACCTCAATCAAGGGAAAATAAATGGTCAAGATAAAAACCAATGTCGTTCAATACATTTGCTGATTGTGAAACACCATACATGTGTTTAAAAAAGGTCATGGCATTAACTTGTACTTAAAGATGTGGCTGGCTTTTAACGATTACGCATATCTTCCACAACTCTTTGGACCAATCCATTGGCCTCTAAAATAGCACCATGGTTTAGGGTATTCCATTTTGTGTACCCTGACGGCATAACACAAATTCCCCAAGTTCCAACATTTAATAGGCCATGATTTGTTGAGAATAAATAAATAGCCCATGTTGGGGCTGACTTGCACAAAGTGGCATTCCAAAATGCATCTGGTGCAAGGAAGAAACTACTCAATTTTCATTGATGACTTATTATAACAGAGTATTTTCCCAAGGTCTAGGTACTCCTAGAATGGTTATTTAAACTTTTCAATTTTTCACTTATTTGTATTTCTTTGTCTCTCATTTTTACCCCTAGATGTCTCATAAAAATCATTTCTTTTTCTCTCACTAGCACAACTCTGGACTGTTTGGGAAACATGATGAAAATTTTCGGAACATCATGATGATTGGAAAAACTTTAATACAGTTCAAATCAATTTGAAAGGTGGTCACCAAACAAAGCAAAGCAAAGCAACTCCATGGGCAATCGGAGCTGAACAACCCAATGCCAGGGTTCGTGTCCCCTGTGGAGGCAGGGCCCAGCAGATGGAATGAATGAGCAAATGGAGTCTGATAGGGTTTTTTTTAATAAAACCATTATGTGGTATGATTTGGGTTATGGAATAGGGTGTGGTTCCATCTTTCCTGAGTGTCCGCCTCCTGCAATTGGGGTCCTTGTTAGGAAAAAATATGCGTGTCTAGTTTAAGTAGAAATCATTTAAGCACGAGGGTACAGAAGTTGAAGAGCTAATTCGGAGTAACGTGAAGTCTGCTTCTTAGTTCTGACGTACCACCTCTGTTAGGGTCCCCACCAAACCAAAAAGCTTTGGCAGTCATGATCATCAGCAACTCTCCTTGCAATGTATAAAAGAAACCTGAAACTAGAACTCATCAGCAAGTTTTGTGTGAAGATAGTCCTGCAGATCGTCAAGAGTTCATCAAATTCACCAGTGCTGATTCAAAGCGTGTTAGATGAGCCCAAGGTCATGACTTAAACTTTGGGGAAGTGAGTTTCTAGCTGCTGGGGATCTAGTTTTGGTGGCATTCAAGTTCTTTTCGTTGATTGTGGGTTAGACTTCACAGACTACTCAAGTTCTAGTTTCAAAATCTCTACAGCTGGTGCACGAGAGAGTGACTCCTTTCGCAAGTTGAGCAGGATGGCACAAAAGAAGTTGTGGAATATAGCATTCTCTGGTAGTGAAGACGAGATGCGAAACCTATTGTTGAACCGATCGAACGTGGACGTGAACAAAAGAAAAAAACACAAACCCCCCCTCCACACAGCAATACAGCATAATCCAGACACGGGAGTTGCCAAGGTACAATGATTATTATTGAATGACTCTTGCGTAGCAAAAGAACTAAATGAATTCTGGTTTGTGTGTGTTTCAACTGATTCCGTCTTTGTTTTGAACATGTACAAAGGCCCTGTTGGAGCATCCTACAATAGACTCAAAGGTCCATTAAAGAAATATGATTGGTTTTTATTCAGTAGTAACAATGACTTGCTCATGTGATCGCATTTGATTCACCATGATTTTACATTTGTTCAAAATTTCATGTTTATCAATGGCACTAGGGAAATAACTTGCACACGATTTTGGAGGTGAAAGCAAGTGTTTATTAGTGTTGTTGGGCAGTGTACCTGGTTTGGAGGGTTAGAATTTCCTATTCCCATTTGGGTTAGCAAACATCAAATGAAAATTTTGTTGAATTTTTGGGATAAGTTTCGAAACTGGAACTATTTAAGAGCTAGACACCCTGAACAAGGTTCACCGTTTTATTTATGTGTGGACAATGCAACTGGAGCACGGTGAACCAGCACCCAAGGGTGCACCATCCACTGTGATGCCCGCTATTACTCAGTTGTGGATGAACCTCAACTGAGTTAATATTTGGTTTCACCTTGGTAACCAATTCTGGAGGAAAAAGGTCTCATATGTAGGTAGATAGGTAGGAAATAGGCAATTACTAGGTAAGTAGGTGATATGTACATAGGAAAGGGCTGTTTTTATTACCTACTTACTAACAACCTGCTTGTGGGTTGTTGGTAGATAGGTAAACTGAGCTAACCACCATGGTTAGCTAGGGAACTGGTACCCAACAGAAAACTGTTTCTTGACCACTTATCATTCATTCATCGTTCATGGTGCACTTGTGGGGGCTGGAATGAACCAGCAGCCACCAATGCACCAGTTGAGGATGAGCCCGTTCAAACCGTTTTGCGGATGAACATCCTCCCTGCCCTGTCAGGGTTTTTTTTTTCACCTCCTCTCTGCCCCGAAATTCTCTACCTACCACCTACCTCCCCCCTCCTACCTAGCTCCCTCCTACCTCCCTCCTACCTACCACTACCTCCCCCCTCCTACCTACCACCTTCCAACCCCACCCCCCCTCACTCCATCGCCAGAGCTCCAGAGACCTCGAGTGGCTGGAGCTGGAGCGCTGGTTACCGGAGCGAGAGCTAGAGCGGGAGTGGAGTAGGAGCTGGAGCGCTGGTTACCAGAGCGGGAGTGGAGCGGGAGCTGGAGCGGCTGGAGCCAACGCGCGACCCACGCACCCACGAAGTAAGATGCCCACGAGGTAAGGCAACGCAGCAAAAAAAAATGAAGAAGGCAACGACAGCAACGCTGTCGTCACCTTCTTCATCTTTGCCTTCCAGCGTAAGAAGGCGCAAAGAAGAAGGCAATGGCAAAGCTGCCATCGCCTTCTTCTTCTTCTTTTTACAGCGCAAGAATGCGCAAAGAAGAAGGCGACAACAAAGTTGTCATCGCCTTTTTCTTGTTGGTTTGTTGTGCTACAGCGCAATAAGGCGACGGCAGCGTTGCTGCCATCGCCTTCTTGTTCTTCCTCTTCCTTTGTTGCGCTATGCTGCAGCGCTGGAAAAAAAAATGAAGAAGGCGATGGCAACAACGCTGCCATCGCCTTTTTCTTTTTTTTGCAGCACATGAAGGCGCAAAGAAGAAGGCGACGGCAAAGTTGTCGTCGCCTTCTTCTTGTTGTTTTGTTATGCTACATCGCAAGAAGGTGACGCCAACGTTGCTGTCGTCGCCTTCTTCTTCTTCCTCTTCCTTTGCTACGCTGTTTTTTTTTTTTTGAGTGTAAGAAGGCAGACCAAAGAAGGCGATGATAGCAACGCTGTCGTCGCCTTCTTCTTCTTCTTCTTTTTCCAATGGAAGCTGTCGTCGTCTTTTTGTTGTTGTTTTGTTGCGTTGCAACGCAAGAAGGCGACAACAGCGACAACAACGTTGCTGTTGTCGCCTTCTTCTTCTTATTTTGTTGCGCTGCGCTGCGTTGCACAGCAAAGAAGGCGATGACAGCGTTACTACCGTCGCCTTCTTCATTTTTCTTTGCTGCGCTGTAGCGTAACGAAGAAGGCGACAGGAGTCTTTTTTTTACTTGTAGCATAGCAAAGAAGGTGACTACCAGCACCTTCTCTTTTTTTGCAACAAGAGCAGGAGAGAGAAGAAGGTGACGACGACAGCAACTTTGTATTGAAGAAGAAGAAGACGACAGCTGCCACCATCTTCTTCGTAACTTTGCTACAAGGAAATGGCAACCTCCGCGTTTCTTTGTGGTTTTGTTGCGAAGAAGGGGACGGCAACAATGTCGTCACCTTCCTTTATGGTGGTAGATTTTTTATTTTTTATTGTTCTTGCTCATGGTTTAGTTCATTAGAATTAACATTTAGCAATAACTCGTGGTTTTTTGTTTAGGGTTGGTGGTTGTAATGGGGAGGGGAAGAAGATTAAGGAAAAGCGATGGTGATGAGTTGGAAGTCAATATGCAAGATGTTGCTGCATCAGATGAGGCATTTCTTCTGCCAAATGTTGCTGTGTCAGATGAGGCGATTCCTCTTCCATATGTTGTTGGAGGAGATGAGGTAGTTGCTGAGCCACATGTTGCTGTAGATGCGGCAATTGTTGAGCAAAATATTGCTGCATCAGATGCAACAATTGCTCAGCAAAATGTTGTTACATCAGATGTGGCAATTGCTCAGCAGAATGTTGGTGCATCAGATGAAGCAATTGATGACCAAAGTGTTACTGCATCAGAGCAAGAAATTGGTGAGCAAAATCGTGTTCTATCACAATTGAAACACAAGGATAGCATTGGTATAGATTGTTTTAGAATTTGTGGACATTAAAAGTTATGGACATTAGATTAAATACAGATTAATGAAATTGTACAAGTTTCTTGAACTTTAATTATATCCGCACCTTCCAACATTTGTTGGAAGGTGCGAGATTGTTTTTATCAAAAAATTCTTTTGCAATACCTGAAATAGTTCATGTTTATAGGAGTAGTATGTGATTAAGTGAGTTTATGTTTTGTAATACCTACCTTCTATTTTTTGATCTTTCATTTTTTGGCTTAAGTCCGGAAGTTGAATTTGACTACTCCTTAGGCACTTGCACTTCTTTGTCCACCTAATTTGGTTTGGAAGGACAAAGAATGGACGCATGTTGGGTCAAAATGAAAGTGCAAAGTTGGCACTTGCACTATCGCATATTGTGCCAAATGGTTATTAACCAAGCATTTGAAGGAGGTGCATGGCTGGTGGTAAAAAAGGCCAAACCTGGGAGGCCTTCAACTGCTACAGGAAGTCCTTGACATCAAGACCATGCCAAGATGAATGCTCACATCTTGGGAAATGCGATGATTGTGCAAAGGCGAAATGATCTAAAGGTGGCTAGTCGCGCTCGTGCCAAAGCACAACGCGAGTGGAAAAACCTGGTAGCTGTTGCAAAACAATGTCCAACATTCCCAAAACCAGCTTAGGTCAAATTAGCTTCAGAGCAATTGTTGAAGGTGTAGGGCCTCAATGCTTGAGGTGTGCGTAGTGTGCCTCGAGATGCAACATCACGGATGGAGAAGGATGAAGATTTACAAGGGATGATTTGATCCACCGTTATGTATATGCACGACAATTGAAGACGGCATGGGATGTAAAAAATTGGGATCGAAGGTCCAATAAAACAAGTCGGACAAAACAATTGGCAGATGTTTTGGATTTTCATGAATCTAAAATGATTCATGGAAGGTAAGAAATAATAATAAGCAATGTTTATTGTTTTTTTATTGCATTTCATCCAAGGTGTGTTAGGGTTAACTTGGTGGTTTTTGGGTGTTTATAGGGTTAAGGGCCAAACACAGGAAACGTTTGTTGCAACTATAATTCAGGTTGAGATGCAACGTCGCCATTTTTACATTGCTCATCATGCAACAAGGGCTACAAATGCAACAGCTGCATACCAAACTAAACACGGGATTGTAAATACTGATATGGGTTAAAGTTTCACTCTATATAGTTAGTTAGGTTTTGTAGCCCTTTTTATTTTTTGGACTACCCAATTTTTCATGCACTCATTTTTGTACATCTTTTATCAATATAATAATATCTTCTACTCACACTTGTTTTATGGGTATATGGTTAAGCATATGTCTTCTTTGTCATAATTTTCTTAGTACTTGAGATGTAAGAATCAAACCAAAGATCAAAATGAGCATTGTGCAATACTTACATTTAATATAATAGGACTCACATCACTTGAAGAGTTTTAAATTAATACACACATTTTAAACATATAATACCTACATCATTTTCTATTATAAATTTCATAAGGAGATTTTCAAATATGCAATACCCGCATATAAGTCCCATAATAGCCGTTGGTTTTTTTGGCATCTTTTGCAATACCCACAAATGGGTCACAAATAGTTGTTGACATTTTTCATTCGTTGCAATACCCGCATATCGATCCATGGTATTTGTTGGGTTTTTATAACATTCCTTGTAATAACCGCATATAGTTTCCATAATAGCCGCTGGTTTTTTTTGGCATCTCTTGCAATACCCACATATAGGTCCCATAATAGTTTCTGATTTATTTTTGATTTCAACAAACTTTGTATCGCATTCAGGATTGGGTTTTCACATAAGGTTTATTTCTTACCTTTGTGTGATAACTCCAACCTAATTTTCTCAATCTCTTTGGAGAAAATATAGAATGAGATTGTATTGTTTCACATATGTCTAAACCCAAAAATTTCCCCCCAATTTAATATAAAATATTTCTGATAATTAATGTATTATCAAGAAATTTTGTCATATAATTAAATAATTAATAGACCATTATTTCAGATAATTTAGATGAATAATTATCAAGAATTAGATAATAATTTATTTATTTGGAATAATCAACTAATCAAAATAAACTTGATCACAATTGTCATTGCATTATTTGATCCACAAACAATACAACCTCTTTTCAAATTCATGAAACGAAGTAAGAATCATGGAATTCCTAATCAACAACCCTAACCTCTATACATGCCTTTGTTAACATATTATTAACTAATTATTTTGAAGTGACCCAAAATGTAGGTATTACATTTAGGGTAGGATCTTCATTTAAAGAAAGCTTAACCCCCACATGCGTATTTTTGGTGTGACCCAAAATTCAGGTATTGCATTTAGGGTAGGATCTTCGTATAAAGATGCTTAAACCCCACATGTGTATTTTTTGTGTGCCCCAAAATGCAGGTATTACATTTAGGGTAGGATCTTCATATAAAGAAGCTTAAACCTTACATGCGTCCTTTCGAAATGGCCCAAATTGCAGGTATCGCATTTAGGGTTGGGTTATTTTAAAGTGATTTTGCTTGTGCATATTATGTTTAGGGCTAGGTCTTCACTTAAAGGTATCCAAACCATTTAGATGGGTTTTTTTGAAACGTGGGTATTACATTTAGGTTTTTTTTTCCATTTCAACTTGAAATACCCAAACTTATACTTACCTCTACGAACTGGAATTTTGGGGTTTCATTGCAATACCTACACTGGTACTTACTTTTACCAACTGGAATTTTGGGGTATTACTTGCACTTGTATTTACTTTTACCAACTGGGATTTTGGGGCCTAATTATAATACTTGCATTTAACACTAATATTGTCATTATCCTTGTGTTTTTGCATTTCACACTTTTTGTGTTTATTACTTGGAAACAATAATAAGCTTTGTGCCATATTAGACTTCATGTGTGTGTTGAATACATGATGTTCAAAGAATTTGGGCTATGGTTTCTTCCATACAAAATTGATTCTAAAATAAAAAATTTAGTGCCATTGGCAACAATCTTGATTAGTAATTGAGACATTTATTAAAGTAAAATATTAGTTTTGAAATATATGAACCAAATTCCTATACACTAAATCATAAAGTATAACCTTACAAATCCAAATGATATTTTGCCATAAGGCTTATCACAACCCTAACTGTTGTGCAAGGCATCCAGTGGACAGAACGGCCAACTGGTGCATTGGTGGCTGTTGGTTCACTCTGGCCGCTTATCAGATCATAAACGAAGTGGACAATTTCACGGCAAACGCCTGCACATAATTCATGTCTAATGCTCTGTGCGAGCTCCTGTTGTCTATCTCTTTAATCATCCTTCTATATTTTTGGGTTCACAATGAAACTAACTAGTTGGTCCCTTCTGGGACCTGGAGTGGAGGTAGGCCTAACGCCCAATTTTATGAAAGGTATTCATATTTTTTCCCTTTTCATTGTTGGGTCATTTTTTAATTTTTTTCTATCAAGTAAATTGGATGTGCAATGCATGGTCATAGCCAAGAAGGAACAAAACAAAATTTTGTTTCAAAACTCATTAAAATTGATGTTCAATAAATATAATGAACAATGCAAAGTGGGGGAAGGGCATCTAAATATGTATTTTTATAAAAAATCAAAATTCTATAAGGTGTGTAATGATTTTAAAAGTAACGTGTGTCTTAATATTGTGGTTGGTTTTGGAAGTTGAAACATCAAAATCCAATTAACATTCATTGGAATTTGGATTGCCTATTATTGATTTAATTAATTAAATGTGGGTACATCTCATATTAATTCTTAAAAAATCTAACCTTTGAAACAATCAAGAAAAATAAAAGTTCAAATGATTAAAAAAATAATCTATATAAATGAAGGAAGGTTGTTTGTTTGTTTTGTTCCAATGGTTCATGAAACCAAGTCATAATGACACAAGGAAAGCTATTAAATCTACCATTCAATCAGTCAATTGGGATTTTTGTAAGAAATGACATCTTTAAAAAAATTTAAGTATATTTCAACCTAGGATTTGAACCTAGAAAAATACGCCCAATTTGTGCTTTGAATGGAAAGGAAGTTCGGGCAAGCTACTTGTAACAACACTACAAACAAATTTCCCAAGTTTTTGTCTCTGTAGCCTTGTTAGATTAGATGAATTATTTAAGGTTTGGTGGTCATGGGTTGGTATTACACTATAAGGATTGTTTTAGTGTTTGATGGTTTATTTAATTATCACTTTGAGCCACACCAAAACATGAATAATTCCTTGTTTGTTTTTGGATTTCAATCTTTTCAATGTCCAAAAGAACTGGTCAAGCATTGGGCAGAGAAAGTCACACCTTTATGTTGGGGAAAACCCAAACAATAGACATTAAATCTTGGTAGGCATTAAACATGAATAACCCATGTGCCATTCACTTCTAAAAAACCATTTTAAAAATTTACCCTTCACATTAAAAGACTAACAACAATTTCAAATGGATTTGTTGCAGTGCTCTTGTAAGCCTTTGGATAGGCTGCTTATAAAGCAAGCAAGCTTAAGAACGCCAAAATTTCATCCTTTATCAAAGACCTGTTACTTCTTTTCATCACTACACCATGAGAAAAAACACAAATAAATCCCACCACCTAATGTACTTATGGTAACAAGAAAAAAAAAAACCCCAAACCTTCCATTATTGTAATTATGATAGTAAGAAAAAAAAGAACCCACCTCGATCACCTATTTTCCTTATGACAACACAAAAAAAAGAATAGCTATTGAATTCCTTTTATTGTCAATGTAATTAATGATTGTGACAATAATTCAAGGGTTGTGAAAAGAAGGTAGCAAGACAAAAAAATTATTGTGAAAGTGCTTGTTATCAAAATGCAAATAAATCCCACCACCTATTATATTTATGGCAGCAAAAAAAAAAGCCCCCAAACCTTCCATTATTGTAATTATGATAGCAAGAAAAAAAGGAGCCCACCTCGACCAACTACTCTACTCATGACAACACAAAAAAATGAATAGCTATTGAATTCCTTTTATTGTAATGTAATTAATGATCGTGACAATAATTCAAGGGCTATGAAACGTAGCAAGAAAAAAAATTTATTGTGAAAGTGTTTGTGATCAAAACGCAAATAAATCCCACCACCTAGTGTATTTATGGCTGCAAGAAAAAAAACAAACCAAAACCATCCATTATTGTAATTATGATAGCAAGAAAAAATAGCCCACCCCAACCACCTACTTTATTTATGACAACGCAAAAAAAAGAATAGCTATTGAATTAGTTTTTATTGTCAATGTAATTAATGATTGTGACAATAACTCAAGGGTTGTGGAAAGAAACTAGCAAGAAAACAAATTGAGTGAATCCCACCACCTAGTGTACTTATGGCAACAAGAAAAGAATAAACCCAAACCATCCATAATTGTAATTATGATAGCAAGAAAAAAAGGAACCCACCTTGACCACCTACTCTACTTATGACAACACAAGAAAAAAAGTTATTGAATTCCTTTTATTGTCAATGTAATGACTCTGACAATAATTCAAGGGTTGTGGTAGGAAGGTAGTAAGAAAACAAAATTTATTATGAAGGTGCTTGTGATCAAAACCCAAATAAATCCCACCACCTAATATATTTATGACAACAAGAAAAAAAAACTCAAACCTTCCATTATTGTAATTATGATAGCAAGAAAAAAAGGAGCGACCGAACCAACTACTCTACTTATGACAACACAAAAAAAAAAAAAAGTTATTGAATTTTTTTATTATCAATGTAATTAATGATTGTAAAATAATTCAAGGGATGTGAAAGGAAGGTAACAAAAAAAAAAAAAAATTGTGAAGGTGCTTGTGGCCACAAGGCTGTGAAAGGAAAGCAGCAAGAAAAAACATTTATTGTGAACGTGCTTGTGATCGCGTGGCGCTGTGAAATTTCAGATTGGGTTTTGAGCCCTAGGGCCTACCTCCACTAAAATATACGAATTTGGGGATTATTATTATTATTATTATTTTCTCCACCATCAATTTGTTATTGTAAATGCTTTCCAGTGCTATACTTTGGGAAGAGGAAGAAAAGCTTGACTATAGGTTAGATTTGCCTTGGAAATTAAAATAAAACAAATTATAGGAATTTCACTTTAAGCATTGAAATGAAACCATTACACCATTGAAAGTATTTGACTGAACTTTTCCCGCAAGCCCTCTCATTTCTTGATAGCGCTTCAACTCAAACAATCAAAGGATATACATGGATGGTTTAGGCATGCTAGTTGCATGGTAGGAAAAAAACCTCCACATGAATTTCTCGGTTACCGGAGTCCATGAACTGAAAAATGTAGTGGGATTATTAATTTTTTCATGAGGAGGGATGTTGAACATAGCGCTATCAAGAAATGAGAAAGGCTTGCTTGAAAGTGGAACATCCCTCCTTATCGGTCATTATTTTTTCATTTTTGTTATGTAGTTTCGCAATCATCCATAAGACAAATAGCAAGAATTTGGCTATAAACAGGATATGAAAGTAAAAATGTTCAAGCATTTGTCACATTTTTGGCTACATGCTAGAACCCAATACAGAAATATGGCTATTATTCAGGAAATTTATGAAATCTTTATTGAAAATCTGACTACTGCAAAACCGAAAAAAGGCTAGCACTAAATAGGTGCAACAAATTAAATGCAGCATCAGGTTCAATGCAATCACATGACAATCCCCAGCATGAAAAACAAAACCAATTTTTTTTGGATTATGCTTGAACTATTATCAATGCATTAAGTGTCTTTCTTACATTTTTTTTCAAGTAAAAATGTTGTGGTGCAGTGGTAAGGAATTCCCTCTTCACCCAGGAGATCTAGCATTCAATTATTTTCTCATTTTCTTTCATGGATAGATGAAAAATATATATCTAAGTCCTTGGGTAACTTCATAACTTATCTCCTCAAATTTTCAAGTTAAATTGTTTTTCCCCTTTCTAACTACTATGAGGGTTCTCACAATCCATGTTTTGCTCTTGTAAGTATTTTTATGAAAATTCTTTTTTTTTGGGCCAGGAAACAACAAGTTCACAGGGGATTGCACGTGTTTCCCAAGGGAAAAAAAGTTCCCCGAGGAAAATGCACTTGTTTCTTAGGGAATAACAAGTTCCCACGGGAATTGCACTTGTTTCCCAGGGAAAAACAAGTTCTCAGGGGAATTGCACGTGTTTCCCAAGGAACGTATTCATCTTCCTCAGGGAACTTGTTGCTCCTCAAGGGAAATGGGCATTTTCCTTGAAGAATGGTATTATTTCCCTAGGAAATTGGTTGTTTCTTGGGGCAAATGGTCATTTCCCCAATGAACACATGCATTTCCTTGAGGAACAATTAGTTTCCCAGAAAACATGCATGGGTGTGTGTTATAATTATATATTTTAAACAAAATTTAAAAAAAAAAACCAATTTTCATAAAATACTTCCGAGAGCAAAACACAGATTGTGACAACCCTCGTAGTAGTTAGAAAGGGGGAAGAAATTAACTTGAGAAAATGAGGAGATAAGTTATATGAAGTTGCTGGGGGAGTTAGATTCTTTTTCATCCATCCATGGAAGAAAATGAGAAAAGAATTGAACTCTCTAGATCTCTTGGGTGAAAAAGGGAATTCCTGACCACTGCACCACATTATTTTTACTTGAAAGAGGATTTAAGAAAGATACTTAATGCATTGGTAGTAGTTTAAGTAAAGTCCAAAAAAATTTAGTATTTTTTTTTCCTATTGGGCATTGTCTTGTGATTGCATTGAACTCGATGTCACTTTTAACTCTTGCACCCTTATAGTGCTTGCCCCAAAAAATATAATTTCTTAACATAAAAACTTTACACGATCTAGTGATATTTAGTGAGAAATAAAATGACTACTACTCATCACATACGTTGTAATGGCTCTACGGATTATGTAAAGGGTAATGCACCCCATCAAAGTCTTCCTGTATTTGAGGGCATGGCCACAGGTGATAATAATATCTTGCCAAGCGCCATGTTCACTTCAATGGTTAAGTTTCATGGTTTTAGGTTTTTGATCTTCACCATTGGGTTTGGAAAAGCATGTGTAATGTGTCATACATGTTACCAAGTCCACTTTGGCAAATTGCAAAATCAACTATGCCCAATTGTCTAGTCCACATTGCTAAGTCACCATTGCCAAGGTGTCAACTCCACATCACCAAGGAAACATTGCCAAATTGCCAAGTTCAAATATGCTCTATGGATTGCCCAAATGAGCTTCAAAAGCTGCCCACAAAATTTTAATATTTTGGGTTGTCCAGTGACTGATTTTTAAAGTATGCTAAAATATCTACCCCCAAAAATTAGATTGAAGCCTAATATTTTTCTTCTCACAAACGTTCTATCAAGGTGCTAATAGTAGGGTAAACCCCCCTACAAACTTTTCTTTCTTTCTGACACACCTCTATGATGTGGAAATGGAGCAATGAGGTTGGTGTAGGTGTGAGCATGGTTTCAGGATAAAGACAAAAAGCAAAAAGCAAAAGAGATAAACTTTCGGCTAAGAAAGGTGACACTAAACCCTTGCTGATGATAGTTATGGAGGCTATTTTGGGATTAGGATTTAGTGGAATCTTGTGGTTTATGGGAAACTGGTCCTTTGCGAGAGATGGGCCAGTGATGGTGATGACCAGTGGATTTGTAGTTGTTTTTGGTTGTCTTTGTTGTTTTGTAGGTTATGAAGTTTTTGGGAGTGCTGTTGGGTTGCTGGTTAGTGGTGTATAAATAAGGACATTGCGTCATAAAGAGATTACTTTGCTTTGTGGTGGAGTGTGGAAGGGGGTTTAGAGTATGAGTTTTTATTTGGGGATTGTGAATGCATGGATTTTGGTGTGTAAGTAACTACAACAGCGTAAACATTGTGCTTGCTGCAGTTATTTAGCCTTCTAGTTCCTGATGATTTCACCTTATGAACTTCCATTGGTTTGGTGAATAAGAGGGAATGGGAGCTAGGTATATAAATTTATTGAGGGAAATATAAGAGGAAGATGATGACAGCTTTCGGAGCATAAGAAATCAAAGAACCATGACATGGTTACTGGAGTGATCATTTCAAGTTGAGGGATGTTTTTGGGATTTTTTTAAACAGATATTATTGGGCTGGAAATTTATGGGTTGTGAACTATCTTCTTATCAAAGTTCTAGTGTTTAGGGTTCAGAGCATCAATTTGGGAAGATTTTGGAATGGGGTTGCCAGAATTTTGTAAGTGGGAATTTGTCTCAGACGATATTTCTGGCACCTTGTTCAACACCTTGTCGAACATCAATTGTCAAGCATCTCATCCAACATGTTATTTAGCACCATCATGAGCATCATCATCTAGTGCATTAGTGGTGCACATTTAGTTAAGTCTTAGTTCACTCATAGTTAATTCATAGTCTAATCTTAATTCACTATCAATTACCTTTGAGTTAATTTTTAATTCATTATTAATTCATTAGCAATTAATTCATAGTTCATTATCAATTAATTCTTTCATTATTAGTTAACCCTAATTAATTCTTAGTTAATTTCTACATGACTTCTAATTTAGTATTAATTAATTCTTAATTCATTTTTAATTGATTTTCAATCCACTAAGAGTTGAACTAGGTCAAAGGTCGATTGAACTAGCTCCCCTAAGAGGTATAAATAGGACTAGTGTGTGCCCGTGGCCAAAGGTCACTGTGAAGCCCTTGTGTGAAATCCAGGTCCCAAAATTAAGATCCCACATCCTGAAAATCACGTCCTAAAAGTTTTCAGGTTTCGGTCTTGGAAACCACGAGTGTGAAAATCCAGGCCCCAAAGTTGAGATCCCAAGTCTTGAAAACCATGTCCTGAAAACCATATCCTAAAATTTCCCAGGCCCCAAAGTTGAGATCCCAAGTCTCGAAAACCATGTCCTGAAAACCATAATAAGTCCTGGGCAGTTTAGGGCGGAAAAAAAAAAAACCCTCCCTGGCCCCCCCCCACCCCTTCCCCGCCCGCCCCCCTCTCCCCCCCCCCCACCCCTGCTGGCTCCAAACAAAAAAAAAAAAAAAAAAAAACCTCCCTGGCCCCACCCCACCCTTATTTCCCCCCCCCCACCCCTGCTGAGTTGTACCCATTACCCTTTTCGGAATCCGACTGTCCGGGCCGGTTCCCATTGTCGAAATTCGACCGTCCGGGCCGGTTCCGCCGGTCCATTAAAACGTGGAATTGTCCCGTCGGACGGACGCACGCACACACATGTTGTAATTATATATAAGATACTAGTTGGTAAACCCATTTTGCAAGCAAAATGATCAGGGGAAAAGTTTTATCACCTCATTTGTGTTTATGAGTGAGAGAGAGAACTCACCTCCCTTCTGCCCTTCCGTGCAATCACACGTCAGACAATCTTCTAGCCAATAGGAGACGGACGGACGGACCTGGACACACCCAAGAAGATACCCATTACACTGAGTAAACCCATTTTGCAAGCAAAATGATCAGGGGAAAAGTTTTATCACCTTTCAAACCTTCCCCAATAAGTAAACCCATTTACACATGTAAATGAATGTGTGTGTGTGTGAGCGAGAGAGAACTCACCTCCTCATTTGTGTTTATGAGTGAGAGAGAAAACTTACCTCCCTTCCGCCCTTCCGTCCAATCACACGTCGGACAAATCTTCTAGCCAATAGGATATTGGACGGACGGACGGACCCGGACACACCCAAGAGGATACCCTGACATTCAGGGATACCCTGACACTAAGTGATACCCATTACACTGAGTGATACCCATTACGGACACACCCAAGATGATACCCATTACACTGAATGATGCCGATACCCTGAGTGATTTTTCCTCTCACTGACAGTTCTCACAACTCACCCAAGAGTTTACCCATTACACTGAGGGACCTGGGTTTTCTCACAAACAAACCAGACACTGAGTGATACCCATGACACTGAGGGATACCCCTGACACTGAGTGATACCCATTACCCTGAGTTCCAGCCAATAGGATACCGGACGGACGGACACACACGATTTACACTGAAAAAAACCCAATTCTTTTATAAAAGTAGATAGATTCCTTGCCAGTTCTTTCATGAATTTTTTTGTTGGCCTTTTGTGCTCAATTTTAATTGGAGTCTTTAAAATCCTAGAGTTTCCACATTCTCCATTCCTCGTCCCCCCACGAACCCCCTTCCCCAAATTCCTCCCTTCCACAGAATCTTCGATGGCATGACAACCTTTTTCATCCTTTTGGTCCCCTGTCATCCCTCTATGTCCAAGAGAATAAGGGTGCTTATTTTCATTCATCTGTCTCTCGCCAAAGTTTGTCTTCCTAGGTTTTAGTAGGCAACAATCTGTTTTTGGTTTAGTCATGTTCACTTCTGCCCTTTTTGACTGCAATCCAGAAGCAAAAAAGAAAACCCTAACAAAATGGGTTTACTTACTTGTTCTTCTACTTATATAAAGAATCTGAGCGTGTGTGTGTGTTTAAGGATTTTTTTCATTTTTCCTTTATTCCCTCTATGTTCCCTTCAAGTGCCCAATGGGTTCCTAAGCTCCCAATGTGTCCCCTAAAGGTGTTCCAAGCAGCACCTTGCTTTAATCCCATATATTTTGCCCAAAGTCCCAAATGGGTTTACCAACTTTTATCCCATATGCCTTGGAAAATGGTGTCCTCCTTTCACCTATATAGGTGGGCCAAAGGGGAGGAACTGTATACTTCATAAGAGAGCCTTCTGTTTTAGGGAGTCTCCATTGTTTCTTTTTTTGGAGTGATGGGCTAGTCTGTAAACCCATTATGCTTGCTAAATGATAAATAAGCAAAAGACTAAAGTGTTATGTTCTCAAGGTCCTGTGAATCCTTTCTCCTAATCATTTTGCTTGCATAATGGGTTTACTTACTTGTAGTCTATAGTCAATCTAAACACAATATCATGACCTTGATAGGCGAGGCCAATAAAATAATGGAATACAATTTGCTGAACTATTCAGCCATGTTGACTCTACCCATTCACAAGTGCTACCATCCCAACTTTGTCATCTGGAATGCCTGAATTTTGAAACAGTTACAAAACAGTTTTCTGGATCCGAAATGTTTGAAAAACCTACAATCATTTAAAAAAATCAAATGTGCCCCAACACTGAATAGGTGGGGTGTTCTTTGCAAGGGGTGTTAGCCCGTGCCAAAAATGGTGACAAAGTCTTTTGGGAAGAGAAATTTTATGCAGCCAATGGGAAGGCCCAAGCATGCACTCAAGGTGCCTTTCTTTCTCTCCTTTTATGTATTGGGGTGGGGGGCGGGGAGAGGGGGGGGAGAGAGATTTTTTTTCATTTTTCCCGGCTTCCCAATGTGTTCACACTATGTTCCTTTCAAGTTCCCAATGGGTTCCCAATATTTTCCCTAACATTTTTTCCATACCTCCTCACTTTTATCCCATATGCCTTGGAAAATGGTGTCCTCCTTTCACCTATATAGGTGGGCCAAAAGGGAGGAACTGTACAGTTCAAAATATAGCCTTCTATTTTGGAGAGTCTCCACTGTTTCTTTTTTTGTGGAGTGATGGGCCAATCAAATTGGCACATCGCCAAAGAAAAATAAAAGTAAAGAACTTGGGAGGCACCTCATCTAATTAATAGGAGAGGTGACTATTTCCTCAAATTTATTTCCATGCCATTAGCCTAGGCCAAAAATGTAACTAACAGTTTTGAAAATAGAAATTGCATGCAGCCAATAGGAAGGTGCAACATCCATTCAGGCGTCCCAACTTTTTAATTTAGGTTTTGAGGGCAGGGGGAAGGGGGGAGAGGTTTTTTTTCATGAGTTGCTCATGTGTACCTACCATGTTCCCAAGTTGTTCCCCAAGTTTTCAATGTGTTCCTCAAGGGTGTTCCCAATAGCACCTAATATCAAACCCATATGTTTTGCCCAAAATCCTCCCCTTCTCACCTCTATAGTTTGGGTGTTCGTTGTGAGGGGTAATAACCTAGGCAAAAAAATGTGATGAACCCTTTTGATGAGAGAAATTCCATCCAACCAATGGGAAGTGCAATCATGCTCTCAGGGTGCCTTGGTTTTTTTCCTTTCAAGTTTTGGGTTTAGGGTTGGGAAGTTGGAGGTTGGAGGGGAGTTCTAGTTGGTAAACCCATTTTGCAAGCAAAATGATCAAGAGAAAGGTTTTATCACCTTTGAAAGCTTCCCCCAAAGAATTCCTTTTGATTGGTCAAAGACAAAATTCATTAAAGAATATTTAACATCTTGCCTATAGTAGTGCTTAAATAGGACACAAAAATCAATTACATGTAAGGTACTCTCAATGGGTCCTATTTCAACTCTAGGGACCCTAAATTTGGGTTGGGGGAGAGGAATATTTTTCGTTTTTTCTGTTTCCAAGGGATTTCCCAAGTTCCCGACATGTTCCCCAATATGTTCTCACATTTTAATCCCATATACTTTGCCCAAAGTTCTTCTCTTTCTCATCTGAGGGGACGACACTCCATCCTCCAATAGAAACTTCTAATTTGGGGAGCCTCCAAGGTATATTTTTTTGTGATGGGCCAATCAAAATGGCTCATTGTAACCCAAAAAAAGAACATGGATAGCACCCCCCCCCCACCTAATGAATTTGAAAATTGAATAAGTTGCTCAGTGTTTTTGAGTGGCCCATCATAATAATTGGTCCAGATGGTTTGCTATTAGTAGTCCCCCACGTATATGTTGTCCTAGCTTGAGTTTTATAGGTGGGGTTGCAAAAAAGTAAATAACTAAACTTGGATGTGAAAAAGATATTTGCAAGGTCATGGCAAACTTTTTCATCGCTGCTTGCTTTGGCTGGCAGCTCTCAAAGGGGGGGGGGGGGACAGCTCCAGCCAATAGGATACCGGACGGACGGACAGACACCAATTTTTTTATATAAGTAAGATAGGACTTTCATATCTTTTAGTTTGTTAAATATCAATTTTGAATACATTTTCTAATCACAAATTCATTTTGTTCTTTTCATGTTTTTTGCAATAAAATTTTGTGAATTATTATCTTACACATGTGTTGTTCTTGTTCTTGCCATGTTTGTTTCATATTCTAGATTTAAAAATAGGCATGTTCTTGTTCTGTCCTTGGGAAGATCTTGTTGTCGTGTTTGTTTTCATGCCCATAACACTGTGACCAGACTCCCCATCAGGTCTATTTTCATTGTTTTTGTTTTCAATGTCTTTATGTTTGGAAATCGTGTTTTCATTGAGACAGGAAGTTTCTATGTCCATGGAACTTTTAAAGTAAAAGTCATGAATTGTTTTTCTTAAGAACAAGCTTTATATATGACCTTTAATATGGTCCACTTCTATAAAAATAATTCATTCTATAAAATATGTTCATTCTCTGAAGAATTACAAGTTTTTATTTTTCCCAATATGATTAGGTGTAATTTTATTTTTTTAAAAAGAAGATTGCTACATTTGGTTATAAAGAAGTTGTATAGTTGGAAACTTGTTTAAATCTTTCAATATAATGGTTATTTGCAATATTTTATTGTAAAACATTAAATATATATTTTCAAAAATTTGATTTTTAAAAATCACAATTTTTTTTGATATTCTTGCCCCCTTAAATTGGTAGAAATTGGTCATAGAAAGAAATATTCATTAAGTAATAAATATAGCCATTTAATTATCAGGACCATATTTGTTTAGCAAGATTAATCATAGACTAATACCAATGATTAATTATGCAACTTTGAAAAAAAATCACAACGTATATTATCATTAATGATGTAAGAAAATATATTTACATTTGTTTCCTTTGTAAGAGGAAACACAATTTAATTTGGTGAAAATTTGGGTTTAAATAGTTGGATTACACACCCACCCTCCCCCCCCCCCCAACCCAACCAACATGTTTTTTTAGTTTCAAACTTTTTAACTTGGCAAGTTTAAGAAAAAAATGGAAAAAATATTACAAATTTAGTGAAAAATGTAAAAATAAAAAGCTTGCAAAAAAAATCAAGTTAAAAAATTTGAAACAAAACTGTTATTATGAATGAATAATTTTTAACAGTAATCTAAATCATTCCAACCTTAAACACATAAACAATTCCAACATCAAATTGATTTGAAAACATTTAAACTCAATCTTTTAGATCATCATAAACCATATCCAATTTATTTTTAAAATTTAAAATAAATATTAGCGATGTAACCAAAGGTTTTTCTTGTTGTAAATTTCCAACATTTTGCAAACATAAAAATGGCCATCATCACAAAGTGGGGACCCGTTTGTATTAGTGATATTTAAGTGCTTTCACAATACTTTTACAAGATGTCCAAGGTTTAGTGCTTTGTTCGTGTAAAATAGGCATTGAAACAATTTAGATTGTATTGATTTAATTTTGGTATTGTTTCAATGATAATTGATGTAGCATCATATTTGCATTGTATTTATGTTGTTTGCCATGTTGTATTCACATTATGTCCATATTTTAATGATATTGCATTAGTATTATGATTGTATTGGATATGCACTTTTAGTTGTAAATGATACAATGTTGTTACAATATGGTTGCAAACTCTATTATTGTATTGATTCTATATTGTATTCATGTTGTTTACATTTTGTATTTATGTTGTACTCATATTTTTTCAACATCATATTTGCATTGCATGTGCATTGTTGAACATAGGGGATGCAATGTTGCAACAACATAGTTACAGATTAAATATTCAATATTGACTCAATGTTGTATTCTTGTTGTTTATGTTATTGTATCTATGTTATAATCATACTTTCCCAACATTGTATTTGTATTGTTTGTGTGTTGTTGAAGGTAGGTGATGTAATGTTGCAACAACGCAGTTGCAAATTGGATATTCAATAGTGAATCAATATTGTATTCATGTTTATTATGATGTTGTAAATGTGTTATAGTCTCACACTTTCTTTCATTTTTTTGAGTTTTTTTGTGAGGACCCCACATTGATTGAGCAATGCATCACCACTTGTTTTCGAACATTGAGCAACTCCCCAAAAGGAGCAACCCCATTGCAAAACCAAAACAAATATGCTCCCCTAGACCCTGAACTTTGGCAAACCATATATGGGCTAGAACTGAGAAACTATTGGGAACACCTGGGGAACAACATAACACGGTTTAGCATAAGAAACAACACATTGGTACATATAAAAGCATTTGCTTAAAAAATTTGCAAAAGAATGTCAACTCAATGTTAGTTAATTTACTCACTTCATTTGTACAAGTCAGTGTAACAGAGAGGCAATTGTGAATAGCAGCACTTGAGTAACAGACATTGCGCTTTGCTACTGCCTTACAGAAAGAAAACTATCCATTCAGATAGTTGCATGTAGCAATCTTTCTGTAGTTAAATAAAATCAGTTAATGAGATGAGTGTTAGATTAGACACATCCTCCAAAATCCTGGGGTTGGTGCACTACCTTTTGCTGCTGCTCCCCACGCCCAAAATAATATTCTCCTTTTCCCTCCCAGATTCACTTTGGAAAACAAGGTCTGATGTCCATCTTTGTGCCCGCAGAGCAAATTGAAGAAGGCTTGCCGAGAAGTTTATCGTATGGTGATTTTAGGCCCAGCTCCAGCTCCAGATGATGTCCAGTCCTGCAGTTTAGCAGCCAATCGGACTGCAATGGCCTTGTACACCATTGCCACTTCACTGGAGGGTGAAGCTTGCCACAATTGGACTCCCTGCATCTGATGTTTCTCGGATTGCAATGTTCAGGGGCACCTGCCGTTAAGCAATTGAAGCATGTTCAAATGACCTTGCAAAGTCTGAGATAGCCCTACTGTGTTGCATTTCGTGGGATTATCTTATCATCACATGTGCTTCAATTGAGAAAATTCACAACATATGGAGAAAAGTAGAGGTTCCAGTTGTTGAGTATCTCTCCAAGAAACTCCATATCCATCTCCTGTGCTGTTGTCTGAGCACCGCCGTGACCAAAAACATTACACCGCCCACCACACTTGGGGCACTTAAAGAAGCTCATGTTCTCAATCAATCCCAAGATCTGCAGCACCTGTTTCTTGTTAACATTATATACTTGCTTTATTGGTAAATTATTCCATAGAATGTGAGGCTCAACCTGCAGTAAGCAGACAATTGTGGCAGGAAAGGGAAATGGAATGAAGAAAAGTAATGAACTGAGTGTGAGATCCACCCACAGGAACATCAACTTTTCGGAACATATTTGCCCCCCTTCGTGCATCAATCAAAGCAATATCTTGTGGTGTTGACACAATCACTGCTCCTGAACCCAACAAAAGAACCAATAGTTAGCTTGCTGTGTACATTACTGCTCTGTAACCAACACTCAAATTCTGACACAAGGCTATGGTGATAAACGCATCACCAGTGCAAGGGATACATAAGGTGATTCATATATCAAGTATCCTCCCTCAAAACTCCAATTTGAGCAATTCTGCCCTGTTAAAAATTGAAGGAACCTTTACAGATGAGAATTGCATTTCAAATGGCACTTCCTTAATAAAGATTGTTGAGTTTGTTGTACCAGCCAAAGGGAGGCGTTGAGAGATAGAGATTTGAGCATCGCCAGTCCCTGGGGGCATGTCCACCACCATCACATCCAGTTTGCCCCAGCCAACACCTCGCACCAGCTTTTCTAATGCACTCATCACCTGCCAATCACAGATTGCCACTGGGACAGCAACTTTCAAAATCATTAGAACTCCCTCCCACCCTATCTGCCTACCATGCCTGCATATTGACATATTAATTTGCCATCTCAAGAAATCAACAAAGACTTAAGAGGAACTAAGCAGGGCAAGGAGAAGACCAGTTCATACCATGGGCCCTCTCCAGACAGCCGGAGCATCCTTCTCCATAAGGAATCCCATTGACATGCACTTTACACCATAGTTCTCCATTGGTATCATCCTTGATGCTGCCAAAAAAAACCAATTCTTTCACTCTCTTCCCACATCATGCAACATGTGACAGAGATTCCCCATGATGCATGTCTGTGTCACTATAATCATCCCAAAAGGATTTTATGCAAACTGGAACCTTTCACCAACAGTGTGTTTGTATTGGTTACTGAAGCTAATATTTGCAGTTGCTAAGCAGATTTCAACACTTGAAATAGCTCAACGGGTACCTGAAACAAAATTGATTTAAGTGTCAAATGTAGGAGGAGACCTGAATCCAGCTGAGGGCGCCCTTGAAGCTTCATCAGACTGGGGATGAATCTTCCTCCACTTCAAGCTTGTGAATCTCAATGGCTGCTTTTAAGGACTGCTCAAGGTGCTCAATTCTTTGCTTTGCTTCATCAACATCATTCTCTTTGGAAGTTTCAACCACCTGGATACAACCCCTTTTGTTTTGTCGTCATTGTTGTTGTTCCTCTTCCTCCCTGTCATTTTCCCACTCCATCAATCAACAAAACGACCTGAAGTGTAATAATAGAACATAAAGATCTGTGTTCTCTTATAGAAATCTCTCTCTCTCTCTCTCTCTGTACCTTAGAGTCCTGTAGCAGTGCGGTGAGAAATTTGACCTTCGTTTGCAACACTTCGACATTCTCCAATGCCGCTTCTGCAAGCCAACAAAACGTGGTTTTCAGGATCTTCAGAAGTCTTCTCATGCTCTTATACTATGAAGGTCGTACCTGGAAACCGAAAAGGAAAGAAAAGAAAAAGAAAAAGAGACATATGTATTCTGGATTATAAACCTACCTAGTTTGAGCTCCATAATAAACTCTTGTTGCTGCTGCAAACCGTGAGAGACTTTCAGCTTCGCCTTCTCATATGTCTGTGCAGAAGCTTTCCTCTTATGCACGTGCATCGCCTGTTGCAAATTCACCCCCAAAAAAGAAAAGACAGAGAATGCAGTCAGCGACAACCTCAACAAAATCTGATATCATAGGGAAACTATAGAACTCTATATCGAGAAGGGAAAAAAAAACCTCGTTGATACATAGCTTGCAAAGTAGACTGTGAAAGCACCCGGGGGGGGGCGGGGGGGGGAACAAAAATACTTGTCGATGCATAGCATGTGAAGTAGATCGTGAAAACACGGAAAAAAAACACAAGACTTGTCGATACATAGCTTGTGAAGTAGATAAGCAAATAAAAAGAAGAAAACAAAACTTCTCACTACATAGATCGTGAAAACAACGGAAAAACAAGAAGGACGTAATTATTATTCATGCTGTCTGGAAGAAGAAAACAGAAATTGTAACAGAGCGTGCGACGTAGATAGAGAAACAAGGGAAAATAAGGACGCATTTATCTATTATTTCATGCTTCTGTCTCGAAAAAAACAAACATTTGTCGATACGAAGCTTGCGACGTAGATAGTGAAAACGAAGGAAAAATAAGGACGGAAGTATCTATTATTTCGTGCTGCTACAAAACAGAAATTGTCGATACAGAGCTTGCGAAGAAGATAGCGGAAAACAAGGAAAAATAAGAAGTACGCAAGTATTATTGTTTCATTCTGTCTCGAAAGAAAACAGAGATTGTAGATACATAGCTTGCGAAGTAGATAATGAAAAAAAATGGAAAAAGTACAACGACTCAAGTATTGTTATTTCATGCCGTCTCGAAACAAAATTAAAAACAAAACAGGAAAAAAAATTGTCGACACAGAGCTTGCGAAAATAGATAGTGAAAAGAACACCGACCGCTAAGAAGTCGCTCTCCATTTGCTGTTTGTCAAGGTCCCACAGATTCATGTGAATCTCCAGCTTTTGCTTCAGAATCTCATTCTCTTCTTGCAGGAATTCATTCTGAACGTTGTTTTTGTTGTTGTATCAGCGGCGCAACTCCGACTCCGCCATTTCCGACACCCTGCTCCTATGTTCACAAATTACACCACATCAGAACATCCTGAAGCGCTCGACCAGAACAACACTCGCAATGGAGGAGTGAGAGAGCCACACACGAGAAGAGCAACAAGAGACGCGAGCGCGGGGAACTCAGGAATTTTATATAATTTATATGGAACAATATAAATGCAATGTTCTATTGATTTGCTATGAATCAATGTCAAAACAATGCTACTAGTTGTTTCAACACTTTCCAAATGCAAGATTTGATTTATATTGAATCAATGTTTGTTATTTGCCCATTTGATATTGCAGCATTTCATAGGATTGTATTGATGTTCTCACAATGAGTACCATTGTTTTAACATTTTTAATGTGTTGATTTTATGTGATATGCAACAACATTGAAGATTCACCTTTATGAAGGTTGTAACATCAAGAATTCAATAGTTAATCAATTTGTGTTGTCTCAACATTGATAAGATTTTATTCATTGAATGTGTGTTAAAAAAATGTAAATTATGTCAAAACAATCCCAATGCTAACTCAATACATATCTACTATATTAATTGCGTTGTCTGTCTATCGAGGTCTTGAAACTCAGATCTCGTCTGTGTGTCCGTCTGTCGAGGTTCTGAAACTCAGATCCCGTCTGTTCGTCTATCTGTCGAGGTCCTGTCCATGTGTTTGTCTCTCTGTCGAGGTCCGGAAATCCAAATCGGGACCCATCTGTCCATCTATCTGTCGTTCAGTCTCTGCGAACTTACGATATGGGTAAGTTGTACGTCTGTCTGTCGAGGTCTTGAAACCCAAATCGAGACTCGTCTGTTCATCTCTCTGTCGAAGTTCTGAAACCCTACTTATATTAATTGCGTTGTCTATTTGTCTATCGAAGTCTTGAAACCCATATCCCTTCTGTTCGTCTGTTTGTCGAGGTATTGTTCGTATGTCCATCTCTCTGTCGAGGTCCTGAAACCCAGATTGAAACCCATCTGTCCGTCTATCTATCGTTCAGTCTCTACGAACTTATGATATGGGTACGTGGTACGCCTCTTTATCGAGGTCTTGAAACCCAGATCGAGACCCGTCTGTCCGTCTGTCTATCGAAGTTCTGAAACCCATATCCTGTCCGTCTGTCCGTCTGTCGAGGTCTTGAAACCTAGATCCCAAATTGTAAAAGTAAAATAACCGTCCAAAAACCTGCCTGGCTCTTCTTTTCCAAGTTTTCGTGAAACCCGGCAATTCTTTGAGGTTTTTTTTGAAATAACCAGAACCGGCAGCGGTTCTTTGATTCTGAATTTTTTTCAAATACTCGAAACTTCTGATTTTTTGACTCCAAGTTTTAATTCTTTTAATTCCCATTTTACAAATACCCAGACGTGGAGGTTATTCAACATATCAATTACCCGCCCAACATTAATGATCCCTTGGGGGGGGGGCTTCTTTCAACCCCAACCTCTTTTTCGATCTCTAAAAACATCGTTCATTTGCAAAGTAATGAGATTTTATTCAATATTGAAAATATAACATGTTGGAAGGCAAAAGATGGAATGCACCAAAAGATTTTAAAATATTTTATAGTTGGAGTACACAGACAAAACAACAACAAGAGTTATTAAGTGGTTGAAACAATTAACGGGTACCCACTAGTTGTTATGATGTCATCAACATATTGTATCAATTACCATATCAGTATTGAATATTCAACATATAGTCATCAATTTGATGACTTATTAATGTATGTTGCGCCAATGTTGGTCATATTTTTTTCATTGGATTAATATTGATAAGATGTCAAATATTTTAGTATTATATCAATGCCATTTCAAGACATGTTGTTACAATGTCACCTTAACATCATATCAATGATTGTCTCAACATTGAACGTTGAACATATTGTTAAGGTGTTGTAAAAACACTCATACAAAGAGGGGGCAAGTTTGTGATGATCAACATCAACAAAAGATTTTTTTTTTTTCAAATATGTATTTTTTTTTAAAAAAAACTTAAACATATTAAATATATATTTAGTTATTCAAGAATATATCTATATATATATATATATATATATATATAATTTTAAAATCTACCTTTTTAATTTGAAAAAGTTGATATAATTTTACAATGGGTTTTAGACTTGTAATCGAAATATAAAAATATTTAAATCAATAATCTATTCAACAAAACAACATTTTAAAAATTTTAAAAATTGAAATTGCATGTCAAAAATAAGTTTACAACTTTTTTTTTGTTTAAATTGACCTAGAATCTTTATAAATTCAATATAAGTTTTAAAATGTTTTGATTAAATGTTTTACAATTTTATTTTCAATATAAAAAACATGTCCAATTTTCATGGAAGTTCATGTTCTTTTTCCCCCAATATGATTAATAACTATTTATTTATTTATTTTGAGGATGTTTTCAAAATGGTAATCATCCATAAAACAATTGTCACATTTGTTTATAAATAAGTTGTGTAGTTAGAAACTTTTTTAAGTCCTTCAATATTATGATTACTTATTATATTTCAGTGTAAACTTTTGACAATATATATTTTAAATCTCACCAAAAAAAAATTCAAACTTTTTTTTCTTAATGTTGTTGCCCTTTTAAATTACTAAAAATTGGCCACAAGAAAAATAAATAAAATAAAATAATAAATATAACCATTTAATTATCAAGACCATTTATTTAATAAGATAACTCATACACTTATACAAATAATTAATTATTTGACTTTGAAAAAAAATCATAACATATTAGTATTTTTTAATGATGAAAAAATATATTTTACATTTTTTTCCTTTTTAAAAGTTAAAAAAATTAATTTGGTAATATTTTTGGTTTAAATAGCAGGACCCACCCCCCCCCCCCCCCCCCCTTAAAGTGCCCTAACAACCAACATTTTTTTGGTTTTGAATTTTCCTAACTTGGCAATTTTTGTTGGGAAACAATTGAAAAAATAGTGCAAATTTTTTTCTTAAATGTGAAAAACCCAAAAAATGACCAAAAATTTGAGACAATGATTTTCTTTAAATGTTTATTTTTAATGAGTAGAAGCTTAAAAGTAATTCTAATGACTAAAACATTAAACATATAAATAATTCCAGCATCAAAGTTTTTTGAAAATGTTTACATTTTATTTTTGAAATCATTATAAGCCTTATCCAATTTTTAAAAACCTTTAAAATAATTATTAATAATGTAACTGAGTTTTTTTGTCATGAATTTCCACCATATTGTAAAGAAACATCAACAATTGTTTTTTTAATTTTATATTCTTCCATTTTTTAAAAAGATATACTTTAACCATGGTATCTAAGACTTAACAAATTAATTAATTAATTAATTAACAAATTTGTACCTCCATATATGGCTTATATACAAAACGTGGGTAACTTTTTTAATGGATGATCTTGAAGAAGATTACAAAATTGAAAAAACTGAAAAGATTAAAAAATCATTGATGTCATTGTTATTATCACCAGTTATAAATTTTCCATTTATTTATTCTTTAAATAAAAAATTTAAAGTCATCTTTAAATATTTCAACATAAACCTATAACAAAATAAGCTAAATGCTTTGATAAACCATGTTAAAATAAAAATAACAAGTTTAAAATACTGATAATTTTTCATAATACTAATAATAATATTTTTTAAAATAAATTTTAATTCAGTTTTTTTAACATGAATTGTTTTCATATGCCAAGAAAAAAATGGGGAAAAATTTAGGGAATAGTTTTGGGGTTCTTTTTAGTGTGGCATCGTGAACATTCATTATAATAAATTTGTTCATGATGCCTAAAACAAACTAGTGGAAAAATATATATTCTAATTTACATAAATGTACAAGAATTTATTATACGAAAAATTTATAATTTAAAAGCTTACATGCATCCTAGACTCTGCATGCATGCATGAACATTTTGACATAAGTAGTAACCCATTCAAATATAAATGTGAAAATTTTCAAATTTTTAAACATCCATTTCAAAAGAAATTAATGAATGCAAAATGCAACTCATGAATAATGAATTTAACAACATTCAAAGTGAATGATTCAAGTCACGTGAAAGTGTTAATAGTTCAAAAGATGCAAAAAAAATTCATTAACATATTCAAATATAAATGTGAAGCATTAAGTTGTTATGTGTGTTTCACTATATGTTAGTGAATGCAATATGCAATGTTTGAATAATGGTTTCAATAAGTTCAAAGTGGATGATTCAACTCATAAAATATTGTTGATAATTTAAGAAATGTGAAAAATTCACTAAACCATTCAAATAAAATTATGATATATTGGGTTGCATGTGTTTTACTATATTAAAAGTGAATGGTTCAACTCTAATGTTTGAAAAGATGTGAAAAAGTTCACTAATTCATTCCAATATAAATGTGGGGTTTTAAATTGTTACATGTGTTTTAATAAATTATGGTAAATGTAAAATGCAACTCCTAAGTAATGGTTTCAACATGTTAAAAATTGATAGTTCAATTCATGTATCATGCTAATAATTAAAGAAATGTCAAAAAAATCACTAACCCATTATAATGCATTTGTAAATAAAGTTAAAGGTTATTCAATTTTCACATCAATAATTTGAAATTACTAATTAATTAAATATAATTCAAATTACACTCATAAATGAACAACATAGTGAGCATAACAACTATGAATAATATTGATCATTAATTAATGCGATAAGCCACTTGCAAACTTAAGATGCCCAAATGTAGTTGAAATGTAGGCAAATGACGTGCTCCCAACTTCTTGAAGCACTCAATTGTGAGTCCCAAACAAAAAACAACGAAAGAACAAGGAGTCGGGCATGCTCCCTGGCTCGCAACATTTTGGAGGGGTAGAAGGGCGTGCTGGAGCTCCAAGATGGGACTAAGAAGAATTGACAAGCTTCACTTACTCACACGGGCCTGCACAAAACTAACACAAAGTGGTTAGTGCATAGTTGGTACACTTTTGGTGTTAGGACGAGCCATGGGCAACTCGGACTCACAACACTCACCATGGCCCAGACTTGGGGGAAGCCACCACCTTCCCCTTATAGTATACTCTGTGGCTGCCCACGGGGCCCACATCCAAATGATTTTTTGTTTCTTGGGAGTCCCGAAATTGCCAAAGTTAGGACTCCCGCAGCTTTGGAGTTCCACAACTTTGCGTGTAGACCTTGGATTGAAATGAGGTTTAAAGCAAAGTTGTAGACCTCGTCAAGAGCTTTCTAACGACATGCTACACGCCACCTAAGCGTAACGAAATCAAGTCGATTCTTGATTTTTAGTGGTCGTGAGTCAAACTACCAATTTGACTCCCAACCCTTCTTTTGGCCATAACTTATGTTTTAGATGTCCAAATGGGCAATGCAAGCCCATTTTAAACATCTACTTTTCAAGAGCTTTCCCATGATATAAAGAATTTTTCAAGCCATTGAGTTTTGACCCCTGAAATTGCCCTCTGAAGATTCAAAAGTCCACCGAGACTCCATCTCCCAAAGTGGGAGTTACCTTGGGAGTCTGAAGGTTCATTCCCTCACACTTTTCACACTCCCAGGAGCATGCGATGTGACTCCCAGGCTTCCCTCTTGGCCCGCAACCTTATAAGCCCTTTGCCTTGGTCACAGCCCAAAGCTAGGGTTGCAACATCAAATGGGACAATAATCCCAATGTGTGGGGGTGACGAGGACAAGATTTCTTCTCGTGTTATTGGATTTTTTGTTTTTCTTGTTAATGTAAAGAACAAACACTATGAGAAAATGTAACTTAACATCTAAAAATACACTTGCATTTTATTCGTACTTTGCATGCATTCCTCATCTAGTTAAAACTTAAAAGCCTTTTGAAAACTTGGATATATTTAAGAGGTGTTTTCCAAACACGTTCACCCAATGTGCGTAACAAGCGTGTGTTGGTATTGTGTAAAGTGGATTCTGGGTCCCCGCTACACTCCTACAAACCATGGATAATATTTTCTTTCTCAACTAACTTCAGGTGCAAATTCTTGATCTCCAATTCCAGCTTTGACACATGCGCCGTAATAGCCATGGTCATGATCATGTGCGTAACATCTAGTTGCTCATAAGGATCCAATGGCAAGATGGATAACACCTCTTATGGAAGGTCGAACACCCCGCCTTTTCCATTTTGCATCATTAGATTGCCACTCCATTGTTGCATCCCAATGTAAAGCGCATGAGGTGTTGTGCTAACATACTCTAGTATTGAACATCTAGACCCTACCTGTTTCATGAAACTTTGAACCATAACCAACAACAAACGAATGATCATACCAACAATGGTCTCTTCTCACAATCTTTGTGCTACAATGAAACATCTTTACATTCACCTCCTCAAATTTTTTCTTGAAATACCTTTTATTCGTGACAATTTCACACCTTATTATTTCAAAACACTTGATTCTTCTACACTCCAACCTTTTTTTATTTATAACATTATCATTGTTTATATTCACGCCCACAATTTTTATGTTATCACTCACATTTTCTATGCTTTGGCCTACCTTGCCTATGTTGTGTCTCACATATCCTACTCCTTGGCTATAAACGCCATGCTAAAAGCTATCCATCTACCATTTGAAGCCCTTCTTTCATGCTCCCCTTTTCCATTCCATCCACCATTAGGTTCCACTTGAGCTTCCACCACTCCTTCGTTCCATCTACTATCTTGCTCTCCTCTTCCGTCTATTTAAATTCTTCCCTTGCTCATTCTCTTGCGAATTGGTGGTCCACCCCATCCAATTTCAGGGCCCGAGCACATGATCACAAAAACCATGAACACCCTGCACCAGTGCAAAACATGTGTTCTAGAGGTGCACATTCCAACCTGGATCATAATGCAACTAACCCGAGGTGCATGTCACAACCCACATCTTGGCCACATTAAACGTCTTGGCTACTAACACCTTTGATGCAAGCAATGTTTTTTTTTTCAAATTTATGAAGTAGGAGGGTTGGTGAAGTTTCTTAAGAGGGTAGCCAAATTCGGCAAAAGGTAAAAGAGATGGAGAAAATGTTATGTGGATTCCCTAGCCATTTGTCAGAGCATATTATCTAAATAAGGCTCATTCACTTTTTTTTCCTCACAATGTGACCATTTGGGCGCATTTTTCCAACAAAAATCCTTTGTACATAAATCACTACCGATTTTTTTAATTTGTATTTTTGGGTGCCTCTCTTGCCCAAAGATTTCTCTGACAGCCTGTCAAAGAAACTTCCGCAAGCAAGAAGGTACCCCCCAGTTGGCGCTGAATTTCCACAAGTTAGAAATTACCTGTCTGGTCGTTATTTTAATCTGAAACTTAATTTTAATTTTTTGATTTTAAGTCGTTTTTTAAATTTTAATTAGTCTAAAATTATCTTTAATTAGTTCTAATCATTTTCATTTAATTTTTCTTAAATTTTGTTCCACCTTACTTAATCAATTGAACATAACTTCTTTAAACCTATATTATTTTCATTTCCTTCTCAAGAAAACTTTCAAAAGTTTTATTTTATGTTTCAAGCTCTTCAAATAATTTTCAAAGGCAACAAACAACAAACTTACAAAACAAAACACAAAGAAAAATCAGATTTTCTTTATTTATAAAAATGGCAAGAATGCAAAATCATCAAAATTTTCAATCTGTGCTCCCTACATGCTGAATTCGGTCCATGGACAAGAAAGAGTCCCAGTACACCCA
The DNA here is from genome assembly GCA_963920785.1 of Sphagnum contortum. Classification (NCBI taxonomy): domain Eukaryota; kingdom Viridiplantae; phylum Streptophyta; class Sphagnopsida; order Sphagnales; family Sphagnaceae; genus Sphagnum; species Sphagnum contortum. Next base: position 18,060,493 of record OY987283.1, on the reverse strand, counting down.
CCAAAAACTTCACAAAACAATTTTTTTCTATATGACATGACACTCTTGACATATGAAGCTTTGTGCCCCCTATCCACCCAAGTCCAGAAGAACTTTGGTTGCTAGTAGCTTGACTTGCTAGTACCGACCATCACATCACATCCCTACTGCAATTGTTTATTGGGCCCACTTGTTTCTTCAATTTTGTGATGCTCCATAATTTACTTAGCCAAATTTGGCAATATCCAAAATATGAAAGTAAAAAATCTTAAGCACCCTTTCACACTGTAGACAATTGTGGCAATTCTTTTGGTGTTTTTGGTTCTTCTTTGTTTTTTTTTTTTAAAATTTAAAAAGTGGAATTTTTAACAGAACAATGTTTTCTCGAAATGGTGAAATTTTTCCACCAAAAAAATCATTGATTGGGCTGTGCCTTTATGTAAGGCCTACATATTCACTTAAGTCAGAACATTATAGTGATTGTTTATATTCACAATATTCTCAAAGTAATATAAGAATATTCCATTTATAAACTAGAAAAAATCATTAAAAAAATCTTACAACCTAAAAGGATGTTGCATTAAACTATCATGTAAAGATGTGTTAAAAAATCTTTTAAAAAAAAAATCATTCTCCAATCATTTAGGAATCATTTAAGGGTCCATTATATTAAACAACAAAAATCATTGGTTACAACACTTTAAGAATGATTTTGAGTAATTTATACTCATTAAATTCATTTCAAATCATTCCACATGTTTCCATAATATACTTGAAACATCATTATATAAACACATTAAAGAATTTTACAACATTAATATTTTTAACACTAAAATATGAAAAACTAAGCATTGGTTACACGTCTTTTTATCCTATTACTTTGAATATGTCCCACACATCTTTTTTAAATGAACATAGTTGAAACAACAATTCTCAAGTTGTTCTAATTATAGTCATTGACATATAGGTCCAACCATGCTGTTAGGAACCACACATGCCTCCTTAAACCACTGTTTTATTTTTAAAGTCTTTTTAATATGTCTTTAAACAAACCTTTAAAATGTTTAGAGTTTTGTTAATATGATTATGTTGAGATGCATATTTAAAAAATCCAAAATTATGTCATTAACTTTTTTTTGAAATTGTGCTTTTAGTGTCAAAACTACTTTAAAGCTACTTTTATGCAATTTTTAAGCAGTGGTTACAAGAGGTTGAAAGTCCTTATATGTATTTTTCACTCATTAAATTGATTCCAATTTTTTATGATATGTACATAATGTATTCACAATAACATTTTATATTAAAAAATATGTTTATTATTATTATTATTATTTTACAATCCAAAGTTCAAAAAATTAAGTAGTGGTTAGGATTGTTAATGGTACATGTTAGTATGTCTGCACCCATATGGTTTGAAGAGGTGTCATTAGTTTTAATTTTAGAGAAAGTTTTGGATAGGTGTCATTTAAAAGCACATAAAATTGTCAATTTGTGAGGCATGTCACACATAACTTCTTTCATCCAAAAATTCTAAATGACATTAATCATCTTTAAAACTATAAAATTGTAGTTGTCTAAAGTCATCATCAAAAGTGTTTTTAATTGTCAAGAATGTCTTTAATGCCCACAACTTTGTGCACTTTTTTGTTATTACATTTTTGGCCTAAAAATGCAGGATAGGGCATGTTAGAAAAAAAACATTCATTTTTGAATTTACTATAAAAATCTCTTTCATTACAAACCTTAATTAACATATTCAAATATTGGAAAATAATCATTGTGAATGGTTGAAGCCTTGTAACAAAACCTTTCTATGTATGAAAAGAAGCCAACTTTACATCCAACTTGACCTTTTCATTTCCATTCATAATTTCCATTAATTCATACTAAACCAACAAATCCAAAATGTTCACATAAACAAAATAAATAAAAGAGACAATATAACACTTTGCTATGTTAACTATTAGAGTGGAAAATACAAATCATCTATTTCATAGTACAAGAAGCATGACATAATAAAACCAACAAAATTTCTCAAAAATTACATTTATTAGTTTTCCATACAACAAGTTTACTCATTTCCTTAATTTCATAGTTTACTTTCTTGTAGTCTTAGTTTTATTTTGTGGGATTGGGAAAATAGATGTGTTTAAAGCACTTGCATTTTATGGAAACACAAGGCCATGAGGAATATTGAAGCTAATTTCATGGCAATATTTCTCCTACTTGCTAAAATCATTATCTATAACCTAAATTAGTAAATGTTGATTAACAACACCAATACCCTACACAATCAACAATTTATTTTTTTCTGAACTAGGAAGCATGAAAGATATTTAAAAATAGTATCCCATTTATATACAATATTGAAGCGATTAGAAATCATCTGCACTTGGCCATTTCTTATGAAGAAATTCAAGTGTATAAGATGCTTTTATGCATGTCCCAAAAACTTAAAAGTTACAAACTTTGCAATAGACAAAGGTGTGATGCACACTTGACATTTCTCTAGTCCAAGGTTGGGAAAAGTTGTTTAAACTACAAGAAAACTTTCATTTGGAAATCAAACATATCAATATTTTCAAAGACTTCCATAGGTTTTTATGTTTATGTGCATTTCACAAAATGTTAACTCACTATTATAATAATTCTACCTTAAATGACTTCTATCATGAAAAAATAGTTTGACTTCACCTGTGTTAATTTAACCTAAGATTCCTTACTACATAGACTAAAAATATGTCCAAAACAACTATAAAACAAATCACGTCATTCATAACAAAAATGAAATAGAATCCTCATTTGCTACCTTGGCATAGAAATGAAAATGAGATCAATAGCAATGTGGATGAAGCTCAAAACGTACCATTATTGTCCACTAACTTTGGGTGAAAAGAAGGATTTTTTTGATGATTGCAAGGATATAATGAAATTTTTCTTATGAATTTGAAACCTTACATTTCAATACTTGAGGTTTTTTTTACTATATGGAGATGCACACATGTACATGCATCTCACGTAATGCATGAAATTCCAAATGGTGGGATAACCTTTCGCCATCCTCCATTACACTTTTCAACCTTGTAGTTCTTTGGTTGCACTTGTTGCCAATGTGGTTTACCCACTTCAAGCATTCAATACTAAATCTATCATGAAAAAAAAAACAAAATCTCATCTTATTATAAAATTAAACCTTTAAAGTCTCAAAATTGATAATGATGGTGAACTTTGTTCCCGAGCTTTCATCAATGCCAGTTACATTAACCTTGTCGTGATGGATGGTTATGCCAGTAACCACCACGCTCTCACTGACCTAGTACGTTGTGCACTATAATGGTCATGTATGTAACCACCACCCTCTCACTGACCTAGTACATTAAGTAATATAATAAAGTCCAGGCTTGTCGATTCCACCCTTTTCTCAACTCTTCATTGCTGCAGAATCGACCCAGCATGCTGATTTAGTGCATTCTGTAATGTTCACCTCGCAGTCTCGAGTGTTTCAACAGTGGTTCCTGCATTACAGCGGGCTGTAGATGGCGGATTCTACCAGGTGTGCACATTCCAAGCTGTACATGGCTACCTAGCAGAATCCACCATCAACAGCCTGTTCTATAGTGTAAAACATCATAGCCCTCTCTTCTCCCCTTCCCCTCCCCCACAATCCCCACAAGAAAAAAGAAAATGCCCGAAAAAAGAGGGACAAAGAAATGAGACAGAAAACCTGTTGACAAATTTCATCTGCCCGGAGTATAGAGCTGCCCTTGGAGCTACCCATATAAAACCCGGCTGTCTGAGCTTTGCAGTCATTTCATTTCTTTTCTTTCCCTTCTTCGCTTTTAGTGCGGCTCACAGGAACGCACGAAAGCAGGTTTCCTTTGATGCAAATCGATCGATCGATCGATCGATCGATCGATCTGTCTTTTCGAGAACTAAAGCTCGCCAGAGGAGCTCGCTCTTCTTTAGTACAAGCCCGTTGTTGCTGGTCCCAGATTAATTTTCTGCGTTGAAATCTTCTTTTTCTTCTCCTTCGCTCACAATTTCACTCTAATATTTGGTTTCCTGGTTTTTCCCTGGCGGTTTTCGGTTTGGTTTCCGGGGGACGCTTTGAAGATCCTGCAGCAGTTCGTGGCTCACAGGAACGCGACTGTCTGTGAATCATTCTAACGGAGCTTTTTTCCTTCTGTTTTGGAGTTGAAGTAGCGCCTTGTTTGTTACGCCTTTCTCTGTCTCTGTCTCTCTCAGAGATCCTCTGTCGGTGTACTGTGTTGAGTTGAGGAAGAAGTTTGTTAGTTTCGACGTGCGGTTGTACAGTTTTCATCGTTTGTGTCTGAGGAAATTGGAAGTATTTTTCTCCGGAAAAGTACAATAATTGGAGCAGTACGCAGCCATGGTGATGTTAAAGGTATGTCGAATTGCTCTCTCTCTCACTCTCTCGTAACCGGGTGTTGTAGTTGAGGGAGCTTCCTTGTTTGTGTATAATAATGTGTCTGTGCTCTTATTATCTGGCTGAAAGGAATTTTCTGAATCTTTCAGGGACACAGATTGATGTTAGTGGAGAATTAATCAGCTTTTACTTGTTGGAAAGAAGAACTTGTCGTGCTTTGTTCTCGCTTCACTGTTGTTAAAGAGATTTTGTTGTTGAGAGTTGGCATTTCCCCGCTTCATCGGAAGAGCACTCGTGTTGGCTCGAAATGCGGTTCTTGTTTTGGTTCTCTATGCCCGCAGACCCGTATTCCGTTTCTTCGACGTCTTGGTTCTTATTATGCGTAGTACACGACTGAAACGCGACGTCTTACCTGATTTCTTTTCTGTTGTAGGTGTCTGAGGGCGTCGATCTTGTTGTGTCCTTAGTATCGTCGTGTCCGTTCTGTTTGGAAGGCATCCATCTTGTTGTGTCCTTAGCATCATGGTGTCCGTTCTGTGCGGAAGGCGTCGATCTTGTTATTTCCTTAGTATCGTCGTGTCCGTTCTGTGCGGAAGGCGTCGATCTTGTTGTGTCCTTAGGGTCTCTTTCCATTAGGCTGCTGTGATCACAGCAGATCACAGCAGCCTAATGGAAAACCGCTGATATATGGCCTTGTTTCTTGCTAGGGGGATAGTCGCTTTCCATTGCAGAGTTGCAAGTGCTGTTGGTTAATCATGTTAGGAACTTCAGGAACACATGTTCTCATGAAAAAAAAAGGGGGACAGATGTCGTTTTATGGTGAGTCGCAGTTTGCCTCACAGCTCTGAGAGCTCTTGCAATTTGTCAATGCTGTGCTAGCTGAAGAAACATAATGGAAAGCTGGCTCTTTTCACAGAATCTGTGATCACATCGTCACCTTCGTTCTGTTTGGAAGCCTTCGGTCAAGAGGACTGAATACTGTCCCAGACTTGTCGTATTGAAAAAGCGTGTCTCGTTCTTGGTGCCGCTTGAATATATATTCATGATCTGGTTGTCGAAATCACATAGTATGGAGAATTTGTTTTTTCTTACTGCGAAGTTTTCTGATTTGAAGATAAAGTATGGCGACGTACTGCGTCGGATCACAGTAGAGGCGTCTCCATCGTCAAATGGAGGACCGAATCTGTCCTATCTACAACTGGAGGACATGATTCGGCAGACGTTCAAGCTCCCTCCTCCATCATCATCATCATCGGGTCACATTGTGATTACGTACACAGACACAGAGAACGAAGTGGTGACGATGACAGGGGATCAAGATTTGCAGGATGCTTGTGTTAATCAAGGCCTGAATCCTCTCCGCTTGCACGTCACTGTGGCGCCGGTCGCAACTCTGTTCGATGGGCGTTTTGGTCAACACCAGCACGGACTCCATCCCGCCGGGGCTACTCATGGTTCTTCACATGGGCGCCATGGTGGCCACTATGGTGGCCGTCCGCAGAACGCGCCGATTCTGAAGAGCTTCGCGGTGGACGACCCCACGGTGAAGTTTTCTGATCCGGACACCGCTAAGCAGCTAGCTGAGCATGTTGCACACTGGGTTCTGGAAGGTTGTGAACCTCTGCCCAAGGTGGTTTCTGCCATCCCGAATGGAGGCAACAGGAATAAACTGACACATGCTTTGCTAGCTCCATTTCCCTTCACCCAACAGACTTGTTCAAGCAATCCTATGTTCAGCAACCCTTACAATCCCGTGTTCAGCAAACCATATGCAGCCCCTGACTCCTCTGCTCCTCCTGTCACTGAACTCCTTATCCCTTTAGAAAAGGTCTCCAACAACGAAGGTGCTGCTGCAGCCACCCCATCTGCTGCAATTGCCCGAGATGATCATGAGCCTGTGCTTCATAATGGTGTGCAGTGTGACATCTGCAACACATTGTCTCTTATTGTTGGACCTCAGTACAAGTACCAAAGGTGAGGATCTCTCCCTCCCAAACAGAGTTTCTGCTTGAGCCAGTCTGTCCATGTAACAGCTTCTTGATGCATTTGTATTATCAGTTCATGTGTTTTTCCTCTTGCTGTCTTACCAACTGATGGTGACCCACTCAACAGATATTGATATGCATTGTGAATTTGTCCATTTTGCAGGGAACATGACTTGTGTCAAGCTTGCTTCCAAGAAAATAGGTGTGTTGAATACTATGATCAAATTGACCAACCACTGTTTCACCCTCAACACATTCACCTACCCATGTGTGGTGGTCAAATGGTACAGTTACTTTACCAATGTTCTGTTGGCCTCCTAAATGTGGCTAGATGCTCAAGTCCAACTTCTTAGGTCATTGAAGTTGTAAATGCAGAAAAGCACAGTTAGGGTTTTCTTGCTGCTGATTTACTTCTGTTGATTCTACTGCAGATGCAACGCCTAGCTAACCCAATGTACTATGGGGGAAGCCTACCAGCCTTTTCCATGTGGAGTCCTCACTATAGAGGGCCTGCTGGTCCCTATCATGGTGGAAAACCAGAAGCTCACTGTGGAGGGAGCATTTTTGGGTTGGGTGGGGAGTTGGATGCTCAATTTGTGCAGGATGTGACAATGTTTGATGGAACTGAACTTGCACCTGGCACTGAGTTCACCAAGATATGGCGTCTACGAAACAATGGTTCAAGTGCATGGCCACCACAAACTCAACTTGTACATGTTGGTGGGGATGAATTGGGGTATGCATATGCAGCAACACTGAAGGTAATTGGTTCATTACTCATGGTTTCATTTGTGCTTTATTTTGATCCTGGAATGTGCAATGCAATAGATTTTAGAAGTTTTCAGATAGGCCCTGGAAGGTAGTTTCACTGTCCAAGGCACTTTTGATAGTGCTTTGACTGTGGCCCTTAATGTTAACTATCATATTTGCCCCATGTCAGAATTGGGTATTTTAGAGTTGAAGGAAAATTGAATCAGATGTGCATTTGTGTATAATTGCAGTTGCCACAGAAGGGATTGGCTCCAGATGGTGAAGTAGAAGCATCGGTTGATCTTGTGGCCCCTGAAAGACCAGGTCACTATGTGTCACGCTGGCAACTCACAGCACCTGCAGGGCCAAAGTTTGGGCATTGTGTGTGGGTTCTGATTCAGGTACTTAAAAGCAGGGATTTTATGATACAGAGATGAACTGGCATTTGATGTTCAAGAACAAAGGCAGTGTGAAGCATGTGGTGAAGGAACTGGTTCAGATGTACAAAGATCCTGCCACTAATGGAAAGGATCAGCAGACTTAGGTTGAAATTGTTTTCCACTTGGTTTCTCTTCATTGCATCAAGACCTTGAAATGACATGATCTTGTAGATACCAAGAGACGATAGATGAGGAAACTTGCTGTACTGAGGCTATTATGGTTTGGTTCAGAAAGAAACTGTCTGTTGAGTACCATATTAAAAAATGCTTTAGCAGCTTGTGTAGTGCATTATCCCTGCATGAAGACTATGAGTGAAGCAGACTATGGAAGCTTGCGGGGGGAGGTTGCAGGCAAGATACACTTTCCCATATTTTGGAGAGGAGATTGACTGTGTAATGTTGTTAGCTCTGAGGAGCTTAGATTTTGACAAAGATGTATCTCAACAGTCTATGTGAAGTGAATGTAGTTGAAGGCTATTTAGCTCTCTCTTGCCTTCATTGTGGAAAGGAGGAGGGGTCAGGAAATTTTTAAAGAGGGCCAAAAAAATTGGGTCCTTTGTAAAGAGAGGCAAGAAGAAGTCCAGAAAAAGGAGATAAAATACTGAAGTGCCATCTTATATATTAAAGCTACAGTGTGGTGTCTGTCTGTGACAGGGTTGTGCGTTCTGCACAACCCTGTCACAGATTCTATGGCAGAACCGGGTGTCCGTGCGTCCGTCCGACGACGGTTCCGAAATCGGGAATCGGCCCGGATAGCCGGATTCCGAAACCTGCGGCAGCAGGGGTGGGGGGGGGGGCCAGGGAGGAGGTTTTTTTTTTTTGCCGCCCTAAACTGCCGTCGTCGACGGACAGTGTCCGACCTCTTCTTCTTTTTTTTTTTTTTTTTTTTTTTTTTTTTTTTTTTTTTTTTTTTTGCCGCCCTAAACTGCCGTCGTCGACGGACAGTGTCCGACCTCTTCTTCTTCTTCTCTCTTTTTTTTTTTTTTTTTTTTTTTTTGCCGCCCTAAACTGCCGTCGTCGACGGACAGTGTCCGACCTCTTCTTCTTCTTCTCTCTCTTTTTTTTTTTTTTTTTTTTTTTTTTTTTTTTTTTTTTTTTTTTTTTTTTTTTTTTTTTGCCGCCCTAAACTGCCGTCGTCGACGGACAGTGTCCGACCTCTTCTTCGTCTTCTCCTTTTTTTTTTTTTTTTTTTTTTTTTTTTGCCGCCCTAAACTGCCGTCGTCGACGGACAGTGTCCGACCTCTTCTTCTTCTTCTCTTTTTTTTTTTTTTTTTTTTTTTTTTTTTTTTTTTTTTTTTTTTTTTTTTTTTTTTTTTTTTTTTTGTCCGAAGGTCACGGGCACCCACTAGTATAATTATGTGGCACCTGTTTAAAGACAAATCAAGAGTAGCATAGTTATGTAAACAATTGTGTGGTTTTTTCAGTTTGTATTCATCCTTGGTAATTGTTTCAAGTGTTTTTGGTGATGATTTGTAGATACACTAATAATGTGTTGGTTTTTGAATTGTCAGATTTCACCAACATACTGGAATAACCTGTGGATAATAAGTTGATTGATATTCTTGTATAGGTATTTCATGGTGAAGTTTCATGATGCTCTAATACTATCTGTGAGCAACTTTCATAATGTAATCACCAATACTTAATTCTTCTTGTGTGTTCCTTTTGGTTTTGATGATACATTTCATACAGAAAACCTGATGCTACTTTTTACCTCTAAAAACCAAGGATAACTATACATTCACTACATTTGTCTTTTTCGTTGGCTCCCCATGCTCTGCATGTAAGGGAGAAAGACTGAGGGAACTCTGTAGTTTTCATTTGGTCCCACATTTTGGGGAATGTATGATCACCAGGTCTTACAAGCAAGTGCAGTTATTTTTTGTTAACTTCATGGAACATTTCCTATTTTTAAGCATTGCTGGTTGCTGGATTGAACTGGCATGTATCAAACATCTGAACTGGTCCTCTTATGTTGTTATGTCATCCAATAACAGCTCCACGTCTTATTTGTGTCCTCAATTGGTAAGCTTGCAGATATGTACAGTACTCATACATACATAAACAATGCAACACCATACACCATTTCCTGATTCTTTTCTTCACAGAAAACTTTTATACATCATCTTTAACTATGAGATTTCTTATTGTCAACAATACATGTCAATTTTGGAAGTTTCACCCTTTCATGCATTGTCTGTTTTGTTTGGCCCTGAAGTCACCTCCTCATTCCTTCAGTCCTTGAAGCTTGAACTCTCTGATTTCTTAATAACAGTATAAAAATGCTGGTTTATTACTGCTGACAGTACCCGACCAATGACATGCAGCTGCAGTAACATGTGTATCAGCTGAACAGAAAATATCCACATTCCATGAAAACACACATTTCTATAAGAACCATGCAAGCAGCTGCACATTCTCCCCTCTTTCATTCAAACATTGATCTACAATATTTGTGCCATCCTTGGCACACCAATTCTGACCACTCCTTTCAAAACTACACAAGTGCCAGTAGTATTGTGTGTAGTATCCAGTCCCTGTCACAGTCAATATTGGATAACATATGTCTCATAAGAATTGAGAAATCGCCATTCTCATGGTTAAGAAAAAGTAAAGCAAGGTTAATACTTCTTCATTAAGCCATACATTTCCAGAGAAGGAAAGACAAAACTAAGAACAAAGGACCATGAAACAAAAAACCAAACAAGGACAAAAAACCAAAATAAACATGAATGCAGTATGAACAGTGCCAGTCTCACACCTGTTCAGGGACCATCAACAGTTACATGTACGATAGTGACTTCTCTATCACAACTTCCCCACTGACTTCATCAGCTCCATCCAGTGGGTAAAGGCCAGTGTAAACACTAACCTGCACACTGAATTTATGCTGCAAATCCAGAAGCAACAGGAACATTTGGCCATGCTTCTAGCTACCAACAAACAACAACACAAGGAGAAAACACAAAACAGGAAAACACAACAGAATAGACTGAACGCACAGAAGAGGACAACAGGGAAAAACATAGACCAAGTGGGCTTACAAGACTCTACAGAATCATTTGGAATACTCCAAATGCTGAAATTCCTAAAAGGGATTTTTCTTTATTGAGCAACCCTCTAGTCCTCTTTAACAGAATCTTTAGAGGGTAGCCTTTATTCTTCAATGTTGGATATAACATGTAAGGTCTAGCTTCTAGCTCACACAAAGTCTTCTCCTGGGCACAAGGTGTGGTGCCTGGTCTGTATTGATCACTTGCAAACCATTGTTCTAGAAAGTACACAGCCTGAGATGTCATTGCTACCCCTACGATTCCTGACTTAAATCTACCTTTCAAAAAGGTATTACTAGAGCATCGCTTCTAAAAAAATAAGAAACCATCTGAAAAATACAGAAAAACAGATTTGAGTTCCTAATTTAAGTGCCCTCTACAGTGACCTTGAGCTGACATGCCCCTTTTCAGAGAAATTTTACTATCACAGTGTAGTGGTAGTATCCGAGCTCTCAGACTTGCTTTTGATGTTTTTTACACTGTCAATGAAAGGGGAGGATGATGGTTCTGGGGAATTATTTTTCTCAGTCAATAGGGTTTTATCTTCGGGATCATGTTCATCAGAATTGGATAAGGGCAGGGAAGGCAACTCAGCTTTATGTGCCTGCAGACCTGTTGCTCTTGCTAGATCCACCCATTGCTGCATCCATCCACTCTTATCAGTCCATTTTGGTGTCAACATTCAACTTCAATATTAGATTAAGAGATTGAAACAATGAAGAGGGTGGGGAAAATATGAGTCATGAAGTTACCTGAGTGCCCCAATAGGAATTGCCAGTTCGTGCTACAAAGGATAATATGCCACCTAGTAAGGGTTGTGAAGCCAATAGATAGTCTGCTATCCAATGCTCAACAATTCCAGCTATAGCCTGCAGTTGACATGATATTTCATCAGCCCAGCCTGTAGGAACAACATCTTCACACATATCATCCTCCTGTGTCAAAAATCATGGCAAGAATGCATCAACCACTTGACCTCAAAGTTGTGAGAAAATGTTGGGTACAGGGATCAAGTCAAAGGATGAGAGTCACACACAACAGTGCAGTCTTCCCAAAATAATCTTTATACACCAACTAAGAATCCAATCTCACCTGGTACCGTAAATTTGCAGATAACCCCAGGAAAGATCCATAAACAAGTGCAGTCTTTATAACTGGTGACCGTTTGTTGGTGGGCTTCTGGTAGATTTCAGGCTTGACAACTTTCCGAATGGCCCAGATTCCATTTGAGACAGAAAGAGTGCCAATGGATGAAACAAAACCAACACCAAACAGCTTCAAACCCCCCACCACCACTGCCCATAGTCTAGTACTTAGGTCAAAATTTTCTCCAAGCCGAGCTCTTTGGAAGGCATTATCCGGTAGAGATTCAAGTAAGCCCCTCAAGCCATCCAGGGCGCTGGATCCAGTAACCTGAAAAGTGAAAACAGTTGAATATCATAATACTCAGAAAACTATGTGATCTCACTAGAAGGCAGAAGGCTTCAGGGTTACAATACTAAAAAACCATTTGACAAGTAACCAGTCTGAAGAACCACTTGGCTATTCAAAAGGAAACTCTTGATTTTGTGTAACAGACTAACTAAGCACAAACTGGGTCAATTGACTGACAACATGGCAACACACATTAAAAGAGTCAAACACACATAAATGTTGCTGTCCAGATATGCATGGGAATAGGAGCTCTAAATTTTGATGGAATCAAGTACTGCTTCTGCTAAAGGGGTTGGCTTCTGCATAGTTGATACCAAAGCATGAAAAGTCACAGTTGTAGTGTGAATTACCGGAGAGTCTAAGGAACGGAAAGATAGAGTGGGTGCTGGCAGCCAGACAGTGAAGAAGTCAACAACTGCACCTCGAACTGTGTCTGTGATGACATATTCAATCTCTGACCAGAAACGGCTCCCCCGACGCTCATATTGGGCTATCAGAGTCGTGGTGATGGAAATGGTTTCCTCAATTCCTAGTCTTTGTAAGAAACGTGGATCGGCAAGCCATCTCTCCCTCAACCCCTGCAAGAAATTAGCACATGTTGCTCATAGTGTCATGTACAATTTGTCCACAAAATCTGGCGACCAAAGTAAACTGATTGGTCCATTAACAGCCCCAACAACCTTTCAGCTAGAAACCCCAGAAATGATAGGCAGCAACCTGAAAATGACGAGACAGTTCCGCAATATACGGATGCTTGTCCAGCTCAAAAAAGTTCTGAAGGACCTTTGGTGATACCAAGCCCCTCTCAAGACCTGCCTGCATATCCTGCTTGATGGACACACACTTGTTTAGGAAAATTGAAAAGATGGAATGCCATAGCTCAAACTTACAAGAGCTAGATGCCCAGCTAGTTAGAGTTTTGAAATAAAGAAACAGATTCTTCTTTTTTGGAGTTACACCAGAACCTGAAGGAAACCAGACTGTGGTAGGTTATTACTCCCTAATGTTCTAACAAAGTCACAGACCTACTAACCTGTGGCAATGCATCACGAGTACTTCCAGCAGCATCCATGACCCGGGCAACCTCAGCTCTATCGAAGCAGTTTCGTGTGCATGGTTTTTGTGCAGAGTACCACAAAAAATCTGCCTGCAGGATGGTGTACAGAGCTTTTTGTTACAACACTGATAAGAAAATGGTCTTTGAGAAATGCTTAGATGTAGTTCCTACATGGTCAGAGTAGCTGCATCATAAGGTTGTGACTCCTGCTACAATTTCTTTTAAGGTTTGCCTGCCTCTTTTCAATCAAAGTCCAATCCAAGTTCAGTTATATCTTCCTAAGTACTGAGAACTCTCACTACTCATGATTTTAAGTCAACCTGAAAAGAGTTGAGATGTGACCTGATGACAAAGTTATAGAGATTTCAGATCTAACAAGATATCAGCAGACAGAAAATTTCAGAAAAGTTTACTTTTGAGAACAGAGGAAACCCACCAAAAAAACAAAGAAGAAAAAGATAGGACTGCCTGGAATGGTGTCAGTCACACACATGTTCAGATTCCAATCAAATTTCAAACTGAATTGACTAGACTTTCATGAGTTACTAGTTAGCAGGATTCGTGTACATTTCCAGCCTGGATGGCATATATGACATGGAGAGAAGACTCCAGAATAGCACAATGAAATTGAGCATTGCTTTACCTCTGGCACATTACCCTCCATTCTGATTTGCTGCCGCTCTGGGTTCAGCAAAACCACAACCTGGGTCTTCTTTTGCAACTTTCTGGAGATCCTAGCAGGCAGCCCAACACCTCGTGATCCATATAGCAAATGAGAAGCTCCAGTCACTACAATTAGAAGCCCAACTGACCCACCATCTGCCATCCCTTGTGTCACCACCTGAACAAAAACAAAACACAACAAATCACTTGTTCAATCTTCAGGAACAGCTGCAATCCTCGAGCCTGAACAAATGTCATGTCACACTGCAGCCATAATCAGATACACAAGGGCTCCAATTTTATCATTCATTTCTGGTGTGCCCACACATGACTGGTTCATCCCTGTGAAAATCTCCCTGATTCTGGTCACTGTCAGACTTCAAAGTCCACCCAGAGTCATTGACCACGTACCAGTGGTCAGATTTGCTGACTGCAGATTGCAGAGTACATTCACTGGCCTTCTGCCAATGTGCACTATGGGCACATTATGTGAAGAAAATGGTCCAGATCAGGGTAGTTACAAAATCCCAAATTGAGAGTGAAAGGTCCACAACATCACATTAAGTTGGTCTTGTGGCATCCTAACACAATGAGTACACTCAAAGATTTGTGACTCTGCATCATGGTTCCTAATATCAAGAATAAATGGTCCCTGAAGAATCCAAAGAAATTATTCATTTGCAATCCTGACATTTTCCTCTCCATCCACATCAATGGTGGAGATTCAACCTTAACCTTGACATCTACCATCAAAAGTTAAGCAAGTTAGAAGGTGAGTTTTGAGACTAACTTTTTACCTGAGCCATTGTGTGTTCCATCACTATGTGAGCTTGAGCAAATTGATAGGACCCTAGACCATAAGGAACTGAAGACTTTGGCAAGACATCAGCAAGGGCCAATTGCTCTACTATCGGAATTGAGGTTGCTCCAAACCCCCGCCCAATGGGTGGCACATATTTCCGCCTATCTGCATCCTTCAAATGTTGTATTCCTTCAGCTTGAATTGTCCGCAAAACCTATAAGAAATTGTTCAGTGTCAAAAAGCATTATTGCATACAGCCAGGTGCAATATCTAGGTGAGTGGCAGAAATATCATTTGTCACTCACAACTTAAACATAAAACAATCAAGCCTTGAATGCCGACATAAATTTCACAAAAACTAGAGATATGCTCAACTCCTTAAAGCTCTCCCCACCTTAGCTCCCATTTCCCCTGCAGAGATCAACTTTTTTGTCTCAAACACAGACTTTAGCCTTCAATCATCAAAGTTTGTGTATTGCAACAATCATGCAACCATGTTAGTGAGGACTACATTTTAGGGGGAACTGCAAATCCACCATTACAGGATTTCTTTTAAATCCAATCATAAGATTTGAAAGCTGTGAAATCCACACAGAACTTGGAAAGTCAATTATATGGTCCTCAGTACTTAGCAGCACAAGAAACATGCCAGTAAGTTGACTCCAATGCAATTTTCCCTGTGCAAGTATCCAATATTAGAAGCTAAAAGCCATTGGAAGATCACAACCTTTTAGTGGCAGGACATGCCTGGGCTGCCAAAACCCAATTAAATCGGGCCAGAAAGGCCTTCCTACATTTCTCTTAGGTGGCTTCCTTTGAGTCCACTACTGTCAAAATATTTGTTTGTGAACAAGAGATTGTAATTTGCAGACTGGAGAGACTACATGATATTACAACAAAATTCTGGTACATAGGCAATTATAAGTTCATATGTACTGAGAACTCTCCATACTTATGATTTAAGTTGGCAATATGGTTTAACAATAACACAGCAAACAACAAGAGTGGAGGAATAAATTGCCATGCAGAAAAGATTAAGACTCCACCAAAACCTGAAGTCTTGAGAAGTCTTGAGATGATAAAATCTAATACAGAACATGAAATAAGACTTACTAACTCACTGACTGACTAGGAAAAAGAGGATGATTCAAGGATTTTTGTTGTAGACCTACCTCAGGCGGAGTACCACAGGCCATCAGTCGCACCCCACTTGCACGACAGTATTGCAAAAGAGGCAAATATTCTTGCCACTGACCATCAGGCCAAAATCCAACAGCAGCCCTCAGTTCATCATCACTCAATCTGCCACAGAAAGAAACAGTTCAACCCCACGTGAATGACAGGCCAACAAGAGCAAAGATAAACAGAAAATGAGAAGATCCTTAAGGACATCAAATGGTAAACCTAATGGTAGTCTCAGGTGCTACCAAACATACATGAAAAAAGAACTTGGATTGTCATGGGCAGAAACTTGAAGGCTTGAAAACAAAGATCAGTGTTCCACTTTTTACTCATGTATTTGTTGAGTTGAGGTTGAAGTGTGTTTGGGAAGGCGTCGAGGGCCAGTGACACTGGCCGTTGCTGCTCAAAGCATCTGTTGCGTAGGGTGCGCACAATCTCTAGCTCAAGTACCTGTCATTCCCTTCCACATCCATACCTGTTTCAAAGTAACCAAACAAGCTGGCTCTTTGCCTTGCATCATAGGCTTCTTCTAATCAAAAGACTACATCAGGGGATCCTTCAGAGTAATTTTTGGACCTCTGGCACTGAACAGTTCCACATGTGCATTGTGAAAGACAAGATGTGGGAAGTGAAGAGAAAATGCACCTTGTCATCAGGATCTGGAACACGTTCTGCTTCTCCAAGATAAACAACACGCGCTGCCAGAAGCTTCTGCCATACCCCCCCCTTCTCACCTCCCACAGGCACTGGCTCCCCCAACACTGTTGCATCATACACCCTTGACCCAGTGTCCTTCTCCACATTGCCCGATTCCACCTCTGACCCCCTCCCCTTCCCATCAATTCCAACTGCAAAACCACCAGTTCCACTGGTTGCTGACGGTGTAGCAGTCTTCAATTCTTCCTGTTCTGCATCTGCAGTACTCCAAGAAGACAATGCCAAAGAGGTGCAAACTGCTCCAAGAAGCATTCTTCGGCCAAAATGAAAACTGCCTTCATGTTGGCCAGCGTGTCTTTCTGGCTCACTTCCATCATCTTGTTCATTTGTTGTACATGTACTCAAGCTTACCCTAAGTGTGGAACCCTCACCTTCTGGTTGTGAACATCTGACATGACAACGTTCAAATTCTTCATCTAATACTTCAATACAAGCTCGACATAATACTCTTGTATGAAAATCATAAGAACGTCCAGTGCCTTTGCATCCAGACCTTCTATGAAATTCTTTAATCGGATTCAAAACTTTTCTAAGCTTTCTACAGCCGCTTCTGCCATGTATCCTATTGAATCCAACATGAAAATCCCTCCGTTCACGCTCCCCTGGTTCAGACCTTCTGTTTATAAGATCGGCTTCCCATCGAACTGTCTTCACCTGTACACAACATTCTTTGCTCTTATGCAAGGAACAACGATTAACAACGCTGAGACAAAGTTGTGCCATCTCTTCTACTCCCAAAAATCCTTCGCAATAATTCTTCGCAATAACAGCGACAAAAGTGGGACAACAGTGCTTAATGTCCTCAAACCCTAAAAAGGAATCCTTCACCAAACTCCTACTCTCTTCCGCAAATTCCTTCACAAAAAATTCTTCTTCGCAATAATAACCGCAACGAAGTGGAAATTGTCCCGAAACCCTCAATAAGAAACTCCTTCGCCAAACTTCTACTTCTGCTTATCCTCCCCTCCGTCTTCGCACGAGCTTACCCCGAGTACATACAACATTCTTCCATATCTTCCACATCGGTTCTTGGATTCTTGGCCACTGCCATCTGCAAAGGCAAGCTGGGACCTACATCTTCCGAAATGTCCGAAATGTGTGCGCAGATTTTCAAGCTTTCCTCAACGCGATCGGAGCTGAAGAAGAACCGACGAAGAAGACGAAGGGAAAGAAATTCACCGGCACCATCGCCGTGCTCACAGCTGCTTCTTCCCAAATCTGACCACGTGTCTAGTATCTTACGCGTCGGATAGGAAAAGGATCTGACGGCAGCCGGGGGCTGTCCAGTTAAATAACGGGCATCCTCTACAACCGTACACTTCGCCACACGTGTGAGGGCTTTGGATAAACCAGACATATTTATTTATTTATTTATTTATATATGCAAATTTATATATATATATAATCGAATTTCTGTTTCAAACCAATAGACCTTTTATGGAAAAAAAAGGTGTAATATCATCCATTTAATAGATTTATTTTATAACCTTGTTTCATCCATATTGTCAACTACATATATCCCAATCCTTCCTCATTCCTCTTATTTTATTTTAGTTTAATTTAATGTTTGTGGCCCTTATGCACATGTTTTGAAATATATTTTGAAAATATTTCATTATTTATTATCCATGATCTGAAAAAAAAGGTCATGTCCAATTTAGCACTTCTAATTTTGTAGTGTATTTTTTGGACACCTTTGTTATTGCTTGTTGTTATTTTGTCATTTTGTGTCAACATTCCCAGTTTTTTTTTTTTTTTTTTGGTTTATTAAGTTGAAAATATATATTAGTTACTAAAAATGTCAACAATTACAATTATAATTATCATGGAATCTGAAAATTATAAAACTTTTGCAAATAATATTAATGTCAAAGATGCCAAGGTACCAAAATAATAAATAAGATGTAAATATAAAAAGGATATTCAGGTACAATAAATTATGCAATAATTGTCTTTTAGTAAGTCATATTTGCATAAGGGACATGGATCAACAAATGAGTCTAAAAAGACGTACCAACCATTTGATATGATCAAATTATGCATGTTTTATCACAATTTTTTCATCTTCTATCCTACTCAACAATGTCAATAACAATTTTAAAGGTTTTCATTAGTTGTAAGGATATTACAAGTTTATTAGAATTTATCATTAAACAATGGCATTTGTAATGATAACATGTTGGTCATCTACCCATATAAATATTGACGACTCCGTTTGAATTTTTAATTAATGAATCTCCAAAACAAACTAATGAAGAATATCACAAACTTAATTGATCATGAATATATAGAATGAGTATTTTTATTCAATAGAATACACAATAACATCAAGGATAATAATACATCTTTCCTCTATTGGTTCATTAATTCTTTCAATTGTTTCTTTTCACATAATGCACATATAATAAGGTGAACATCATTTGTTGTGTAACACTTGAAGTGAGTGTAAACCACAATGAAGAAAAAAAAATTTGTGCATGTTCAAATATATAAAATTCATAACAAAAAATGCTTTGTCAAAAATCATAATCTATGTGATAAAAACATAATCTAAATATCTTCAATTTTATGGTTAACCTTCATTCTTATATTGTCTTTGAAATACGTTTTCATTGGATCACTTCCAAACATAATGTGCTTTCAAATTTGCTTTTTTTTTGGGCACTTTGTGTAAATAATTCACACATAATACTTACATAATTACAAGAACTCACACAAATTCAAATCATTTTTTATTTATGAAGCAAAGAAAAAAAAGTAAAAATAAGATTAAATACCACACATAATATTAAAAGGACTCCATCATGGTTGTTTCCGCATGCTAAATGCAAAAAAATTATTTCATTATCACCTTTTGCGTTGACATTTACACCTTTGTTAACAATCTCTTTAAGAAGGTTAGTATATTCACATGAAACCTAATTAAACAACACATGTTCATATGTCAATGTCTAACATGTTGAAATAATTTTGATATCAATGAATTTCAATCAAAGGATAGTGATATATGATACAATATGTAACACACAATATGTACTTCTTATTTGAACTAAGAATAACAACATAAAATAAAAAGGAAACAAGAAATATCCTTGTGGAACAAGAAAAATTTCTAAAAATTCTTGAATTGGGAGCTAGTAATTCATTCCTATAGGAAATTGAAGCATGAATAACATTGCAATGCAACTTGAATTGAATTTGAATTCAACTCAATTTAATTTCAATTTAATTCAATTCCATGATTGGATTAAGATTAAATTGAATTCAAATGCAATTCAAGACAAATGGAATGGAAATTGATGAAGAATGTATTCAAAATGTTCTTCTAAATATGGTGTTTTGTTTCCATGCCTTTTCATTTGGGAATGGGTTAAACAAATTCCAATTTGGAACTATCCAACAATTTATGAAACCTGTCACTTGGACAATTCTAAATTGAAATCTATTTAACCCATTCCCAAATAAAGAGGCATGGAAAAATGTCTTTTTGAAAATGTTTTTTTGTTTTATGGTTTTTTTTTTTCAACACCATATTCATGAGCAAATTTTCAATACCTTCTTCAACAATTTGCATCCTAATTTCAATTGCGATTGCAAAAGATTCATTGCAATTTCATTTTCAAAGATTCATCTCGAGTTGGCATCTATTTAACTTGAAGAAGCATTGCAATAGCCCTAAGTCTCATGTAAGCCAATGCACCAAACAAATGGAATATTTCAAAGATGTAATTTGGTAACTCTCAAATCATAGTGCAGAGCTACATCATTATGAATGTTCCAACAAATGTTTGTCTATTTATGATTATTACATATCTAAAATTTACTATCAGCTACTAACAAAGGTTTTCTGCAAATGTGGGACTCTTTAATAAGGTCCATAATCAATATATGCACTATCATCTGTGATTGCTGTCTATGTTTACAAATTATAATCTCTATTGTGTTCCAGGAGCATCCAAAATTTACCTCCTCCATCAAGTCTGTTTTTGTCTTCTTCAAACAAGTTAATGTCTCTGCCGCATGAGAATTTTGATTTAAAAAAAGAGAACTTTCCTCCATCTGTCTGTCTGCTTCAATTTTCTTCTGTGAGTCCACCAGTCATGTCTGCACCCCTGTCAGCATTAACACTTGCATACATAGCTGGACATGGTAAACCCAGTTCAGAGGTCACCAATCGAACTATTTCAGCTGTTGCACTTCCTTGTGATAACTTATTCACAGTAATTGCAATTGCAAAATTCGAGCCTGGCAAGCAAAAGCCTGTTGAACCACCTACACCTGAATGCCCAAACCCTATAATCTTATCGTTGGAACTAACTTTACCCTCAGCAGCAGCAGCAGCAGCAGCAGTTATCCTCCTGAAACCAAGACCAAACTTTTCTGCTGTGTATGCAAGACTGCTATACTCCCCTGACCCCAAAAAAGCGTCATGTATCCTTGGGTTAGAATAAAGTTTTCTGGGCCTCTCTGATGTGGCACCTTCTGTGTCAGATATATCTATCTTGGTCTCCAAAAGTTCCTTCTTACTCACCTTACTCTTTTTTGCAAGTGGGTCAAACTTCTTGTTTTCTGGGGTCAGACTTCCCAAAGGTGGCTCACTTGAAGATGACTTAGGTGGGATAATTCCACCTGTAACCAGCATTGCATAATAACGGGCCAAGGCACGAGCTGAGAAATGGCCATTGGCAGCTGGAATTATTGCTCGCCGAACAAAGAGAGTGTTAAATAAAACTGGGAGGCTAGCAATGGCTGTTGTTACATCTCCACCGAAAGCATTCTTTGGCAGAATTCGTTTGACAAAGCCGTCAGATGATTCCACCATACCCTGTGGAGGGTTACCCTGCATAGTTAGACCTCCTGCCTGCGTTCCAGAGTTCTTAATCAATGTGTCCACGTCTTCAGAATCAAATGCAAGAGAAGCCAATCGGTCTTCCAACCCTGCAATAGTAGAACCAGTTTTTAATTCATCAGCTCAGACAAGGAAATAATGAAGTCCAAGAGATCTAAAACCATGGATTCCCCAAAGTCAAAGAAACTAAAATCAGGGTCCAAATACAATAATTCAGAGATATGAAACAAATACAGTACAATGGAAGCAACCCAAAAACACTTCACAAATTCACCATTAGCACAACAACACTCTGCAACACAAATCCGGATTAAAATGGAGTTGATATCTCTATGCTGGTGGATTGATTGATAACACGGGTTTGATGTTCCTGCCATGCAATCTGATTGCCTAAGGTTTATAATGTCAGTCTAAGGGGTAGCATAAAAACACTGGATGTCCTCAATTCAATGTACGCAAAGGTGAAGATGTATACCAGCAGGAATACCAATGAAAAATTCTCCACCCAAACCAAGTGGTTGAACAAAAGCCTTCTGCAAGACATCCTGGAATTTCTGTCCTGATGCTTTCTGTTTCCCCAAAACATGTGCAACAGCCCTATTTACTCAATTCCGCACATCCTTTTCATAAATTGGACAAAATTCTGGTTCAGAGGTATAATTATAGTGCAGAGGGTTATTGGTAATGATGTGCCAAACAAACTGCAACCCACATTATCAATGAATCCACCAGCAAATCAGAAGCAAATGAAAGCTCTTTTGCTGTACAATCAAGAGATTGTATCATTGTTTACTACTCAAGTTGGTGCAATATATCTATTTAATTCAAGGAGCTTATACTGTAATCTGAGATAGATGGTAAGCACACAAGGGTTCAGGATTTGGACACACAGTCTGGTCACCTTTGGCCCAACAATACACCACTCTGAGAGTGCCAGAGAAAATTTCATCACAACTCTTTGAAGGTCACCTTTAAGACAAAAGTACACTATATTCAAGCATGCTAGATCATCCCTCATTGGAGATGAAGACAAAGACCCAATTTATAGATTTCCAAGGCAATTCTTCCAGCCTCCACATCTCTGACTTGAAATCAATCTGTCACCATTCCTATCTTTATCTCATTACTGTACAGGATAATTTCTCAAGATCATAAGTAAGCACATCTGCAAATAAATAACTCCTGACTCAACATCTTGCAAGGAAAAAAAGATGAAGAAAGTTCAGAGATGGGACCTCAATGATTCCTCCACATAACCAACCAAATGAAAATGCATGGTACACTTGCTTTTCCCCAGGCAATGATTCCGGTGTTGCTTCTGCCAATTTCTTTAGTGACTCATCCCAGTTGCACATAAGCAATGGATCTGATTTTAAATCATTTGAGAGCGCATTCTGAAGCCCTGCCGTATGATTCAGCACATGTGCAACCTGCTCAAAAGATCCAAATTCTCTTTACCAAACAGCAGAGCTAAATAGATAACTTCTCAGGATTTCAGTATTGTTCAGTGACACCATGAATTATATTGTTCTACAAAGCCCTCCACAGCAGTCAACTCTTGGAATGTTCAATATCAAACTTGCATCACATCTATGGAAGTAGACACATATATCTTCCTAGCAACAAAAGAAGAGCACTCAAGATTACTTTATATGTACAACCAAAGACATCAGTAAATTTAATACCAAATTTTTATGGCGAACACTGGCAAGCATTTACCAATTACATAATGACAAAAACTGAAAACTTTTCTGCCTCAGAAAGAAAACATACAGTGATATTTTCTTTCCCATTGCAAGCAAATTCTGGCCAGTAAGTAGACACCTTCTCGCTTAAGCTTATTTTCCTGTAAAAAGACCATTCACATCATTAGTCCTTTTCTATTTACTGCAATGCCACACAACCAGAAAAGGTCTCTGAGGCACAAGACCAGGCTGATACACCGATCATTATTGATAATGACATACACAATGATAAAATTATTTAACATAGAAATCCTCTACTGAAGCACCTCTTTTTTTGTAAAGACCATTTTTGGATGGAACATACATGTTTTTGTGAAAGGTTAAGCAAAGCTGAGCTCATATTAGTTTTCAAAAAATGTTATAAAGAGACTTTTGTACCCTTGATCAACAAGCCAGTGAAGTAGGCCTGCAGTGACACCCTTTGTTACAGAAAAGCATGAGAAAAGGCTGTCTGGCTGCACGGGCCGAGGATCAAATTTTCCTAAAACACCTGCTGCTGTATCTATCACTACCTCCCCATTCTTGTATGCACACACCTGAACACAGATTCTTGTTAGAAACTGTGCCGCTTAAACCCCATAGCATACATCCTTAACCCTCTACTCCAACTGGAATGTAATGGGTGTATGGATTTACTCAAGCAGACAATTTTCTGAACATTTCCACTAGCTGATGATCATTACGCATCATAAAAGCAAAACAGTATCTTTTGAGGGTGACAATCTTTACCCATACTCTCTGAGACAATTCTATCTGGAAGAAAACACTAAGCCACACCTGAACCCCAAGCACTTGTTGCTTGCGCCCCAACTCCACTAAAAGTTCCCGTAATTTTGTCTCAGTTGGAGAGTGCGAGGGGGTGTTACAGATCCAGCTTGAGATTTCCAGCAGGCGTCCACTCTTCACCACATTGCCACTGCACAACCATGTGAGAGTAATCAAAATCAGCACAAACTGATGCAGGGAAACCTTCTTAGAGAGTGAGCATTTACAGCACAGTGTAGACAAGCCTTGTGGCAAAGTTGAGTCAGGTGGCCAAGTCCCATGACTCAACTAATCAATGGAAAACTGCAGCATGAACACGAAGTCTTACTGGGGCAAAGAACCAAGAAATTCTCAGAGAATCTAGGTGGACATCCTTTCTATACCATGTGCAAAAAGTGAGACCACTACTACAAACCACTCTCTAGCTTAGCATGTCCAAGGACACAAATCAAATGCACCATTTACAGATGATCTTGTCCCTCAGATGAAGTTTAAAACTGGTCAACATGCTGCATGTACCAAGAATCTTGCTTGCTTGGGTGCAAAGAAAACCACAATCTTCTTGCAAGATGAATTACTATGCTCGTTGCTACTCAGTCCTTACTATGCATAACAGCTAGCCCTTCCCCAAGCTGAAAAAGACATACCTGTACAAAGCCATTTCTGCAAAGGGACGCATAATCTCAAGATACACAACCTGAGCACCAAGCAAAGATGACAGACCTGCAAGCATTTTCGAAAGGAAGAGCACCTTGGTTGTTAAAGAAAGAGGACCAATGTGATTGTGATATACAGCCATTCTATTGAAAAACATTGGATATATTTCTATGTGAAAATAAGTCAAGTGTGGCCCTGAGCATAAACCTAGAACCAGAAATAGTGAGCCACTGACCTCGTAGTAGATCCAAAACTCGCATGAAGAACACAATATCTCCAGGAAAACCATCCACCTGCTCATCACAATACAACACAAAATAGCTCCAAATTTGTAGTGGCAATATATGTTGGCAAAATGTACTAGACAAAGGTCCTGTAATTTCATAAACACAAGGACCTGTAGCTACATAGATGTTTTCTTATCACATGGGACTTTTAAGGAGCAATTTCTAGAGAGTAACTTCAGGCAAATCAGCTGAAGGAAGTTCTATTAACAAGGAGAAGCATGAACAAAAAGTAGTCCCCTATTACCAGACTCCTGCTTCTCTTGGCATGACTAAACCTATACCAACCTAGGGCGGTAAATTTCCATTTGAGCTTTCTGTTGTATTACAGCCAACACTGTAACATAAAATACTCAAACATGGTAGTATCTCCTGAAAAGAGTACTAATTAGGTCTTGATGTATTGACTTGGATTGAAGAGCTCATGGTGGGTATGCAAAGTATGGTCCATGAATGCCCTACACAAAGAGTTCAGCTCTGTTCTCTTATTGCAATTGAATTCACCAGATATCTTCATGAAGACAATTTAAGTCAACCTGAAAAGAGTTGACAAAGCTATGAATATTTCAGATCGGACAGCAAAATGGCAACAATTGGCAAGCATGAAAAGAAATCCCTCCCTAAAGAAAAGTGAAAACAAGACCACAAGACAGAATGAACAACAACAATGGTCATATGCATGTTCCCAGACCTTCAACAGCAACATGTATGGCAGTGACCAACTACCATAACAACCCCACTGACTTCATCAGTTCCTGGCAATGAGTCAAACACTAACCATCAAACTGAGTTCTGTCACAAGACTGGCAGTAACAGGAAAACTCAGCCATGATGCTGGCTAGCTCAACAAGAGACCCCAAGAAGAAAGAGGACTGTAGAAAGGGGAAAATGCCAGACAAAGAAAACCTAAAACAAGAAAAAAGAAAGAAAACAGAGAGCAAAAAAAAAGAGAACTTTGAGATAAACACTTTAGAGGATAACAAAATGCAGCTCAACAAACATGTGAAGGTCATCATACAACTGAAAACTAAAGTGTGGATTGAACAGCACACTGGATTCCTGTGAAGACTTGACAAGTCTTCCTCTTTTTGCTTGTCCTGAAACCGCTTCCTGCGTTCATCTCTTTCCTTACTCCACTTATCCATATCTTCCTGCAACCCAGATTCACGAACCAGAACAAGAAGCCCACTCATCCTTGAAATTATTACAGCAACTGCAACCAAATTATGGAATCTTAGAGGCCTCCTTTAGTCATAAACCAAGAGAATGTGACCAAAATACATTTGATTCTGTAGCCAAAGGTTTGTATCAGATGATTAATTGTTTGTGGGACAATAAACCCTGGCCAAGTCTTAAGGACCTTACAAAAGGCAAGCACCAAAAAATTGGTCAATGTCACACATTTTCTCCAAACTCACGTCTCCATGTGCTCAGATGCAAATGAGCCATGAATGAGGCCTGTTGAGATGTATATGTCTGTTTTCTAAAGTAGTCCTAGCTCAAGAAAGACAATAAAGTTGAAGAAAGTTGATGTCTCCTAATCCAAAAGTCTTCTTCATTTTTGCATCATTCTGTTCATGCCTCATTGAAATTCTGTCTTGGTATTTGCCAAAAGCAAGACCAACAATCTCTGTACGTCACTGTAACACCAGATTGTGGACACCTTTGCTCCTAGCTTTCATGTGGCTGATGGGTCAAAGGGAATTTACAAGTGACATTCTATCAGAGAACCTTGTCATAACATGAAAATATAAGGAACCTTCTGTTACCTACTCCAGACAAAGCTTCAGAAAGACAAACACACCTGGGACATCCTCCCTGGAATGGAACGACGAAAGAAGAAATTCATAATTGCCATAGCATCCTCTGGCATGTCCATCCGGAGCTTCAACCCTAATTCAGCAAATGATGACAAAAGTGCAGCATAATCACCCTGCACAAAAGAAATTCAGCCAACATTATGAACCCACTGAAATATCCCACTTCAATCAGCTTAGGTGAAAAAACTCACATTACTAAAGATTCAAGAAAATAAGTCCAGATACCTCTGCACAGGCAAGGAGCATTTTTGCAAGTGCTTGCTTTTTGGAAAATGACAGGGTCTTAGTGAGGCCAAAATCCAGAAGAATGGGCTTAAAAGGGGGCTCCTTGCTCACAAGAAAATTTCCTGCATACACCCATAACATAAAGTTTGAAACAGATTTCTTCTTACAATGGCACAGGCCCTCCTGAAATGCTCAATGACTGC
Organism: Sphagnum contortum; assembly: GCA_963920785.1. Taxonomy (NCBI): domain Eukaryota; kingdom Viridiplantae; phylum Streptophyta; class Sphagnopsida; order Sphagnales; family Sphagnaceae; genus Sphagnum; species Sphagnum contortum. The sequence goes on along the minus strand of OY987283.1, from coordinate 18,033,496 downwards.
AATCTGCAATGAACATATCAATCTTCTACCATCAGACATAGGTGTGAGACAAATGCCTATGGAGATCACTTGGACAAGTTTAGACAAATTCTGGAACTTATTTGCAGACAATTAACCAGCCTACCTATTGTAAGCTGAACATTTACAAGTTTACCAGGATCTCTAAAGATACAAGAAAGATGTCTTACCAGGATGAGGATCTGCATTGAAAAAGCCATCAACATAAATTTGGTGTGCATATGAGCAAGTAATGGATTCAATTAAAGCTTGCTTATTGACACCCAATGCTTCAAGACCTGCAACATCGTTCAGTCGCAGACCATCCATGTAGACCATAACAAGCACTCTTTCTGTAGACTGCACAAATTTCAGCCCAGATTCCACATAAATGCTTTATGTTTCAGCACAAAGGGCATCCATCAGTTCTAAGATTGTACAATGACCATGAAAAAGTGTACAAGTTGCTGTTCATGACATTTTATTACCAGCTAGTGTGAAACCCAACCTGGATGACTTCAGGTACTAGAACATCAAATCGAACATCTCCAATATTCACCGAGTCCTGTCTATTCCAGTAATCCAAGTTGCTTGCAACTTTGCGTGTATTCTCTGCAGCAACATGAAAGAATCGGGTGAGATGAGGGTGTCAAAGGAAGAAGGGGAATATGAATCATCTGGTCTAACACCACGGCTCAAGGGGATTTATTAAATGAGCAGAAGAACACAATCTCCAAATATAGCACACTGCAAACAAACCTAGAAGGTTCAAATATGGAATGACACATGAACTGTGGAAGTGAATAACAAAACTGGATAAATTGCATAGAAAAACATTGAACACATCTTACACCTAAACCTTGAACATTTATTTTAGCTAATCAAAACCAGAATCTAGACACAGATACCTGAGCCAGATCCCAACCAAACCTGAAACTGTCAACACTGCCCTGTTAGAAGGAGTCAAAACATGGTCCACAAAACCAATAACAAATATGGATTACCAGCTTCAAGGTTGAAATCAAGTTCTTTTGGAACTTCATTACACCACTCATCCATCACAGGCCCAAAATCATAATCTGGTTCTGCCCATGCCACCCACTGCACTATAGTGCGAGCATTCTTCAGATCCTGCAAAACTCGCATTCAAATTCAAACCTGCATCAGCCCTGTGAGCTGCTTACCCCAATGGCACATATCAATAAAAAGGAAAGAAAGCTCCTTTGTCAGACAAATCAAAAATCAAACCAACAAAATGCTCAATTTTGATAGTTTGTGGTGCTGGAAATAGGGTAAGAACAACATGACAAGATATACTGCTGCATCTCAGCAGCATCTAAATTTGACCCCTAGGTAGTTTACAAGTTCCATAAACGCAAGTAGTTACACCCAGGTTTAGGATTGACAGGGAACTTGCTGGCACTCAATTCTAAATCAGCAGTATCTAAATTTGACCCCTAGGTAGTTACAAGTTCCATAAACCCAGGTAATTACACCCAGGTTTAGGATTGACAGGAAACTTGCTGGCACTCAATTCTAAATCAGCAGTGTCTGAATCTACTTTATATCTGTGTCAGCAACTTCCCTGTCAACCCTAATTGTTGCAAATTGCACAGTGTGTCATACTTGGTGACAACACAGGCTATGCAAGGACAAAGACAAGCGTCTAGTCATGCAGCCTTAATAATAATGCCCTTTGGTACAAAACACAAGTCCTAGAAATAAGCTTTAGGCAAAATAATTTGATATAAGACACGAGACCTGTAAAATGATGTTCTTGATTCCCTTGTGCTGAACTTTGACCACCACATCCAAACCCTCTTTTGTACGTGCACGATGAACTTGTGCTATCTGCAATTCAAAAACCACAACATTGAAAGGCTAGAATCAGATTGCTGCTGATTCTAGCTTTAGCAGCTCAAAAAATGTAGAAATCTCATGGACCTTCACCAGCAACATGTTTGGTATTGACCGCCTATGATAACATCCCCACTGACTTCATCAGCTCCCAGTAGTGCATAGAGGCCAATGTCACAAGTTAACAAATATACTGAGTTTCTGTCATAAAACCAGTAGTAACAGGAGTGACTCTCAGTGACTCTGACGAGTTCAACAAGTAACTCCACGAGATCAAGCAATCTCCATACTCACAATTAAAGGTCACCAGAACCAGGTGAAATTTTTTGATTAAGTCAAAGGAAAAACTTCAAATAACGACTAAGGAACAGGGAAGGGACATGGAAGGGAAGAGATACTAAAATTGAACTACAAAACTAGCTGGATGAACAACAGTGCCAGTCTCTCACATGCCCACTGACCATCAATAGTATCCTGTATGATTCTGTCACAAGTCTGGAAGCAACAAGAAGGCTCAGCCATAATACTGGCCAGTACCATGCACTAAAGAAGAGAAACACACAGGAGAAAAGAGAGAGAGAGGCATATAATGAAGCAAGAACAAAATGTAACAGACAATGTCATAAGTGTCAGTAAATAACGTCAGAAGAATAGTGTATTATCCAAATCCTGACCCATGGATTGTCTACTTCTGTGAAGGGCATTTCTGCAGTTATGGTCCTGGGAGAACTGACCGAGGCTGTTGCAAGAGCTGTCTTGTCAAAGTCTGTGAAAAGCTCTGATGGGGACTTTCCCAACTCTTTCTCAATTGTTTCACATACCTGCAAAAAGTTACACAGCTACTGTGAGAACAAAGTGTGGCAGACAACTTAATTTCATCAACATCCACAGATTCATGTCCAAAAGCAGTCAGCTCACTTCACTCCACAACGATGAATATTGAGAGGGCAAAATTGGACCCAAAAGATCTGAAACCCTGGCTAAGATTTCCACAAATCCTGTCAGAACTAAAGATTCAGAAGAGACATAATGTGTGTTGAGTGATTCCATTTCTCAATCTATGACAATATACACATCACACAGCAGTTCAAAGGGCAAGGCTTTGCTCCAAGACCATATCTTGGACAGACGTGAATCATGTATCTCATTATTGCCCTATTATGACTATGAGAACCTAAAGCCTGATGAGATGACAGAGTGAAAACATCCAATGCAGGACTGTACAAAATCAGAATGCATATACAAGAACAGAAGATAATCAGCAAAACATCATTGCTCATCTTCAGACAAAAAAAGAAATGTTCTGTACCTCGGAAAGAGGGCGAGGTGGCAGGGAGTCTTGGAGTTGGGAGAGATTGCGGATATAGGCATTAGGTAAGACATCTGCTCGGGTGGATAGGTATTGACCTGCCTTCACCCATAAACCCTTGAGCTCAGTGATTGCCTTCAAAATTCGTTTTGCATTGCGTTCATGAGTGTTGTTCCAGAGCTTGTCTTTGGCAGCTTGCTGCTTTGTCCAACCCTCCCTTTTTTGAACCAACTGCACCCAGCAGACACCAACACACCCTTGTAGTCACTCAACCAACCAATATTCTTTGGGTGAACACCCCAAGCTAAATGATTCACTGAATGATCTCAGACCAACTCCAGGAGCTCGAAACAGTGGAGCTGCAATGTGCTGCAACCGGATTCTTAGGTAGCAATTCTCATTTTCTATGATCAGGTGATAGCAGGAGGATACTCTTACCTTGTATTCAATAAAGACAGTGACTGCAAGGAAAAAAATCCGTATTTGCCTTCCCCATCCCATTCTAACTCACAGCTTGCAGTCTCACAGTTGTTGGGCCTTCAGAATAGAGGGTACTCTCTGAAGCAAGCCAATCCACAAGTACCTGCCAACCATGGAACACATGACCAGTTGATTGAGCTGAAAATCAGAAATCAACAATTCTAATTGGGATAGTCAACTGGTAACATGTCAGAATCCAGACCTGCAGCAGCTTGTGAACTCTAGATACAAGTTCAGAAAAAGATGTTGCAAACTTTGTTCTCAACCAGAACTTGGCTGACTTGAAGTTTTTTTCTCTTTGAGGCTAAGTTTAGAATATGGCATCCTGACCATTCAATTTTTGCTGTCACACAGCTAAAACTCCCCAAGTTTAGGGTATCAGTTTGCAATTTCAATCATAAAAAGCGTTGTGAGAAAATCAATCAGTCAATCCTCTCCTCCCTCTTTATCACTCCAATTCAATCTCGTCTCCAGCATCCTCAAGCTTGCAAATTGGCAACGAACAAACGGAGCCTCCTACAAAAGAGTTCTTCCAAAACATCATCCATCAAAATCTCGCTTAAGACAAGCTGCCAAAAACTTTACTCAGTAAAGCTAACCTCGTTCAAACAGAAACCTCAAATCTCCACACAAAGAATTCAATTCCACTGGAAGGACTGACTGACTGACTGACTGACTCCCTTTCTTCCTTCGTCTTCAAGAACACAAACGCCTAGGGTTTGAGCAAGAGATTCCAAGAACACATACAGCATTTCTGGCTTGAGCGAGAACCGGCTTCATTAGGATAGAGCATTACTTACCAGTTACAGAGGCACTTGCTTGGTACTCCGTCTTCCGTATCTCAGTCTCTTCTTGCGTTCTTTAAGACAGAGGCTTCAATTGGAGACAAATCGTGAACAAAGTGTCAGTTTATCTCTGTCTTGCCGCAGAATCTTGCTTCATTTCTTCGCAGACGCGTGGGGTGTGTGTGTGTGTGTGTCTGTCTATCTTTCTCTGCCTGCTCTCTCCGTCTCTATTATAGCCGGAATTGCGTGGCTCCAAGGGGAGGATGACACTCTGTTACTGCCGGGCCTATTCTCCCTTCCGTCCCTGAAAGTTTCTTTGCTTCTTGGACGACTCTACACCTCCCGATCTACCCGTCCTCCCTCCGCGGGACTCCTTCAGGGCGCCTTCGTTCCGTCCGGAGCGAGCGAGCGAGCGAGCGGGCGGAGATTGCGCATGCGGCATGTCTCCCTCCACAGGGAGGCAGCTTGGAAATACACGGAATTCTGCTGGAATCTTCTACTAGTCAGTCTCGGTCTTTTCATAATGTCCTCCAGGCTGCATGGAAACAACCCAACGGTCAATGGATCATTCTATCTGGAATAGTAACTTACACAGGCTTGCTTCAAATGGCGATGTGTGACTATTCTGCACGGAATTCTACCTGGAATAGTAAGTTACACAGGCTTGCTTCAAATGGCGATGTATGACCATCCTGGAACGGAATTCTACCTAGAATAGTTAGTTACATGGGCGTAGTACTACGTTGATAGTGATGTACCATTCTGGACGGAATTCTGCCTGGAATAGTTAGTTACATGGGCTTACTACGTTTATGGTGATGTACATTCTGAACGGAATGGACACGTTCTTTTTCTTTTCGGTTTTGGGTTCTAGGGTTGATTTTTTTAATAAAAATTATTCCTGTTCAGATTCACTTACAAAAACAATTTTTCCTTGTTTCCAGGAAGCCCTCCTCAGCCTTTCCGAGAAGATTCTGGGGTTTCCAGAAGCATGCAGATTCACTTGAAAGTTGTAGGTCATTCATTCCCCCTTTGTCTCTCGCCTCCCTTCTCTCCCCCGTTCCAGGAAGCTTCAAATCCACATGGAGGTAAATTTTCTCTCTTGCGGCTATGTAAAAGAAGAACAAAAACCTTGTAAATAAAAATCAAGAATGAGAACCCATCCATCAAAAGTAAAAAAAAACCTGACCTAATTTTTTCCTTTGTATTTGCAGTTACCTCCCTGCACAGAAAGTATTAAAGCACCTTCCTTCCGAATGTGTAAAGGTCCTTCCTTCCCCCACAATATATATATATATTGGAATTTCTAATTGATTTCTTGAATAATGTTTTTTGGTTCCATTTGCACTGGAGGATGTTAAACACCCCCTATAAACTTTCCAAGTGTCAGTGTGATGCCCAGAAATTGGGGCCACATGGTTTTGCTATTGCTCACCAGATTCAAACCATTCAAGAAGTGGGCCAGCTACTCCATACTATAACATAGTTCCATCTGGTATGATGTCATGGTGTTCCGGATGTATTTAAGCCATTTAAAGCACCCACATCATTTGCCTTGCACCACACATTTTCGTAAGTGAATAAAGTTATCCCCAAAGTCAGGATGAATAGGGTGCATTGGGATGGTTTTATGTCAATTTTTTAACTTGTGCATGGCTTTTATTTTAAATAATGTTTTTGCACTTTTTAATGGTGGGTATGATCAGCATTCCATAGCTAAAAACTTAGAAATCAATATTCTTCTTTAACTGGACATTTGAAAAGCATGAAATTCTGTTGCTTTCAATTCTTTTGTTTTGATGTCTGTTTATTACCTTGGACTTATATTTATCGATGGATGTTACCAGCATTGTAGTTGTAGGTCATTCATTTTTGGCTTGTAAGTAGGTTTGTGAAGATGTTCTCACATTTGTAGTAGGCAGGTACGAAGTTCTCACAAACATAGAGACAAAATGCTTTTCAATATATAGGTACAAAGCCCAATTTGTGAAAGAGGCATGTAAATTACCGCACTCCAAGCTTTTTCCCATCGTATTTGAAGGTATCTCCCACACAGAGCTCAATATTTGGTTGATTTTCGACCTGTAGTCCTCTGAGGTGACCACCAGACAAGCTAGCTCCAACACAAGCTAAGCTCCAACAAATGTAATGAAAAGTTGTTTGTAGGGACCAAAAAAAAGATCTCCTCCGTACTAGGAAGTAGGAAGGGTGCTGACCACGCAACAGCCAACACCAGCCCCATTGGACTCAGCCACTACGGCAGCCATTTCCTGCTACAGTACGAAAATTGAGCAAACCAACAATGGCTTTTGACTTCATTGTGACACTGCAATTTCCCAGACATTTTGGTGAGCCACTTTTGGCAAGTCCTCGAGAAGGATTCAAGGTACTTGGTAAACCTCAGTTTACAATCCAAGCAAAACCAATAACAACATAAACTAAAGGAAGAAAAGATTAGGTTTACAGGCCAGAACCCTATTCGTGGTTCTATTAATTAGTCGTGATTGGACCATCACAAAGTTCTTTTTTTCTCTTTCAATGAGCAATTTTGGTTGGCTCACATCAACAAAATTATGAAACTTGGAACACTTTTTGAAATAGAAGTCAGCACTCACAAAATAAAAATTATAGAAGTGCTTCTTTTGGCCCACCTAAAAAGGATATGAGGGTTCAAGTTTTGAGCAAAGGGAAATGGGATTAAGTCTGGTGCTATTGCAAACATCTTCAGGAACACATTGGAAATTTTGGGAAACATGTTCCAACTGCATTGGGTTTTTGGGTTGCAAGAACCCTGGTAGCTGTTGCAAAAGAAATGGTGTCCCACCCTGGACATTGAAAATTATCCCATAATGACAGACATCTTTCAGGTTCCAACTTTCAAGCATACATTGTGATGATGGTGGTAATTCAGCTTATCTGAAATGGCAAGGGAAGAGGTTTGATCCGTTTCATTGCAATGCTCCAACAGGGCACCTTGCTTTCCAGCCATTTAAAAGCAAATTTGACTGCTTCTTAGTCTTGCGGTGCACATTTGCATTCCTAGCATCAAATGCCATCATCTATACATTGCTCACCCTCCTGGTTTCACCCCAATTTAACAGAAAACAGCAAGAAACATCAGCAGCTGAGTCCAATCAGATAGGCATCTTGGCCACCACCACTCTGGTCCAACAATGTGATAATCCAACAAGCTGAGCAGCTATCATAGCTTCCAACATGCGTTTTTATCAGCAAGAAAAGCCAGTAGTCTTATCATTGACAATCAATCGTCAGACAACAGCTTCTGTCTACTTCAAATAGGATTTCCTATTATTCAACAGCAAAAGAAGGCATGAACTAAACCAAACTTTATTCATGGTTGATCTCCATCTTTCAGCAGCCTGGCTGACACCCATGTCAGCAGACCAGAGAAGCTACAGAACCATGAATTCTTACTCCATTCTCATTTCTGATTATTGGCCTTCAGTCCATTTTCCATGTAACACAATCTGAGGAAGAAATCAGGAATCTGAACTTTAAAACCTAGACATCTTAAAACTGGCCTATGCAATTAAGGAACGAGAATAGTTATGGGAGACTAAAGGATGCTCTTGACTGAAATCTGGTAGTCGCTACACCTTCATTGCAAACACTGACAGGAGCAATGGTCCTCAAAGTAGTAAGTCTCCACCTCAATATCAGCAGGGCACCCAGTAATGCAAAACCAGAACTTTTCGTCATTCATTGCATTCTGGCATTTGACTGCTATGAAGCTGCTGGACATCCAGCTGCAGCCTCCACTGGACCCTCCCAGCATGTAAATACTGCTGCTGCCAGGCCCAAGAAACAAAGCTCTAACATCATCTCCACTGTAAATCGACTAACAAAACTTTTTTCATGTGACAGAAACAAACCTCTTTCTGTCATCACAAAAGTGAGGTCCGAACCTGCAGCTTTTCTCAATACAGACTTGCAGATCAGTAAAGCTCTCTAAGAAAGGTAAGTCGAACCCCGAAGAGTGGATCAGGAGATTGAGCAAATTCATCCAAATCAAAACTCCTGCACCAAGATCATCACAATCTACACCTTGTGAGCATCACTAAAAAAGTATTGGACCATCACATTCACGACAAACAACAGCCATTTACTCCTGCTAATGTATCAGCACGTGACAAAGAGCATAAATAAATCTACAAAAACCTGCTCAAAATTTGGGATCAACAATTATGTAAGAATTTGCCTCCTGTGTATCTCCCATGGAAGCTACAGGAAGACAATTCAGTCATAATAATGGCTAGCAATCAAGAGGCAAAGCCAATCAAACTATTCAATACTATACAGCTTCATTTGAGCTGCAACAAAGCTTTTGAGCATAAGCTTCATTCATTTTCACTTACCCCCTGGACAAGCAGGCATCTGATCCTGAGGCACACATGAGCCTATGTAGAAAAGCATAGCAGTTGGCACCTCCTGCACCTCTCCTGGACCTTGAATATATCCTGTAAGCACACTGCTGGATGCAACAAGTTGTTGTTTTGTAATATAGAAAGAAAAGAAGTGGGTATGAATCACAGAAGATCTGTCACAGACCCTCTCTGCGTTCAAGAAAATGTAAAAGACAAGAAAAAAGAAAGGGAACCAAAACACCCTGATTTTGGATTTTCTTGACACCATGTACAAGGTTTAGTCTTTACAGAACACCCCTGTTACATCATAGGTTACCATGAATCCTACTCCTGGACAGTGCAAGAAGCAGAGTCTAGTAAACTTGCTGGAAGACTAGAGCTTCTTTCTCCTGTGCCTTTACATAGGTCTGCAGATGATGGAATTGATCACCTCTGCAAAGGAAGATCTCATCAAGGATTTTTCTAAAAGCTGCAAAAATGCCTGTTGCTTGTTGTTTGTTGGACCGGATGTGAAGGATTTCTTTGCCACCAGGTTGCACCAGAACTTGGAGAAGAGTTCCACACCGAGTTGGCAATGCATCAAATTGAAATTACAAAATTGAATCTGACTGGCCTACAGTCATACAGTTCCAACTATGGAAAATACAGAGGCCCAGAAGGAATGCGCAGTTTGCAACTCAATGGAATATAAGTTGATACATTGGAGTCATCATTTCTGTGTAGCAACAACTTTGGTGTGACTATGATGACCGAATGCGAGATATTCGACCTCTGAGATGGCAAGATGGAAAGACCATCAGAGTAAATAGGACCAGATATCACCCTTCTTTCATGGCACTGATATGCTGCAGTCGGAGCTGGGAATTTGGGTCTAATGACTGGGTTGCTGAATGTCGAAAGTTCAGAGAGAGTACATGAACCACACCATGCAAGTCCATACTTCCTTGATTGTCGCCAACAAAGAATTTTTTTCCAGGAAAATTTCAAGAGTTTTCGCCCTGAAGCTGATGATTCGGCATGGAGTCCATACTTCAAGATGTCTACGCTGGAGTTGACCACATGAGAGCCTGGTGATCTGAAGACAAATGGAAAGCATAGACCTATGAAATAGGTGTGACTGTTGTCTTTGGAAGTAGCTGAATGCATGGACCCATGTTGTTGAGACTTTCTAGAAGACACCTGAGAACAGATAAAGGTGTTAAAAGAAAGGCAAAGATGTAGGAACATATGGAAAGAGGAAATTCTCATGGGATCCATGTAATTAGAAAAGAGATTCATCACCTGTGCATAGTCAGGTTTTGTGGGCAGTACACATGGGCTTAAGTCTTCAAGTCCAGAGTCCATCACCACCATTGAGGTAGATGGATGCAATGCTGACGCTCTCATAGCTACCATGTTTGAGATGATATCCCAGTACCTCAGATTTCCACCTGATGTGTTCACATTAGATTTTCACATGAACACAAAGATCAGAAATCTAGTTGAACTTGCACCCATCAAAGCCAACTGACACATACTACTCAGACACTGTGATTCAAAAGAAGAGCAGCTGCAAAAGAGAAATTGACATTATCCTATACCAAGGTATATATATCTGCATCTATAGCTGTTCTAGAAACTGCAAAATCCACTATTTTTGCAAGAATTCATTATTTCTTCAGTCCTGTAGACATTTGAGTGCAGAGAACAAAACATGACTACGAATTTAAAAGGCTCGTAAAGAGAAAGAAACCCCAGGGACAGAGGAAAATAGAAGGTTTTACCAGCACGTGTAAGCGAGCGGGAGTCGCGCCGCAATGAGAAAATTTTGATTTATGTATTGGGTATTGGATCAATAATGGATCCAGCAGAAGCTTTTTGACACTCTTCTTCACTGGAAAACGTCACAAGAACGGCAGCACCTCTCTCTCTTCAATATTGAACCCCCTGATATATGTGTACAACACGCTGGGGAAACCGCAAATCAAGTTCAGTACAAAGATCGTGCAGACAATCGAAGAACGAAATAAAAATCCACCGACTCTCAGAAGTAAAATGCACACGAGCATCAAAAGGAAGAATAGGTGAAGAGCGAGAAAGAGGATCGAGAAAGTGGATAGCGATACAGTGAGCAGAGTGAGCGACAGGAAAGGCGTAAGACGGGCGCTTATCGTTCCTCTCACCGTCAGTCAGTGAGGCAGCGCCTATTTGTAACAGAATACCTAGACGATTGCGGCGCAGGCGTCCTCAGCACCAGTAATAACCACAAGACATGCTCAAGCGCATATTAACAAGGAATCATGAAAATCAAATAACGAGTCCACAACTTAGAGACAAGGAGTTATCGAGTGACGATTGCAAAAAGAGACAAGGAGTAGTTCCGTAATACATTCGCAACGAGAGCAAAAAGCGCGGGCAACAACAGGAAACAATTTAAGAAAGAGGACAAAATAGAAGGAAAAGAACAAGGAATAATCGAGCCAGCGGTGATAGCACAAGAGCAAGGAGGATTTAGTATATTAGCAACGAGACCGAAGAGCGCGGGCAGCAACAAACACGATACAAAGAAAGAAAGAAGACGAAATTGATGGGGAAAAAAGTAGCTTAGTACATTAGCAACAAGAGCGAAAAGCGCGGGCAACAGCACAACGATATAAAGAAAGAAACAAAGAAGACGAAATTCCATGGGGAAAAAGGAGCTTAGTACATTAGCAACAATAGCGAAAAGCGCGGACAACAACAAACACGATGTAAAGAAAGAAAGAAAGAAGACGAAATTGCATGGGAAGAAAGGAGCTTAGTACATTAGCAACAAGAGCGAAAAGCGCGGACAACGATAAACACGATGTAAAGAAAGAAAGAAAGAAGACGAAATTGCATGGGAAGAAAGGAGCTTAATACATTAGCAACAAGAGCGAAAAACGCCGGCAACAACAAACACGATACGAAGAAAGAGAGAAAGAAAAATAAGAAAGAACACGAAATTGCAGGGGAAAATAATTATTAGTAACTACCTGGAGCAATAACAAAAAGAAACGCTCCCCTTGCGACTTCGCAAAATTTCCAGTGACGAACGTCTTGTTCGCCGCCGTCGAGCTCCACACAGCCACGGGACGTCAGGACAAATGCAGAGTCGTTTACCAGAAACTCTCAGGAGCAACAAAAAAGAGTAGAGTGCAACAGCAGGAGCAGGAGGAGGAGAAGCTGCTGCTGCGGCTGCATTGACATCAACGCCATGGGCAAACCAGACACACGAGGGAATGAATGAAACACGCAAAAACACACACACAAAAATGCACAAAATAATTTTTAAAATAAAAACATATCCGAAGATTTCTAACGTTCACATACCAAAAAGAACCAAAATTAGATCAACAAAACCCCACATTGTAATTTGTAAACAGTGTTTTTTTCTTTTTTTCTTTTTTTCTTGTGCAAATTTGTGATGGAGGTTGTGGGTTTGATGATTTATTCACAAGAGGATTTAGCCAAATTTGGCTACAGGACAGACATGAAAAGTGGAGAGGAAAGTAGAAGAAAGGTTTCAGACTCGTGGTCTATTTTGGCGATTTTTTGTTATAAATATGGCTATTTAAAAAAACAATTTCCTTCTCTTCTGACCACTTTGAGCCTTTTCTTTTCCGTGAAAAAAGTCTTTTGTGTATGTTAAACTGGTTTTTTTGTTTGTTTTCAGGATGCCAAAATTACCAAAAGAAAAACACTAATAACAAAAATTCAGGGTTGTTTTGCCCAATTGGTTGATATCTGAAAATTTTGCAATTTTTCGGGAAACATTAGCGAAATTAGTCGAATTTATAATAGAACAACAAAAAAGTTCCAAAATCTTCCTGACCTTTTTGTTGGAAAATATGACAAAAAATTTCAGAAAAGAAGACTCTTTACATTTGTAACCAAATGAGCCAAATTTGGCTAAACACCTCATGTGGATGGTCACCAGCCCACCACATACCTATCTCACAAAATTGTTTTTTAAAAACAATTTGTAAAAAAAAACTGATTATAATAGAAAGTGGACCACATTATTGTGTATATATATATATATATATATAGATATAACTTATTTAGTTGCAACATCACATAAATGCAAGGGTTGATGCTAAAATTCACCATGGTCGACAATAAATTTATGGAATGAAAAAAAATTAGTACGAATAATAATCCTTAGTAATTATTGAGGAATTATTCTTTGAGATTACTCTGAAGTCTTAATAATTAGGGTGGATTTCCTAGAATTATGTGATGTACACAAACTAATATGTCTGATCTTTGATGTACTAATAATAAGAAGCACTAGCTTATACTTCCAAGTTTCAACATTCACAAGTCTTTGGACTTCATGTGTCATGACCCATGAACCATCATAGTAGAGGATTTGAGGGGGGGAAAAAGGAGAAAAAAAAAAAAAAAAAGTTTGCTGACATGTCATTCATTTATTGGCTGTCGCCACAACAGCTACTCTTTAGAGCCTGGCTGTTGTTATTGACTAAATAGAAAAGAATTAAAAATTAAAACAAAATTAAAAGAGACAAAAAAAAATCAGAGTCTAAAGTAGTAGAGAGTGAGCAGTAATTGGTGAATTCTGCCAAGTAAGCATGACTCGGGCAAGCCCATTACGGCAAGCTGGGGTGTGTGCACTTGGCAGAATCCACTACTTGGCAGAATTCACCATCTACAGCATGGATTCTGCCAAGTAAGCATGGCCTAGGTGAACCCATTACGGCAAAGCCGAGGTAAGTGCACCCGGCAGAATCCACCAACTCTGCAGGTCACCCTTCAAATGGACAGTGTAACCTATTTTCGAAAGTCCTGCTAGTAACCAACAACCTAGGTAGTAAGTAGTAACCTAGGTCTAATTGTCGCCAAAATTATTTTTCCAAAAATGACCAAAAATACTTTAAGACTATCAATTTTTCATCCTTTTTTTCTGGGTTTGTGAAAAGAATTGTTGCCACCACACTAGCAAATAGTCCACAAAGAGAAATTAGCCAAATTTGGCTGGCTTCATATCATAGGAAAGTAGAAAATTTTAAGAATCCTGCTATATTTTGGCAACTTACTCCAACTTATTTATCTAATTGTGGCAATTTCAGAAATTTTGTCCTCCAAATCTGGCAACTTCAGTGCATTTTTTTTCACAAAAGTCCTTTGTAAAGGTAGTTTGTATTAATTTGTACTTACCAAACCCACCAAACCAGGATGCTTCAGGTCATGTTCTTTTTATCTTTGGAAAGCTCTCAATGAGGAGGGGTGCATGGGCTTGGATCCATGACATTTTTTGGACTTGCAGTGCAAAAGTTCTTGAATATTGAATGATTTCTTCACCAAAAATTAAATTAAATCATAGCTGAAATTTTCAAAACGAAATTGAATGTGCCTTTGGTGTTGTTGAAAAGATCTTGATGAGCCAGGATTTAATGGAATTTATTTGATAAGATTTGGATTCAGAATGTGTTGTGAGATATTGATTTTTAAATGATGTCTGCCACTGAAAATTCAAATAAATTCCAAAAAACCAATCAGTTGAGAACTGGTAACACTTTGAAGGCTTACCATTCAGTTCAAGCATGAAATCATTTCATATTTGGTTGTTCAAAAAATCGATACATACATTGCAAAACAATGTTCACATGTTGAGTTCCCCTAATATTGTAATGGGTTCACACTTGGGCCAACGGCATAGGTCACACTAGTGTATATAAAGTGAAAGGGTGGGCCATAGGGGAGCACATTTGTTTCTATTTTCAGACTTTGGTCCAAAGAGATACCTACTTCTATTGGGGAGTAGCCAATGTTCCAAAAATATTGAATGATGGGCCAATCAATATTGGCTTCTTTTTTAAAAAATAAAAAATTGTTAGCGCAACCCATGGATTAATTAATTAATACTAATCATGGTGTGTCCAACTAACTTTTGGATGGAAAAAAATTTCATGAATATTTTTTTTTTAAAACCAGCTATCAAAATTAGATGCATGTATAGTAGGAGCATTTGTGGAGGCAAAATTGTTTGCTGCAAGCCCAAGGAGATTGCTGCAATCTGCACCAGAACAAGGACATTGAAAGGAGCCACACTCACTCACTCCCACTAGCATTATATGTGCACATAGTTCTTTTTATCCCCGATTGGCCTTTTGCCCATCCAAGATGTGTCTCATGATGCCGAGACAACTCTTGACTATACACACACTTTGGGTCCTGTTTATGCACGCTTTGGCCTTGTAATGCACAGGTTTGGGTACAAAATGTGCTTGTAATGGGCACTTTGTGTGCATTACAAGCCCAAATTGTGCATAACATGGGTCCAAAGTGTGTTGCGGCATCATCCTTTGCATTGAGAAAATGATTGATGGGGCTAAGGGCAGACGAGAAAAAAAATAAGAGCATGCAGTACAAAAGTATTGCTTGCAAGAACAATTAATTAAGTACACATATAATTCCGGGGGCACTACCAGTCTTGCAGTTTGTCAGCATTAGGGTTGTGAAAAACCCTAATTATTAGGGCATTATCAAGTTCGTGCCTAATTCCATCGACCACCAACTTGCCAGAATACAAGTGTTGGAAAACCCCTCCTCACTGATGCAAACCTATACAGGTATGGTAGAACTGGATGAAACCCTAAAAACATATTCCCCTCAATTCATCCATTGGGTCCTTCACAAGGATGTGAGGTTGCATATTCTTGAAAGGAGGATTGCAAATGTATACCAAGGTTGAGTGGTAAAACTCATTGCACAACAACAAGATTTGTAAACTTTTCAATGTTATAAACATTTTAACTTTCAATTGCTTATTTTGCAAAAGGGTTGGATTGCACCTAGGCTAATGCTTTACCTCATGGGTGGGTAATCATGTTTGCACCGAAAGAAGCATGGTGATCCAAGAATCAAATTATTTTGCTTTTAAGCCCAACAAGTTGAGCATGTTCCATTTTGCAAATAACAATTATTGCTTCATTCAAGGAGATTCCACATATTGGTCAGACAATTAACATTACATATTTTTATATATAAGTAATTGTTGGCTCACACAAAGAAACCCTTCCTCCAAACCAAAAACATCATACCACATGGGAATAAGAATCATTACAATATGTGCACTAATGACATTGTGATTTTTGAAGTGCATGGAATGGTGACAATTATTGTACCTTAACTTAAATAAGTGGTTTTGTCTAGCCTAAAGGGAAGGGAATTTGCATCCATGTACAATGGGGGTACAATTTTGGTTTGAATTGGGAACCAATTTGTAAGTGATAAATAAAGACCTAGTTGTACTCTCTAAGCTAGTTTTTATAATTTAAAAAAAATTGTCTTCAAATTACCTAACAAAGTTGAATTTTTTTTTTAATCATATTTCATTATTTCAAAGAACTTAATATAAATGGTAGACCAATTGCATATTGAAGTTGATTGTTTCCTAATTTTATGAAATTTGTCAAAACAATAAACTAATTGGTGAAAAACAATTTTTTTTAAATTTACTACAAATTATGGGACTATCATTTGAAATGAATTAATGTGAACTCATAGAACTTTTACCATTTGATTCTTTTATATATAAAAAGAATTCCAACCCAGTTAATCTTGAAGGGTCCTCAAAAATGGCCAATTGTATGAAACCTTGAAAGCTTACTTTGTGCAATAGTTTTGAGTATGTTTTATACTCATTTTGGAACCATCACAATTATATTGAGCACTCAATTGTTTGATGAATCTTAACGAAATGAAGGTTTCAATGTTAATATGAATTTAGCACAAAGGAACTTAATAAGTAGGGATGCATCAAGGTGGTTTGGTAGTGTTTAGACTTACAATGTAAGAATTATTGAATATTGAGTTATTTTGTAAAAATAATTACTCAAAATTAGAATTAAAAGTTTTAAGGAAATTCAATCAAGCTTTTAGTATTGTTGAGAAACCTTAAATAAGTGGAATTTCTTGGACATAATTTCATAAAATTTAGACCTAAGGTGGGGGTAGATAGTGAATTTGGATCACTTTCTTCACTATAAATTAATTAATATTTTAAATAATTATTTTCACAATTGATCTTTATTGTCAAGGTCATGTTCACACTTGGAAAAATAGTCCTATTCATGCTTGGGTTTATGGCACATGCCACCACACTAATAATAATTAACGCACAATTATTTATCATGGGCATTGTGCACTCTTTGTTCAAAATTAATTTATGCAATTTTTCATATGTTTGTTTATTTGTGTTGTTATTGTCCCCAACTCACTTACATGTATCTTACATACATATAACTCATGTTTAGCATCAATTAATTCCTAAAAAGGTGAGTCAAAGAAAAAGAAAAAACTAAAAAAAATTGTAAAAAATCTAGAAAATCAAAACTAGTTCAAAATGTAATATAACTTTGAAACTTACTGTTGGACTTAATGTGCTTAACGAATGTTGTTGAAAATTTTGAAATATTCAGATTCAGGCTATCGAACTTTTTTTTTTCAAAAAACTTCATTATTTTGACAAGATTTGTTGAACATGAGTGGTAGGTACGATATATGAGAAGGGAAATTGTCATGTTTTTAAATAGAATATCAAACACCTTCAAGCTTAAGTTATTAATTATTTGTTCAATAAGTTAAGTGGTCTCTTTTCTCAACCCTTTGAAAAATTACCAAAAGGGTGTGTGTAATGGATATCCTATTATCATGTTACTTATGTTCCTTATCACACCATTAAAACCTCCAAAATGATGATGAACTACTAGGGACTACATGAAAATGTAAGAGAAAAAAAAGATTTGGGGTACCTCCTAGGAAGGCAAGGATTTTGTTCAGTGTAGATTCACAAGCACATTCATTACACTCATATTACAAATATTTTTTTCATTTCAATTAGGTACAATGTGCAAATTGGACTCAGCTCCATAAAAAGTTGAAATTTCTGTAACAAGACATTTCATAAATCTCAAAAATCATTCTCAAAACTAAAAATGGATTTTTTTTATCAAACCATTAATTTTTTAAATTTAATTCTTTTTAGATATGGCATAAATGATGTTGAACTAGTAGGGACTACATGAAAATATAAGAGAGAAAAAAAGATTTGGGGACCTCATAGGAAGGCAAGGATTTTATTCAGTGTAGATTCACAAGGGCATTACACTCATATTACAAATAATTTTTAGTTTCAATTAGGTACAATGTGTAAATTTGACTTGGCTCCAAAACAATTTGGAAGTCTTTGGAACAAGACATTTCATAAATCTCAAAAACCATTTTCAAAACTACAATGGATGTTTTTATCAAACCATTAAAAAAAAAAAAAATTAAAAATTTGGGCTCCACATTAAGACGTAGTAGTGGTCACAATCATTTTTTTTTAAAAAAAATGTTTTCATATGGTTTTCAGTAATTCATCATTATTTATTCGAATATCAAGTTTAAATTCAATTACTATAAATATCTTGAACATGAAAAGACACATGTTAATTTGCATTTTCATATCCATGTTGATGAATAGAAAAAGAGAGTGAGATAGTTATTATGGAAAAAAAATGAAATAGTTGTCTTTAAAATTGTCTTTGAAAATGTCAAGGGACAACAATACAATAAGAAACGTCTTTAGAATTGTCCAAGGATATACCAATTCATTGAAATTTCTCATCATTGAAATTTTTTGTAAATGAAAAGCTGAAATCCAAAGTCTATTTCAAAATCAAAGAACATGACCAACATTGTTAACTTGGAAGAAGTAAATTTGCAAAGATAAATGGTCTTCACAAGCCCTAGTACAAATAAAATGATTACTATTCATTTAGTGGCTATAATAATTAGTCTATGTGGTGGCATTTTAAATAGTTTATCATCTTATTATTATATTGTTCAATTTTTCATTTGTGAGTCAGGGTAAGGAAATAATAAAAAAAAGCTCTACATAGATGTGATTAACAAGTAGATGTCCAAATAAGGTGTGGCATTTGGGGCATGTAATGCCTAACATTTTTGGTCTAAAAAAAACCCCTCAAGCACACTAGCTTCATGATTTAGTATAGTACCTAAAATTTGTAAAATATTATTATTTTTACTACCCTAAGTAAATGACCAAAAAAATAATAATTTGTTGCCTATTATCATGAGTGGTGCTACAAGCTTTGTGCAGCTGAGTCATTATTGAAGTGACCATAAATTTAAAGGGAAAGCATTCATTGTTAGTTCAGTTCATGCAATTTTGTTTTTGTTGCAAGTTACACATGGAGGAGAGAGAGAAACCTCATAACACATGTGACTTAGTTTAGTACACTTATGAATGTGTACACACACACACACACACACACATGCATGGTGGAAGTTACAAAGGGAGGAGGTTCAGAAGATCAGTACTACATATCTAGGTCTAAGGTTTGTTGTTAGAAGATAGTTTTCCTCTTTAGTGACAAGACCTCCCTTTCCCCTTTCCCCCCTCCTTCCATACACACACACAATACTCCATATAGGGTGGTGATTTAGTGAAGTCTAGGGTCAATTTCCACATTGACAAAATGAATAATAATTTTTTTTTCAAAAAATTAATTGATTTTCTATTTTTTGAAATTAATTTTATTTCATACTCTAGTATAATATTGTGACATAATTGGTGAAGTTATTGAGAGATATTAGCCTATGAATAATTATGATGATTTTCAAGATTTCAACTTCACATTTTTCACAAAATTTCATTTCACTATTTTGAGGATTATTTAATGATAGAATTGAAGAATTGACTCTGAAATGTGAAAATTTTGGGGGAAAAAAACAACCAAATAACCGCCTACATGTATTATGAATGGATGTTGCATTGATACTAAATATAGGTATGTTTAGTGTTATATTGATCAATTATTAAATTATTAATTACTAATTGATATAAATAATGAATATTGATATTGATGTATTAGCTTAGTAGTAGTAGTAGTAGTAGTAGTAGTCTTGGATTTTATCAAAGAGAGGAAAACTTAATGAAACTAAATACCTTTAGTACCTAGCCCAATTAGGCACTAATTAATTGCTTTTGCTGAAATTGCTGAAATTTTTGAAAAAAAAAAAAAAAAGTGCTTTGCCATGCCAAAAATCTGAATGAATCTCTCAAATTCAATAGTTTCATTGGTTAGTATAATGCTGAGAATTCTTTAATTATTTTTATTTTTATTCTCGAACATAAATGACAAAAAAAAAATTATTTATTTACGTACCTTGATGCCAAATCAGCCTAGGTAGTAGAAAGGTGTTGTTGCACAATTCATGCTTTAGAAAGGAACCTTCAATTTTCAAAAAAAGAAAAAGAATTGATATATATGAAGTGGTCACTACAAAAGTTAGTGAGATGGTGGTTGGACCTAAGAATGGGAGAAAGCAAACAATAACATTGATAAATTTGGTATTATGGTAAATTGGGTCCTAAGGAGAAGCTCAACCCATAAACCCTTATTTGGTCTTATGGAAATGTATTACATTCAACACATTGTTTCCCCATCCCCACCAATAACCATGAAAAATGAGATAGTACAAGGTGAGACATTATTCAAATTCAATCACCTAAGCTAATAATTAATAGTTGGCCAATCAAAAGGCAATTTATTTGACTCTAGTACCTTTTACAAGCATTAGATTTTGTGTGAGTTTATTTGTCCCACTGGCATTTACTAGCCCAAATTTGGTATATAAATGTTGTGTTGCATCCGAACTATAATATTGTGCAAGCAAATGGTGGAGTTGTTCTAAGCTTGGAAAGCATTGGATCCTTGAGTGCTCACAATTAACTTGGGCCGAGATCCTAGCCCACAAAATCCACATATTATTCCCAACTCCATTGATTAGAAAAGGGCTACCCCAATTTTTTTCTCTTTTTTAGTTTTGTGATGTAGCCAAAATGACAATACATCCATTGAAAATTAAGCATCCTTCTATATTGCTAGCTACCTACTAGAATGCAATGTAGATTTTTTTTTAAATAATTGTAAAATAAAAAATAAAAAACCCCCAAAAACCACATTTTCACATTTTCTATTTTTCAAATGATCCGGAATTGATGAAATCTTCAGGCATTTCCAAAAGCCCGCAGTTTTTAGAGCAAATATTAAGAACGCTTTAATAACTGCACCTCCAAATACACTAAAAAAATTTGATGCAAGTTTTCACAAATATTAAATAAACCCCTTGGCTCTCTTGACACTGGCCGCAGGAAATATTGGCCTGCCCAGGGGGGGTCAAGAGAGCCTGGGCTTCTGAGAATATTCTTCATGAAAAAAAATGACCAAAAGGGTTCGGTTGTGAAGAATATTCCCAAAAGCTCATGCTATCGGACCCCTCCGTGATGGAATATTCTCACTAACCACGGGTGAAAAAGGAGCTTTGAGAATATTCGAGAATATTCGTTACAAGGGGTCACAACCTTTGCCAAGCGGTTTTTAAAACTTTCTAGTGAAAAGCTTGACTGCTCTAGTACAAAGTTTAACTTGATACCAGAGCTAACTACAGTTAACTCAGTCCTCTGACGACAGAATAACTTACACTTAACCCTATTTATCTCTTTGAACTCATCCAAGAAAGGAAACTTTTTGGCTTACTACATTCATCATTTATTTGGCAACAAAAGAACTTATTTTGGATGAGATGCTCCTACCATACATATCAAACAATCTGAAAAAGATTTGGCTCCTCCCTGGATGTGAAAATCTGGATAGATGCTCCTCATCACAATCAATGGAATTTCCAAACCCATTACATATAGTAAAGGACGTCGTGGTCGTTTTTCGTGAAGCTTTTTCCATCCATCCATCCAGTCATCCATCCATGGATGGCATCATACAGGGAAGAAACCGCTGGCAGAAATAAGTTACCCCCCATGTGTCGCTGTCTAGGAAAGCCATGCCCGGCCCCAGGGGGGGGCACCCCCAAGATTTTGATATCAATATCAGCAACAAACCCAACATATATTTGCTGTCTCCTGTCTTTTCCGATGGTCAGCTGTATGTTGCTATCTCACGGGTCACAAGCAGTGCAAACATCAAGATTTTCAGCGGCCAGGGTCCCCATGCATATGTGGAATGTGATATATAGAGAGGTTTGTAGTTGTAATTTTGTAATATTTGTAATATGATCGGTTGCTGTTTTCATTTCCCAGTGCCCACCACTAACAACCCATCACGCCTTGGTCTGCCTACTAGGTAACCATCTGCATGCATTTATTTACCTAGTAATCACCTATTGTCCTACCTACCTACCTACCTACCTACCTACCAAGGACCTACTTTTGATAGGATAGGTTACCAAGGTGAAACCCAACATGAACTCAGTTGGGATTCATCCAGCAATTGGAAATCATAACAAGCTTCCAGTGGATGGTGTGCTGGTGGCCAATATTCATCCAACTCAAATAGGCTCCCCTGGCTTCATAATGGGAAATGTGGGAAGCAGATTGAGGCCCCTTTACATTTTCTTCCAAATTTAAAAGGGCAGCTGTTTCCATGGGGACCCGGAGAAAATTTTATGCTACAAGTTGGGATTTTGTATGTAAACCCACTCTTAGGCTACTTATGTCTGACTATAGTTAGTACCTTAGCAAGCTTCGACACAGAAATCATGTTATTTGTATAAATGTTGAAAATTTCCAAAAAAAACAGTTTTTCTCAAGAACAAAATTTTGTGAAGGAAAATCAAGAGTCTTTTGGAATGTCCAAATTTTCAACATGGAATCGTCAAAATCAAATAATCATTCAATCGACATGCATCAAAGCTGCCCTTGTACTAGGTATTATTGTATATGGCAAATGCAAGCATGAGATCTGTCTGGAAGGTGCTACCACCACCTTTTTGCAGTTGTTTTTGTTGCATGAAATCTGTAAATTGGTGTTGTTCCAAAGTAAGGAGCCTTTCAAATTCTCTTTGTCATTACCATATGAAAATCTGGATTTCATAATTTAAGATTTTCAGCCTTGCCCTTGTGACTCAACTCTGGATGTACTCAATCTGATCGGTGCTCAATCTTTCCCAATTGAACCACCAGATTGCATTCAACCTTGGCATGAGGTTTGCACATGTTGCATGCTAACATGATCCTATAAAACTGGGCTCCTCAAAATGATGCAAGGAGATGGATAGGCTGTAATGCTTGAAGTGAATAGGTACTCCCTCTTTTGAGCTTGTTTTTGGGACCTTGGGGAGCCTGGAGCCTGAACCTTTAGGGGGTAAAGAGGGAAACTAATATTATAACAACTAGGACTTCCTGGAGTCTTGTAGAAAGTATGACGAGAACTTGGGGAGCCTGGAGCCTGGACCTAAAGAGAGGGTAAAGAGGGAAACTTGATATTATAAAGTTTAAGACTTCTGGGGAGTCTTGAAAAAAGCGCGATGAGAAGGATGGAAACGAAGAATCTAGACTGGCCAAAATGAACCAGCACCCACCAGCTCACCATGCAAGCTAAAAGGTGTGTTGACAAGACATAGTTTTTTGTTGTATTCCTGTTCCAATACTAGTTATAGCTTCGTACTAAGCATTCACATGCACCTAGCCACCTAGAAGCCACTAAGTGCCTCATCTACTTACATATGTACATAGTAACCACTTGCATTTCCTCCCTAGTACCCTACTTAGCTGTGATTACTTACACAACACTAACCTTTCCACATCTGGTACAAAGCCAGTCAGCATGCAACAACTCATTCATTCGAGAGAAGTCTTAGGGTCAGTTTCTATTAGGTCCGCTCGGATCACAGTTACACACAGTGTGATGTGATCGCAACTGCCAACAAAAAGCCAGTGATATAGGGCCTTGTTTCTTGCCATATGGATAGTTCTTCTCATTGGAGAGCTGCAAATGGGATGAAAATATGTAATTAATCACGTTAGCAACTCTGAGAACACATGTTCACATGAATGAGAAATCTGCTACTGAATTCCTGCCATTTCCTTCCAGACCCTTTGAACCTACAGATGAGAAAGATACTCATCATCTTTCAAGCACCTGTTCCTTGAGCTCGCCTCTCACACCAGAAGTGCAACAA
This sequence comes from Sphagnum contortum, assembly GCA_963920785.1. Lineage (NCBI taxonomy): Eukaryota > Viridiplantae > Streptophyta > Sphagnopsida > Sphagnales > Sphagnaceae > Sphagnum > Sphagnum contortum. The sequence goes on along the minus strand of OY987283.1, from coordinate 18,009,674 downwards.
GGGAGATTACAGCCATAGAGAAATCAACAACACTACACAACATGCATAACACATGAGCATACAGGCATAAAACTCTGAAGCCTGCAATGGTCACAAGAATCGCATCACAGACTTTGAAGCTCCAAAGTCTAGGAATTGAAAAAGCAAACACTGCACATTAAAAAGAGGTTCCATTGAGTAGAGTATCAAATAGGCACACACTTTTACAAGTCAATATATGTTGGTGAACAAAAGTTTGCAAAGTTGTTACAGTTGCGAAGAAGATGAAACACACAAGAAAGTCCTTGATAATCTTGCTAGTTTAGCATCCCCACACATCCCAAATCACAGGAGACAGGAAAAATTGGTGTATATGGGCTTCTGCTGACACCACCAAAAGAAAAAAAAACACTTCTGACCTAAACAGAAGAATGCACCATCTATAGTTAGCAGTGTTTTTTTTTACATATACTAGTGGCAATTCTTGGGCTTGTGTACACCCTTTCAATGCACACAACCACCAGGTACAAAAACACATGCCCAACCTTTCTTTCCTGGGAAAAGCTGTTCCACACTTTTGTAACACCTGTTGACAAACAGAAATGTGCATTGGGACATATAAGCATTTGTTAGGAGCTTACACCATAGACACGGATGCGCTGCTGTATCGGGGTCCGACAGGAGGGGCAATCCCGCATACCCTGCTTCTCGTGAAGCTCATTGCACTTGGTGCAGACTACTTGATGAGCACATGGTAGAAAGACGACTGACATCTCCTCACACATGCACATGACGCACTCCCGGTCACGGCAGACATCCCTATTAGAGGACTCTTGGAACTCTGAAACCTCATTCATTTCTTTCAGACCAAACCTACCACCCGCATCAGGGAGAGTAACTACAGCAGGACCCCAGCGTGATGTTGCCAGATGAGATGATTCTGCTGATATCCGGAGCCCAGTTATCTCCTGCTCTAACCTTTGGATGTCATCACGGTGGCGCTGCTTGTCTGCCTCAGTTTTCCGCCGCATCGACTCCTCTCGTCGCTTGGCAGCCACATCTGCCTGCTCCCTCAATCTCTTTTCATTGTCAGCTCGTAAAACAGCTTCCTCTTTTGCTTTCTCCTCCTGTCTCCATCTGACCTGATTTTACCCATAGCAGTACTCTTTCTGCCTCAGCATCTTTAACATAGAAATTTACCCTGTGTTGGGCTCTAAGGGAAATATTTGAAATGGTTTGCTAAGACCTAAAGTTTTCAAGCCTGATCTTAACTGCTCACGCACATAGCAGAACACTATTGCTCAATCATACACCTGATCAGCAATTAGAAACCCACAAGTGGAAACAGTTGATTAAAATGACCTCCCAGCACAATACTAGAATTAGGCCCCAAAACAAATTGTCTGAAAAGAGGGCAATTTCTAGAAATTGGATGCATGAATAAAGTTACCTCTGCCTGCTGCTGACATTCCTTAGCTTGTACAAGCTGCTGCTGTATTTGGGTCAACTTACGCCTCTCCTCTGATAAATCTTCCTGCAGCTTTGACTTTTGTCTCTCCCAGGCTTGTGCCCTTTTCAAACTTTTCTTTTCCCGTTTGGCAATGTCTTGGCAGATGGCAATAGATTCAGCTGCATTAAGCTTAGCAGCCTCCATCTCTGCCCGCAACTCCGCATTCTCATTCTCCAGTCTGCGCACTGCAGCATTTGCACGATCTACTTGGCCGCTTGCCTTTTTCAGAGCACTTTCCATTTCTGAGAGCTTTTTCATTGTGCTGTCCTCTAGTGCTTTTTGATCCTTCTTCAGCCTCAGCATCTCATCTTTTGCCTGTCGCAGAGACTTGAGTTCAGCCAAGTCTTTGCTCAGCCGCCGAGCAGCCTGCATCACTTTTTGCTGTGCCCATTCCGTCCGGTCTTGCAGCTGGGTCTCAAGCTCCTGTACTCGTATCCGAAGACTCAAAACAGTCTCTTCATTTTGTCCAGCAGTATCCTCTGCTTCAGACAGCAGAGTCACATTACTCCTGACATCTGCCTCTGCTCCAGTACTTAATCTTGACCCCTCTAGCCCTCCATCACTGCAGCTCGAGCTCTCTGAGTGATTAGAGATTGCCAAAGAGAGTTCAGTTTCCTCCAGTCCAACATCACTAGTGTCCAGATTGTCTCTATTGAGAACTGGAGCCCCAGTACTTGGTTTGGACGGACCTACTTGCGAAGGCATTGCAATCTGCAGTGCTGTCTCCAGCTGGTCTCCTCCACCAAGGGAGGGACCAGCAGTAGTATCACTACTTGGGGATTGGATGCCAAGACCAGAATCAGTAACTAAGTCTGGTTTCAGGTCCCTTGCTTCACCTGTAAACACAAGGTGCACAAGCCCACGTGAGAGATCTGTGTCTTCTTAAGCACCACATGAACAACACCAACAGCCATCTAGAGAGAACAGCATTGCAGGATTGCTAAAAGCTTGCCCACTCTGCACATCGGCTGGTTAAGGTTCTCCTTCTCACATAAACAACAACATCCCCTATCTGGAGACAACAGCATTGAAAGTGGAGGTTGGCTAAAAGCTTGCACCCTTTGCATGTTGACTAATTATGTGAACCCTTTCTAGACCACAAGATGGGGATTTTACATAATGTGCTCATAGCATATACTAGAGAAAACATACACCAATCTTCCTGTCTATGTATTACTGCCTGACAGCAGAACTGCTTCTCTGACTGCACAGTGTTGTGAAGGCTAACATGTAACAATGGGGCAAGTGGATGGTGTTTCAGCATCATTGGTCTTCGTATTGCCATCAACCATGTCAATTGCAGCAGCACTCTGACAAGAAGCTGAATTTTCCGACCTCTCAAACGCCAATGTGCCAACACCAGATAATTCATCTTTCCCCTCTTCAATCTCCTGCATTCAACAAGTGTTTGCACACCCTTAAGTTTATACATCTTTCATGAACGTGGTGTTCAGATCATGATAATCAGTTCATGGGTTGATGATCAATAAGTCTACATTCTGCACGCTCTTCACCAAGGCAATATCAAACATAAAGTTGGATGCAGTCTAGATCAGATTGCTTTCCAAAACAGTTGGGCATTCATGCTGTAATGCAGTCCACAAATTAACCACCACAACAGTAAACAAGAATTTCAAAGCAGAAACAAAAGACTAACACCTGCTTCTGGATGTTGGGATGTTCACAAGAACTCAAAAAAATCTAGAAACAGCATGTGATCAATCATTCCATGAAGTTTCAAGAATTGGGTGGCATCTCTATCAACCAGGAATTTGCTTGGAAAGTTGTCACAATTGCATGACATGCCTGCATTGGTGACATCTTGTAGAATGATGTGTGGGTGAATGTAGAATTTCTGCACCATCTCCAATTCACATCAACAGAACTTCCAAAAATGTACAAGAAGAGACTTGGCTTTGGCAAAACACCCCTGCTACTTTTCTACTTGAATGAGAGAAGAAATTCTTCTTCTTCATTGCAGATGAGGAAGATTCAATGCAGCGAGAAATCAAAGCTTGATGAATAGGGCAATGTGAAAACCAGAAAGAAAGAGCAAAAAGACAGGCACATAGAAAAAAAAGGGATTTGAGAAGATGCTTACTAGTGGAAGAAGCTCAGCAAGAGGGACTTCTTCTTCTTCCTCATCTTCAAAGGCAAAAGAGGAGGAGGACAAGGTGGTGACTGCCACTGCATCATGTAAGCTGGAGTTCAACTCCACAATTCTCTCAGTATCTGATTGTTGTTGTGTAGCTCCTGAAGAAGCTCCTCCATCCGATTCCTCGACAACCACAGTTCCAGCTGCACCAGCAGCTTGTTCCTCGCTCATCAAGGATTGGTGGAGCTCCTGGTCCAGATGGGGGTGAAGAGCAATCCTCAGGCTTCTTCTTCTGGTTCTTCTTCTGCTTCCGGGCAGTGGCTCTGTTGTTGCAGTGCCAGCAGCATCATCATCACCATCATCCCAATCTGATGTGTCTGCTGCTGCTGCAGCCATAGCCCGAAAAGCTCTTGAACCAGGATCTCTCTAGTCCACTGCAATGAGGAGGAGAAGCAGCAACGAAGCTAAGAAGGAAAGGACGTTTCCGCATCCCTAACCAGTACACGGGCTCCCGGAAACACCATACCCTTGCATCCAACAACACGTGTGTTCAGGGGACTTGCTGCGGTACTCAAGCGAAGAGAGTCTTCTGGTCTCCGGAACCTCGCAAATCGGCAGAGCTCTTGCGCAGATGCAGCGATTCCTGCAACCTTTGTGCACGAAAGGAACCCCAGGGAGCACGGAATTCGCTCAAGCTCTGTCGTTCCACGGCTGATCCGCTTTCCGACAAATCCAAATCGGGGAGTGAATCAAGAACAAACGTAGACAAACCTCGTCTTCAAAAAAAAACACAAACCTCTGAAAAGCGCTGCCTGCCTCCGACGGAGCAACGAAGAACCTATGCACGAAAACCAGAACAAAGTGACAAACGAACGAACGAACGAACTGCGAGCAAATCTCCTCGAATCGACAACAACAGAGACAAAAAGCCTGGCGATGTTTTCTACCTCAGGTACTTGGAAGCTCGATTGCCGCAAACAGCAGCAGCACAACCGACAAGAAGACGAAGCTGTGAAGCTACTTCAGGGGACCAATCTGAGGACAAATTTGCGCCAGATTTGTTGCCAAGACATCCATTAGAAAGCCCTCTTTGCAAGGAAGTCGTAGAAAGTAGTAGCAGAGGCAACACAGATGCGATGGCGTCAGGAGAACGGATCAAGTGCGGGGGTGTCGAGGGTAGACAAAAAGAGTGTGTGTGTGTGTGTGTGTGTGTGTGTGTATCTCGCCTTCCCCTTCTCTCTCCCCCTATCTCATGCCTCCCATACGGATACGACGTACACTGTACAGCAGTGATCGTACTCGTATTATACAACACCTATACAATTTCAATACATACACTAGGTACCTACTCGTGTGTTTGAAAATATCATAATTAGATATATTATGTAATATATTATTATTACTATTATTTTCTGGAAGAAATGAGAAATTTTACCTTAAATAGTATATATACTTAACAACATAATCCAATCCAGTGTTTTTTTTTTTTTTAAATGCTGAAATTTCACCATTTTTTGACAAAGAAATTGGGAATTTGTTGGAATTTAAATTTTTTTAGAGTAAATTTGACTAATTTTGCTACAATTTTGTTAAATTTCGCCAATTTTTTGACATATAAAAAGTGAAAAAAAAAAAAAAAAAAAAAAAAAAAAAAAAAAAAAAAAAAAAACATTGATAATACCTACTCATATGTTTTAGAAAACTCCCCCATCATTTAATATTAATTATTAATATTTTTTGAAAATAAGAAAATATTTTTTTACCTTTTTTGGGGATGGGGAGATTATTATATATTCAAATAAAAATTTAACTTGTATTATCATATAAATGCAATCCTAATGTTTGAAAATATGGATGGGCATGTGAGGTTATATGTCATTCCACGATCCTCGGAATATAATTTTAAAATTTTGCTTGAAATTTTTTTAATTTAAATTTATTTGCTTAGTTATTTCTTATTCATGTATAGATGTGAACAAGGTATAGTTTTCCCAATTTGGAAAATGGTGAAAAACAATTGTGAGTGAAAAAAATATATATAAATTTTTAAAAATTATATATATATGGGGTTTTTTTTTTTAAAAGCTTTGTTTGATTCTATGTCATTGGACAAATTGGGTGATTTTTTTTAACATAAAACTTATTAATTAAAACATCTCAATAAGAAAAATGTTACAAGACTTTAGAACAAATCACATATGTTTAAATGTGCACCTTAAGAGACAAGTTTGGGTTGTTCTACAAACCAAACCATATGGTGAGCCACACCCATGTTGGATGTGAGGGGAAAGTGGATGGATGGATGGATGGATGGATGAAGGGGAGGGAATGAAATGAAGAAGGTTCAATGTTTTTGTGTGAAGAATATACAAAGACAAATATTTTTTCATTGTTCATGAGCTTTGTGTTTGGAAGGATTTGTTGGAGTGGGGTTTTGCAATTGTGCAAATCAAATATGCAATTTCACACCCACCAACAAACATAAACCTCTTAGTCCATTTTACATTGTTCAATGCACAATGTTGGTTTAAGGAAATATTATGTGTATTATGCTTGAATGCAAATTAAATACTTAATGTAGTGATGATTTTGAGACTAATTTTTTATCATTCATCATTCATCCTAAAGGTTTTTTTTCTTTTTCATCCTATCATGATTTTAAGGTGGTGTTTGCATCATGCCATGAAAGTCACATGTGTTCATGATAGTGGCCAAGTGGTGTGGAGTTGTTTGTACCTTTGATACAAGCACATGACCTTTGCACACTCAACAACACTATGTGTGAAGAAATTACTAACTAAAAGTGCATAATGTAAATTGAAAGAATTTATGATTTGAAAATCATTGGCCTTTCATTGCACCATATTCAATCCAATGTAAAACTCATAAAAATCGAAAGATAAAATTAAAAATGCATAAAATAATAATAATAATAATATGTAAGTTGTTACTAGCATTGCTAAAGAGATAATTTGAAATATTTCAACACTTGCTTACTATACATCCAAAAGCTAACATGGAATTAGAAACATATTAAATGAACCATCCATTTTTAATGTTTTTAAGAGGGGACATACTTAAATAAACGAATTACAACCCAAAAAAAAAAAATTTCTAGATGGAATGTGTTGAATTCCCTTGATGCACGCCTTCAATAGGTGAAGTCAAGTTGCACTTATGCATATGGTATGAAAGGTGATGTAAAGAAGGATGATTTGATGAAGGATCTATCTTTTGCACTAGTTGGGTCTATTCTAATTAACTTAAGAAGACAATGATACATCTTCAATCAACACATATAAAAAAAATTTGCCTTTGGGTAGGATTTTATTTTTTAATTGAATGTCCTTAGATAGTTTCATGTATTGGCTCCATTGAAAGGTGTATGAGAATAGAGTTTATATAGACATATCGACAGTTTGATTCAATACATCATGGAAGAAGAGGAAGAAAAATAGTTGAATGTTTTGCCAATCATTTAAGCATTTTTTCATTTCATCATAAGATAAAATTTCATTTTGGACAATGAATACATCCAAGTTGTTGTAAAGAACATAACAAACTACAATTGTTCACATTCCCACAACATTTGCATGATCAATTTGCCAAATGGGCCCCAATAGTTACATTCATTACTAATGGATAGCACCTAAGAGTATATGATATGTAATTGAATTCACAAATACTTTCAAAGTGGTCATGAGTCTTGGCCATTAAGCTATTGGTGAACATGCAAAGACATGGTAACTAGAGACATGTGCCTATGAAAATTAGTGCCACTAAGAACACAAGTCCATACATGCAAGATCAACCCATCACATGTTTATTTTAGTTGGTGATTTAATTATGTGGGATAAAGTGTTGTGAATGAAATTTGTTGTGTATATATGAAATATAAAATTCACACCATCTTCAAATGTTTCATGACTCGTATCATCAAAGGAATCTGTATAGGGCAAGTTGGAAAATGTGATTTTGTTTTAAAGCATGGCCTTCTTTTTTCTTTTCTTTTTGTATGTTGCTTGATTTTTCTTTAGTCAAAAAAATTGGGTGATGTTGTGTAGGTGAATATGTATAAAAATATATTTTTTACATTTCTCTTTTTGAAAAGGAAAGGAAAGAATTGTAAAGTGGACTTCAAAAAAAGAAACTCAACTATATGGTTTTTCTTACCTTGTGGTTAACTTCTCATTCATTATTTAACACACAAGTAACCATACTTTTTTATTTTTTAATTCCAACAATTTCATCACACCATTCTATGCAAAGGAGATCTTATTGATTTCAATTTCATTCTTTATTTTTAATTTCTGATGCTAATTGATATTTTTTTTTGGATTTTCAAATGACCCACTTAACATCTTAATATTGAGGAAGGCAACTTTATTGTTTTGTTTTGTGACATTAAAATCTCCCAATCCAAAGCAATCCCCAATGTGCTCTTAATACTATTGGAAAGCCCTCAATGTGTAGGGTTTCATTGAAATGGTTTCATAATGTTTAAACCTACAATGTAAAAGTTATTGAATATTGTATAATTTTTTCATTGAAAATTCAATAAAATAAAAAGTATTTCTTTTAGGCAATCGGTGTGCACTTTTGTTCACGGTTTTGTTTTTTCAATTTTTTCATATTGGTGGAATGACAATCATCCACAAGAGGAATGAGCCAAATTTGGCTAAAGGTCAAACAATAAAATATTTTTTTTGTAGAATCTTGTCTTGTTATGGCAACAAATAGGAACCCATTATCTAAACATGATGGCATCTTACTTTTTTTCCCTCAAAACATGATGACTTAAACATGGTAACTTTTGCACTTCTTTTTCCACAAAAAAATCTTTGTACAATTAGCACTAGGTTTTTTTGGCTACCATGATGCAAAAAAATGCAAAAAAAAAAACCAATGCTCTTGATATTATTGGAAAGTACTCAATGAGCATGGTTTTATGAAAATGATTTTGTAATTTTGACCTAAGATGCAATATATATTGAATTTTAAGTATTTTTTGTGATTGGAAACTCAATTGAATAAAATAAATATTAAAAATATTGGATTTCAAACTTAGCTAATGAAGGAATAATATTCAATATTATAGTATTTATTCAATGGCACAAGCCAAACTAGTATTAATGAAATGGCAAACAATGAACCATCATTTGACAAAGGACATGAATAAAGAAATGAAAACACAAATTCATTACCAACCTAATTAATGTTTTAAATACCTTTGGTTATCCTTTTAAAAGAATTAAGAATGTGAGGCAACAACTTCAAATATTTATTTTTAAAATATATTTCTAATGAATATATATATATATAATAAAGCCAATGTTTTTTGCTCAAATTTACTTGTTGTACATTATTTCCTCAAATTCACAAGCACATTTTTGTAATTGTTTTGTACCTTTTTAGATCTTTGATATTTATGGGGGCTTGTAAATCACCTTGTGTTGAATTCATTCGGATTTACCCCATATCAAAGCAAGATGTCATTGAAGAAAACCACCCCCTTATGAAAGGATCTTAGGTAAAATATTTTGCAATTGTGTGAGAGGTAGTGATTTTTTTTCTAACAATGTTTTTCATTTTCTCAACAAAGAAATTGGGATTTTCTTCTAGAACTTTTTTTGTATACTGTAAATTCAACTAATCTTGTTAATTTTATGGGAAAAAAATTGTCAATTTTTTAATATCACACCATTGGAAAGATAAAGTCTTAATGGGAATATATGGTTTTCAAGTGCTTGGGCAAAAAAATATGCACCCATACTTTACTTTAATTATAGGTTAACATGTATTTGTAAAAAGTTCAAAGCTTTCAAAAGTTAACCTATCTACATTCCTTTTTCCAAAGCCTACACAACCCACCTTTGTTGCTACCAAACTAATAAGATTTAAGAAATTAGGCCACCATTGAATTGGGACATGCACCTAAGCCCCATATCAAATTATGATAAAGATCCAAGGAGGATTATTTTAAACCTACAATGCACAAAGGAAACCCAATATACTTATAAAAATATTTAAATAATTTCTTTAATCTCAAGGGCCATAATGTGACCTTTTGTGCCTACGAATGAATGACACAATTGCATTATAATGGCGAAAGGTGTTGCACAATTCTTGAGAAGGAATCTTGAAAATTCCTAATTTTGCCCAAGTTATGAATCCCATAATGTTTTGAATTCATAACTCATGCATATGAACTTCAATTAAAAAACTATCACAAACAAAGTTGAAGCCCTTAAAAAATGATTTTAATGGTGCATTACATGCTCAATTTGGAAGTCATTTGAACTTTGTTTTTGGGGTTTTAATGATCAAGAGTCAAATTGCAATTTGATTCCTAACCATTATTTTGGACATAACTTTTAACTCACAACTCCAAATGGATAACATTACAAGTTCATTTTTCATATCTAAATCTCAAAAAAAATCCAATGTTATATTTGGGGCTTCAATTGGGACCATGTTTACTACTCAAACCCTTTTGTCCTAGGTTGAAAATCTTTTAAGGCGTACCACACATGACGAAAAGGGCCTAGTTTATATTGTAGTCTTTTTTTACTTTGTATTTTGATCCCCATAAAAAAACGAGTTAAAAGTTGTCAAAATTTTCAAAAGGATTATTTTATACCATTACAATTTTAGATTCCATCATAATCATCCATAAATTTGCCTTTACATGGTAAAAAAAAACTAGGTAAAAAAGATAGAAAAATGTGATGTTGTGACAAGATTTCGGTACACCTTAAAAAATTTGGAACCCCTAAAAACTTGGGACTCCACAAAACTCTAACTCACAAAGTGTGAACCCACTTAGAAGTGTTAAAATTTGAAATTCACTTTCACACATTTGTGAGAGTGCGTCTGAATTTCAAGAAACTTTTATACTGGCCTTGTCATGTTTTAACCTTGGTCATGAGCTCATGGTTATTATTGTAAAAGGCTTTCCAATGGCACCAAGAATTTGATGGATCTAGATTTTTTGTGAAATCTCAATGTGACAAAACAAAATTAAAAAAACAAACAAACCTCCCCTTGTAATAATACAATTTTCACAATTTATAATGCATTCAATAATTAATTATGATGGATTTGTTTGACCTTTTGTGACTAATTATTAGATTTTATTTTTTAATGTTTTATTTGCATCATTTGTTTAATTACCTCAAAAAAATCAATTATCTCATTGTCATAGACACTAAAATGATCACATGCACAAGAAATATTATGAATTTCAATATAACATGCTTGAACATAATTCTAATCACTTATATATACAACAAAAAAACCAAGAACAAACCATATTAAAAATGTATTCATAAAATGGAAAACATGAACATTCATAAACCATAAACATGAAGGTGAACAACATCACATTGCAACTTGTTATCCCCCCCATTTTGAAACAAAATGCATTAAAGTTAGAAAGATAAGAAAAATGTAGATGGGCTACATATTGTTTTCTATTTGATTACATATTTTTCTTTTGGCATCCCAAACTACTTGTAAACCAATGTCCTCCACACAAGAAAATATCAAACTTATAACTTTCATCTAAAAACTAATATTTGCAATTGAATATTTACTTCAATTGCTTACACAACAATGAGAAAGAAGAAAAGTTTATTCATTCCATCAAAACAATTCACAAACTATTTGTTTAGACCACAATAATTTGCTTGTGTTGGTTAAAAATTATACCACTTCATTTGCCAAGGTAGTTTCCATCTTGTAGCTCTACAAAAGCCTTTCCAACATCATTGGTGCAAATGTACATTCCACATATTTTGTAAAAACAACAAACAAACCATGCAAAATTCAATTTCTTGCCCAATATCAAGAAGGGGTTGTTACATTGGTGCAAAGATGTAAATTCTTGCATCAATTTGTTAGCATTTACAACAGAAACATTTGTCGCCAACAACTATACCTATAATGTGCCTTTTGTACCACATGCACAAAATCACAATGGTTATCTTGCCTCCATACCAAACCAAAGGAGTTAATGATATGAATATATTAATGTAAGTAATCCATAATGTGTGATATGCAAGGTGGGGGTGCTTTTAATGCACAAATATTCACTTCAAGGAACATCATTGACTTGCATTTTTTAATTGTCACAAGTAAGAAAACATCATCTACAATTGTGTTGTCATTCAAATCCACAAGCCTAACATATACACCCCATTAAACATTCCCTGATGTATTCCATTGAACACCTTTCTCCCAATTTCAACATCTACCAAGAATTGCTTGAAACAACCCAATGTGGTCACCAATAAAGTTGAGATTGGTCTTTAGTTTGGGAACAACACTTGCACATGTTTCCTAGTTGTTTCTGTTGGAGGCATTAACATCTCCTTGAACCACTTCTTGGACTTTAGATAAACATTTGAATTTAAGGAAGGCTCCAAAAGATAATTCTACATTCATTAGGTTCCCCTCATATGGTTGAACATGGTTGAGCAAGTTTTTTCTTATTATGGAAAGGTGAACATTGGGAGACATAAGAGTCTCCACACCCTTATGGTGGAACAATCACTAATCCTTTATTCTTTTCATCCTATTGAGTTTTTCGACACTCGTGAATCCACATGCCCTTGCCCTATGCTAATTTGACTACTTCAAAGGCACCCATGGTAAGACTCCTAACATTTTACACCTTCATTTCAATGTAAGCATATGGATCCAAAAGAAAGAAACATGCTTCTAAAGTTCTAGGTCATGTTTTGCCAACCTCCTAGAACATAAAATAGTTTCAACAAGTTGCATTCATCCATTAATGTTCAAAACTATGTCATAATCACCTTTGCAAATTTTAACACAAATTGTAGTCTGTTGGGAGATCATGGAAGCTAAACAAGAGAGGGAAGTTTTGGTTGTTCATTTTATGTACCAATTGCTTCAATTAAGATCTTTGAAATTACATTTAACCACACATAAAAAAATTGCATCCATCTCAAAATTACATCCTAAGCACAACTATCATCTCCACATGGTTAAAGATGGAACCAAATTTTGATCCCCATTGATGTCCTACACAAATGCAAAAACTTTTCCTTATAGATAGAACCAACAAAGATGTGTAAGTTTCTCATAAAAGGTGTTGATTGAAGAAGACATATATTGTAGCTTGAACCTTGGAGAGGGATGTATGCACCACATATATAGTTGAAGTTTATTATTTCTTTCCCTTCCAACAAGAAAATAAAATAAAATTTATGTTGGTGATTCCAAATATGTAGCTAGAACTTTAATAGGGGAAAAATAACTTAAATTTCCAACTTATGTGTTTTATTTTGAATGGATAACAATTTGCAAAATTGTTTATCTCCATCTCATTTTGCACTACCCTTTGCATTTTCTAGAATGGGGATGTCATATGTTATTTTTGCATGGTTGTATGGACAATTTGTTGGCATGTGTTTCGAAAGAATCAACTTTGCTAATAGAAAAAAAACACAAGAAAAAAACTTACCATTGACCCCAAAAAGAAGGGTTTGAAATGAATTTTTTAAATACCTATCATTAGTTTTCCTTTGGTATATTCCAAGGGTTTTATTTTTCAATTGTGTGGTGTAGCCAAATTGGTGATCATCCACAAGAAGATCTACCCAAATTCGATTATAAACCAAATATGAAAGTCTTTTTTTTTAAATTAAAAAATCCTTTTACATTTTTTTTCCATGACATGAAATCTTCAAAATCAATTAATTATTTGACAAATATGTGTTGAAATTGTCCTTGTACTACTACTACGGAATATGTTCTCATGTTCCCAAATTCCCAAATGAAGATTACTAGTAGACCACCCCCTCCCCCCCCTTCCATGGGCTTTGCCCAAAAGACCCCTCTCTTTTTTGGAAATTTCAATTTGCAAAGGATGAAGAAAGTAAAATGGATCCTTTTTCCCCTTAAGTATAGAGCCACCTTTGCAAGAGCGAACAAGAATTGTCAAAGAATTTGAGAATGTATTCAAAACCCTTCTATTTTGTAAGAGTAACAATGCACAATTTAGTTTGTGGGTTTTTTTGTTGGGCACTTAGAGAAGTTAAATTGTTACTTGACATTGATCAGCACTATTGTTTTATAAAGCCAATTTCTCAAAAGAAGAGGCAAGAAGTTTTTCAATCATGCTAACATAGCTTGGGTTAATTCAGTAGTCGAATTTACATTTGAAAAGATACATTTTTTCCAAAATTTTCCTCATTTTCTTTGTTGAAAAAACATCACTAGTGACCATCAAAGATGATATTCACGAAGTAATAAGAGAAATTTAATGTTTTCTAAAGTTACCATGTATACAAAGTGGCCTAATTTCTACAAGTATTTTTGTATTCAACGGTTCTCAATGATACCATATAGACACCCAAATTTGATGCTTCAGCTTATACAACAACCCATCTTCCTTTTTTTGCACCAAATGGAAATCATGCTTATATAAAAATGAGTTTAGAAATTCCACTGGATTGTGAACAAGAATCTTCATTTTTTTTGGGAAAAGAAAAAAAAACAAACACATACATACATACACACATATACCCCACTGATAGATCTGGGCCAGAAGTCCGTAAATGACCGCCGGTTATAAACGTGGACCTGGGGACAGTTGCTTTGAGCCGTTCCAAGTTTTAGGGTTTGAGTTTTTAGGGTTTGTCCCTCAAACCCTAAAGTGGGATTTCAGTGCAATTTTGGTTGTTTTCTGGTTCTCTGGTCTTCAAATGGCCAACGATGGAGTGTCGTTGTTATCCATTTTGTCTTTGATTCTCTTGCGTGAGCTTTGTCTATGTGTGGAAGCATGCTGTTGTATGTGCATGTGTGTGTTTTTTCGAAGTACTCTGCTTTTGTTTTTCATTGAAAAAACTCCGCAATGGTGACTTATATATATATAATATGAGAGCAAGCGAGCATTGGCATTCAGTTTCTTTGGAGATGATTTGGGATTTTTCTGTTCAGAGTCTATTGGATGTGATCTTCTCCATGGCTAAAGCTCCTGCAAGGTTGATCAGTTTTCCTTCACAATAGTAAGACAGAAGTGTTGAAGCATCAATACTCTTGGTTTGAATGCAGGTGAATTCAAAGCATCAGGTGCATGTGCTACTTTTAGCACCAAGAGGAAGAAATGAGCTTTTGTCACAGAGGAAAGCTATTGTGCTTGCTTACTTTCTCCCCCATTTTATTTCCTCGTTTCAAAGCTTGAAAGAAGTGCAGCATGCAAGAATTCCATCGCTCACACTTGAGACTTTATAGGAGAAATCCTCAGCTCTTACACTTGAGATTATGCAAAACGAATACATTTTCAAAATGGAGACGGGAAAACACAAGTCTGAGAAGGTACTTGCACACTACTTGACATTGTTGTTCTGTTGTTGATGTAGTACTAGAGTAGAAATGAGGGGAGACAAACATTGCACCTCATCAAATGGACTGACTTGCACAGGCATGGGTAATTAGATATCTATGAGCATCAACCGATTGCAAACATGCAAGTTGGCCTGGTGAATATGGTCATTTGGCTTCCACAAATTCTGTCACTCCAGTTGAGCAAAACTTTGCAGAGCCTTGTCGACACATCACTCGGGCTTCCTTCCTTGGTTCTGATGTTCAACATTTTGTGTCTACTATTCAACATAATTGAGATGACGCACTAGTAACATGGGGGGAACCTTACACAGAGTAAACACTCAGACCCAAAAGCCTTTTGATCCAGCAGCAATATGACATTTTGACCTTTCAAGAGTTTTGGCAAAAAATTTGACTAAATTGATTGTCATGCCAAAGACCAAAGATGGATGCTTGCACATCATAATGAGACATTTCTAGAACTCCTTGAGCTGGATCATGTTTTTGGAAAGTTCCTGCCAAGTTGATCAGAAAGTACAATAATCTTCCAGTAACCTACCTACAAAATTCCATTACAATGTTTAATATATAGTATGTACCCCAGATTGGCCTTTGAATATTGGTGTTTGAAGGGCTCTTGCAGCAAGAAGCATCACCCTCCCAACCACGCTGCAAAACTCCATTTTACAAATTGCATTCTCCCGCTCCTCATGCAGCCAACAACCTCTGGATGTCCTTCTGCACTCACAAGCCAAGAGAAAACATGAATGAATGACTGCGAGAGCTTTTATGGTTGATGAAAGCACTATGAGTATATATCTCAAATTTCCAGCAAACCAATAGGACAACAAATGTAAATACATGAGACTATGACTAGACTGCGAGTGCAAAACACAATAGAGGGTTACAATCACTAGGATACCAGTGAAAGGAAGCAAGTTGCAACCAGGAACCTCAGCAAATTCAATTCCATTCAGAAGTGCAGGAAAACAAAGTGAGCTTGTGAATATCTAATCTCGCCTATACTAAAAGAAGCTGGAAGAATGTTATTTGAAGCAAAACTGCACTGATAG
Source organism: Sphagnum contortum (assembly GCA_963920785.1). Taxonomy (NCBI): domain Eukaryota; kingdom Viridiplantae; phylum Streptophyta; class Sphagnopsida; order Sphagnales; family Sphagnaceae; genus Sphagnum; species Sphagnum contortum. Next base: position 17,993,662 of record OY987283.1, on the reverse strand, counting down.
ACAACAATAAAGAAAAAACCAGGAATCTTTCATTGTAATTAGCTACATTCCTGTATTCTTTATGTATTGACCACTGGAGTTTAATGCACTTTGTGTGATGGTACAGAATATCCATGGATTGGATGCTGGATTGAGCACACCCAAGGGCAAGGTTCTTCTGATTGTGATGCGTGCTAGAGATAATTGACAAGAGGATTGCATTGTCCAACACAGCTCTGATTTAAACAGACAAGGAAAACAGAAATACATTAAAAGGTTCCAGATCATTGCCAGGAGTGTATGAACAGGAAACTACTATGCACCAAAAACAAGAAGTAGAAAGGACAGAGACGAGGATTTCACCTCAATCTTGAGGGGAGAGGTGGTAGGTGCGTAGCGGTCAACAACATTCCCCTCTTTGTCAACCAGAAACTTGCCAAAGTTCCACTTGATACTATCACCCAAGATTCCTCCTCCTTTGTTGGCTTTCAAGAATTTGTAGACAGGAGCCTCTTCTGGCCCATTCACATTAACCTGCAAAAACCAAAAGTTCTAGATTGCTTTTGAATTTCTGAATGCAAGAGTCTCTTGAAAAGTAAACAATTGGCAAGGGATGAATATTCCAGGCCCAACAAGCAAAGCATGATGCCTTAGTACCTCACTAAGCATAATCACATCATGCTAATGGTGGTTCCAGAACAAACAAGATCTGCAAGCACATACTCCTTGCAAGAAGATGACATTCCAGTACATCATCATCTCCTCAAACCCTGGTAGAGAATCTAGAAAATTCTAAAGATACTTGAGAACTAAGACACAGTTCTGGAGTTCTCATTTGTCAATGGAGAACAAGTGAGTTGGTTGGCACCTTGGAGAAAATTGGGTATTCAGCTTTGAATCTTGTGCATGCAAAGTCCTTGATTTGTTCATTTGAGCCAGGCTCTTGGCCACCAAACTGGTTTGTTGGAAATGCTAAAATCTCCAAACCTGAAATAACCACCACCAGCAATCTTACTATAAGCTCTCTTGATGTTGACCAACCAATCTGTCCATCCATATAGTGCCCAAGATATTTCCCTAAGGTGGGGAAAAAAAAATCAATGCAAAAAGAATTTGGCAGGGAACATCAACACACATACACTCAAAAGAGGCATAGAGCCACTCACCGTTCTCTTTGTGTTTGTTGTACAGCTCTGCAAGTTCTTTGTAGTTTTGCTGTGTCAATCCACTGTTTACCCACCCAATGTGAAAGTTAGGACTATCATCCCTTGACAGAACTAACATCCTGGATCAGACTTTACAGTTTCTTCTGCTCCCCTTAAAACAATGAAATGTCTATCCATAAAACCTAGAATACTACAAGCAAAACAACCAGGTTTACACACGGGAGTGAAAGGTGCACACATACCATTGGGAGGCCACATTCACGATGAGAAGAACCTTGCCCTTGAATGTGCTCAATTCAACATCATTGCCATCGATATCCTGCAGCCATCACACACAAGTACTCCTGTGGTCAATACTTACATAGCCAGTACAGGAATGGCAAATGCTTACAAGAAGAAGAAGAAGAGGGTGGTGGCAGAAGTGAGAGTGGCTGGCAATTGTTTCCCAAGTTATTGCTTCCTTTCACAGATTGGTCCTGTCTATGGCATAGAATGACACTATAACCCTGCTCTGGTTCATGTTCTGTTCATGAAGGAGTGTGAGTTCATGGTCTGTAGTTCATGAGACTACAACCCTCGCCACTTAGACATATGTAGTTTCAGGCAAAGTGAATGGACACATGAACAACCAATGCTGTGCTCCTCAGAGGGGTTACAATTGGCTGCCTTGAAGTGATGTCAGAAGAGGAGAGGGAGCCATGGACAAAGTAGCACAATGGCAGAAAGAAACCAGAGAACTAACACAGCGACGCCACTAGAGCTCGTGTCTACCGTGAAGCGTGACTGAGTGTCCAAAATTTGTGATACAAAGAGACGACGATGTCGGTAGCAACAACAAGCGACACACAAGAGCGTTTCTTGTTTCTTCACCTTCAAACTCCTGCTTCATCCTCAGAAGCTTTTTCTGAAGGGGCAAAGGAAAACAAGAAACAAAATCGCAAACGGAAGGCAAAGTGGACAATCAGATGGAATGACGCAACCGAACCTTGACGACGAAGTCGTAAATACTCTTCTTGGCAACTTCCGCAGCCGAGGCACTGGCGCCGGTACTGGTAGCATCCATAGTGAAAATCAAAAATCCGGGAGCCGTAGACGTACGTTTCTGCGAGCCGGCTATCCTACTACTCAAGGGTGACGACGAAGAAGAAGCCGCAGATGAAGAAGAAAAGACAGGAGTCCCCACGAGCCTACGGCCAGCAAATACTGAAGAAGAAGAAGATGAAAAACTTCTGACGAAACAGCAAGAGAGCTTGGAAGAATAGGAGGACGTGACACGCATCAACAAGGCGCAAGCAGGCGTCGACGACGAGCAACAAGAGAGCAGCACCGCCATTGGAACAAGGCCCGAGAAAAACAGACCAACAAGCAAACACACACGCGAAATTGCAACAAACGAGAAATGCAAAACGAGAGAGAGAGAGAGGGAGAGAGGAAGTTCGGGCAGTTTGGTTTTGGTATTAAGCTAATACACCAAATTAGTAAACTTAATTAGTTGTTTGGTTAATTAATTACCAGTAGCCTAGGGTCAGCTTCCACATTCACAAAAACGAAATATAGGGAAATATATACATAGTAACTAATTTGGTAAACTTGGCTAATTAGTAATTTGGTAAATTTTGAAAATAGATATTTTGGAAAATTTGGGGTTGATTAGTAATTTGGGAATTTTGGTTGCTATTGATTTTTAGTATTTTGGTATTTTTTTTCCCAATTTTTTTTTTTTCAGCTAAAGAAATCACAGATTATGATTTTCTATTAAAAATTCTTTTTTGTGTGTGAGCTAATTGATTGAAAATTTGAGTGTTATGGAAAAAGGAGGGAGAATAAAACAAAGAATTTTATTTTTTCTAGTTTTCCACAACACATTTACATTAAGGGAACAAGGGGGTTTTTTTTTTCCTTCCCCCCCCAAATTTTGTGATATAAAAAACTTGGTGATTTTTTCTAAGGACAAGTAAAATTAGTGAATTTCACACGAGAAAAAAAAGCCAAAAAAATCCAAATGTTTTTGTCCAAAAAGCATGTATGAGGGAAAAAAAAAACATTACATGGGAAAGAAGGGTAGGATATTATGTCTCTAAATAAATAAATAAAATGGTTTGGATGTTCAATGGTTATTTGCAATAGTAATTAAATACTTATTTTCTAAAAATGAATAATTTTTGAACTAATTGTTGACTAATTTTGCTATTTTGTTGGAAATTTTTGCCAATTTTTTGATATCGCCAAATTGGGAAGTTGAAAAACCCTAGGTTCCGGGGGGTTAGGCCACTCTTACTATGGGGTACTATGGGTTTAGGGTTGTGATAATGTCAACAATAATGATAATTTAATCAAATATTATTCATTGAGGGGAAAAACTAGAACTCGTTTCATTTGAAAGGTGTGCAAAATGAATGAATGAATTAATTAAATGAATTAAATCTTGTTTTTGATGTTGCTAAAGTCTTAACTTTGTTATCCAAGATGTGTAGTAGTCATGGTGGTGGTGGTGGTGGTGTGTGTAATACCATTTTTTCCGGATCAATTCTCGGCCAAATCTATGGACTTCTTTCTTTCTATGTTGCGTAACGAATTGGGCTTGTTGATTGTAGAAGATGTGGCATGATGAAGGCCATTACCCTTTTTTTTTTCTTTTTTATTTGGGTGAACGATGGTTTCTCAATCCCCCCAACGACCGTTGGTTCATTCTTTTTTCATTTCATGATATGTGGGCGGCCAATTGGTTTGCATACAAACAAATAAATATGTGTCAAGTGTTGTTGACGATACAAGAGCATGAAAGGTTGTTGGAATCCCAATGGCATCTTTTGTCAATTGGCTTTTCTCAACAAGTTGTTGGCATGGTTTAGGGTTTAGGGTTCACTTTCCTTAGCGTATATTGCTAAGGAAAGTGAAACAATACAACTCGTCTACCTTCTTCTTCAGTCTTGTGAGAAATTGTCCAATGAAATTTTCATGGAAAAACCACGTATTTTTAGGGTTTTTTTTTTTTTTTTTTTCCAACTTTGTGATATAAAAAATTTGGAACTTTTTTTTCAAAAATCTAGCAAAATTAACAAACAAATTATACCAAGAAAAAAAAATTCCAATTTTTTTTTGATGAAAACAAAACGATTGTTGTCTCATTATAGTCATAACCACAGTTTTGTGATTTTTTTATTTTTTAGTTTTTGTCGATTGTCTTTTTTGCCTATAAAATGAATTAACTTGAAACATATTTGCGTGCAAAATTTATAATGCATGGTTTTTTGTTTTCTATTGTTGTTTTGAAATCAAAGCTTCAAGGTCAGAGTTTCTATAGACCACTTTCATAAATAGACAATCAAAACTTCAAATTTTCTATTATAAGTGTACCTAACTAACTAATACATGATGCCCAAGTTACATACATAATAGAGATTATCCTGAAAGTCACCCAGTCTACACCCTATCTATCTTTGGGCCTCCTTTCACCCCCAAACCCCTCTTTCAGTGGTTTCTGCAAAGTAAGGAAATTTGATTAAATCTAGGTATGAAATGCTGAAACTCAAATTACCACCAAAATTGATGATATTTTGAGTTTCACCCTCCTTTGAATGCTAATGTTTTTCTTTGCATGTTTTTTTTTAATATCATAAATGCCTAAAATATTTAAAGTTACAAGAAATCCTTTTTTAACATACTAAATGGTGATTTATTTTTTAATGTAGTAAATGATGATTTTGTTTTCAATGGCCTAGACAAATCAACCACAATGGTTCTCTAAATCCACTTACCAAGCATTTGGTTTATATCCACTTTTGAATTGAAATTGGGGACCGCCTATTTTCCATTGGGTCTAGTGTTAGCCTATGCCATTGGCCCAAGTGTGAACCCAATTTTTGCAATTTGTTTGAATTTCAATCAACAAAATCCACTCAAAAATCAATATCCTCCACACAATAGCTCTGAAAATTGTGAAATAAAATCTATCAAATCGGACTTGGTGAGGGCTTTCCAACAACACCAAGAGTAGCCCCAACTTGTAATACGGTTTTCAGTTTTGATTTGATTTTATTTTCATTGAGAAAATGATTTAATAATCAATAGCTTCCACACCATACTCCAAATAGTCTCAAACCAAATCAGTGCACCTCTACTCATTGAGAGCTTTCCAAAGATACCAAGAGCACGGCATGAAACGCCATGGCTTGGAAGATCTCAGCATGACAAAACAAAACAAGGAGTGTATCACACTATGGCCTTGCCATTTACATTCCAAAGTAGTATCTTAAGGCAAAAGAAGAGTTATGAAAATTCAAATATTTCACCATGCAAAAATATAATCTTCAAAAAAAGTCCTCTCAAAATCCTTCAAGATATCATGATTCATAACTCTATTATAACTAATCTCAAGTTTCAACACGAGCCAAAATAGAATCTTTCAAAAATCCTCATATAAAAATAGACCTACTACTACCTAAGGGTCCAAAATCCATTAAGCTACAAAACTCTTTAATGAATCTAAACACAATTATCATTGCCTTGGTAGGCAAGGCCAACAAAACAAACTATCTTGCTTCTGAGATAGATGGGTGTAAATGAGAAATGGGGTTGGATGAAAACCTAATGGCAATGAGACTTGGCCATCAACTGTCCAAAGATGTATATGACGGTTGAGGGGTACTAGTAGTGTTGTGTGTTCTTTGTTGTGTTTTGTGTTGTGTTTTGTTTCTTGTAGGTCATGAAAAGCAGTGGTTTTTGTTGTGACGGTGTTTGACATTGGTTTTTTTGTTTAGTATTCTTCGCTGCTGGAGAGGCAATGGCTTTGTTGAACTGGATTTGGAGTTTGCTAATGGTGGGTGGAAGGAGCTTCGGGGATAAAAGGCCTTTGCTTTAGTAAGGAAGGGCTTCATTTTTTTGTGATTTTCGAGTAGGGAAGCATTTGATTTCTGATTTACTCTGTGATGGGAGGAATGCCCATTCTCAGGGACTTGATTTCATCATTTTGAAGCTTACAAATTCTTCCACTATGTGTTTAGCTTCAGTATGAAGAATTAGGTTCTGAGGTTGTCTTTAAGGGTAATAGTAAGGGATGTGATGAAAAGCTTTAGAGGTTTTGGAGTGGTCTCCATGGCAAATTCTTGTGTAATGTGGGTGGGAGTCAATGTTTTTGGTTGAGAGTATTTGGGGCATTATATCTAAGAGAAAGTATCTACCTGGGCAAAACCTCCAAAGTGAGGAATTGTTATTAGTGTCCATTGTTGTAAGGTGATGTGTTAGTGGGTATTGGCGGCATGTTTTGCTTTGTCAAACTCCCAAGCTTGCAACTTTTGGGATTCTTCAACTTACTAATTTGGGGGAATTTAATGAAGGAGATATTTTGAGTTGTGTTTGTTGGGTTGGGACTATGAATGTTGTTAGTACCAAATGGTACTCAACATTCTTTGTTGTTTTTGTTGCCATGAATGGGGTTTGTGTTGTCACATTAGATTCTACAATTTGAAGTACCTATGGGGCTCAATAGAATGAAATCAAAGTGACCCAATCCATGAAGGCCCATAAGTCTATCATAAGTAGAGAAGTTTAGTAAGTTGCTTGAGGCAAAACATTACATTATTTTGTGGCATTTGTCAAAACTATTACTTGATTGTTAAATTGAGGTGATGTGTTTTGTGCATCCCTACATTTTTGTTACAATATCACGAATTGAACTTAAGGTTATGGTCAAAATAATGGTTCTTTTTGTGTGAGACAACTCGAAGCAATTCCATCACTAAATTTGGGATTCACCTTCGTTCTTTTGTCCCTTGTTGAAAATGATGAAATAGTGTGATTGAAATCATGTTCCGCATGCTTATTTGAAGTACTATCTTTTTTGGAATTGGGTTTTATAAATATTTGTGACATCATTATCTTGGGATAACTTATCACCCATTGTAAAGGCTATGTTATTTTTTAGCCTAAAGTGTTTTATTGTAAAGTTCAAATAACATTTTGTGTGTGTGTGTCTAACTAGACCCACTCATAATTTTGTGGGATATTAAAAATAATGACTTCCACATCAAAATGTTGACTAATTCATTGTCCTATTATCCTACCACCCTTATTAACCCCTCTTATGATTTTTATCATGAATTGAAAATTGAAATGCAAATATTAACTTCATATATCCATGATCCTCCTTTGACATTTGAAAAATGAATTTGCAGATTTAAAATGAAAGTTTTAATTATTGTATTGCATTGTTCTAGAAATTAGTTGCAAGATCGTGATTGTGCAATGTTCCAAACTCATGAATTGGCAAAATTGTTGAGGAAAAAAAAAATTCTATTTACAATGTGATCTATTGAAAATGAATTCATTTTTTCTCAAATAATTGTGGTAGTAATCTACTTAAAAACCAAAAACAAGATCCAACCAAACTAGACTCCCAAACTGATTTTTTTAATAAAAGTCTTATTTGAGAACTCAAAGCTTAAGGATTTGAAGAACAAGGCTCAGGGTCATAACCTCACTGAAGGTTTCTTCATCACAGTTTCTCTTCGAACTTGAGAAGTCTGAACAAGACAACAATTGGGTTTTCCTTTAAGAGACACTTTTGGATTTAACTTGTACAAGTGCAAGGGCAACAACTTTTAAAGTCTTATTTGCCAGATTTCAAGATTTGTTTTTCCAAATTGCCAGATTTTTTTATGATAAGTTCCAGTAGGTAGCCAAGAATATGGAAGGATTCTGGGTTTTTTCTACTTTCATATATCTAGTCTGTAGCCAAATCTGGCTAAATCATCTTATGGATGATCACCATTTCAGCTACATCACAAAATTGAAAATAAAAACCCAACGGATGGATGGCTAGGGTACTGCAACAAGGCCATTTGTGGGAAGACCTTGAAGGAAAAGCAAAGAGTCCTTATTGCAGGCTGATTCAGAGAGAGATCCAGTTATCTGCATGGATCCTTACTTACGGAATGTGTTTGTTTCTATTGTGCAATTCTTTTTGGAATGGATTCTAGATCCTGACTGTAAGGGGGAATAATAATAATAATAAAAAACTTGGATCATGTACATGAAAGCCAGTGGAATGTTTACTTGGATTTCATGTTTGGATTTCCACTATTGGGCCTACATTAATCTGAGTTCTAGTGGAAATTCAAACAATAGACCACTAGCTCTCATGTACATACTTCCAAGCTTAATTTTTCCTTACAAATCAGCATCTAGAATCCATTCCAAAAAGAATTGCACAGTAGCAGTTCTGGCACACAAGCATATAATGAGGAGCATTATGCACACACAGTTGCACATTAGGTCACATTTGCGGGCTTTGGATTAGGGGGAAAAAAGGGTGTTGAAACTAGTGTTGTTTCATGACCTCTAAGTGCACTTGTGAATCTCATTTCAAAGTGCAGGAGTCTTAGAGAAGGGCTCTGTCCACAAGGAAATGCTCTTCAGAGCTTCTTGATCTAGATGTACATTCTCAAGGCTGTCTGAGAACTTTGTCTTTGTAATTGCATGTAAAATGTCCATCTCTGGACGTTTTCATGGTCACCCAACACAACAAAATATAGATTCAGCAGCTTGCAGTGATTCCAAAGGAAGTTTTCTGAGTTCGGTTTCTTGTAGTGGTTTGCTTATACTAATTGGTCCTGTTTTTCTTGTAGGGGAAGAAAAATCAGGTCATCCTTTTTGGACAACCTGTAAGTACTCCCCAATTTCACCGTTCAAGTGCTAGCATTTGTGTTGCATCTAGAGAAGATCCTTGTTCTCTCTGGCATTGTTTACTTACTTTACAGCCTGGGTATGTTCTAAAAGCTCATGTGCCAAGTTTTCTGAAGCATGCTGAGAGCTTGAAGAGGAAAGGAGCTCAAATATCATTTGTATGTCTGTGAATGATCCTTACACTAAGAATGCTTGGGCAGAGCAGCTAGGAGCAAAAGGAGAAGGTAATACCCCTGCATTTCATTCCATAGATAGAGTGCCAGATGGTCGGCACGCCAATGTGATCTCCTTTTTTGTGAGCAACAATGTAGCACCCTTTGGATTTTTCTCCATGAGGCTCATGAATGACTATCTAGAAATCTAGACAAAAGAGCTGGAAACCCATGTACCAGCTCTTTGTTGGCCTCGCCTACCAAAGCAAGGATCTGTGTTTAGATTCATTACAGAGTATAGTAGCTCAATGGATTTTGGCCCCTAGGTGATAGGTCTAGTTTTATGTGAGCATTTTTGAAACATGGTATTTTGGCTTGTGTTGAAACTTGAGATTAGTTAAAGAGTTATGATATCTTGAAAGATTTTGGTTATTTTAAGAGGATTTTTGGAAGATTATATTTTTGCATGGTGAAATATTTGAGTTTCCATAATTCTTCTTTTGCCTTAAGATACCCTTTTTAATGTAAATGGCAAGGCTACAGTTTGACACACCCCTGGTTATCATTGGTAAGGAAAGGACTGGAATCGCCACAATGTGAAGAGTTCTACTGAGAACAGTACTCTCTCATGGTCATTCTAAGTTTGACATTCATCTGTAAATCTATTGTCGCAGATTAAGTTTTATGGTGACTTTGATCCAAAATTTCCAGAAGTTTGATTGACTTAGATCATGGTCATTGCAATTACAATGGTTCTTCCCCAAGGAGTGTGGCTCTCAAGTGTGTCATCTTTTGTGACATCTTGAGATTCGAAAGCACATCAAGGAACATGAGGTGCGGGTATTGGTGTGCATGTTTTATGTGTGATTATGCAATGGAATTCAATGAAGAGATGATTCAAACTCCATTGTGAGCAACACAATCCTCCATTGCATAATCATAGGTTAACATGGTTGGGAAAAAACCATGTCGACCTTACCATGTGCCCAATGGGGTTAGGTCCTCCATTGCATAATCCTAGGTTGACATGGTTGTGAAAAACCCATGTCGACCTTACCATGTGCCCAATTGGGGTTTGGTCATATGGGAAAAAAAATAAAAATTAAATGCATTGTGCATTGGATGAGGTATTTTGCAATGCATGAAATGATAGTATTCGAATGAAGTTTTCTCCTCAATTTTTTTTTCGCAAAATAAATTGAAATTCTTTACCAAGGCTCAAAGTACAAACATACACTTGATTTGCTCTTCAATAGCTTTTATATTATTACATTTGAAGGTTTTGCCAACACTTTAAGTCTTGGGTTGTTTTGATTTTGATTTCATTTAAGCTGAGTAATTTTTTTTAAACAAAGAGGGCATTATTCAAAAAGCCATTCAATAGAGCATCTGGTTTAATGTGAATTCTTGATTGAGATCACGATTGAAATGTGAATCGGGTGTGAGAAAACCCATCATGCTTTGAACCCATCACCACCCAACCACATTCCTAGGTGGAATCGGGCCCTAATTCTATAACTAATTCTATAACGCAATATTTATCAGTTGTCATGTGATAAACATTAGCACCCAACAACTATTGATACAGAGCAAAATCACATAAGTAATAATATGCACAAAATTATTTGCATAACTGGTTTGCATGATGAATTAATCAGGAGCATCAAAACCCAATTCTTAGTCTGTATGAGAACTCCAATGTTAATTGTGAACTTAGCTTCTAGAATGTGGGCCACCCCTGATCAAAAACAATCTAAAACCCTAACCCTAAGGGATCAATATAAAGGGAAGATTTGGAAGGGATTAAGACAACCATAGTCTTCAAATTATGGCCAGAATAACATGACCAGCTCTGAAAGAGAGAGGGGCAAATACTAAATACTTGCAGGAATTCACATTTACACTTATTTTTGTTTTGTGCCTGATCTTTAGGAAGGTCACAAATCATCATTCACTAGAATCTCTTCCTTTTATCATAAGATGTCGGTATAATGTACTTAAATTCATGATCCTCCCCAATACCCATACAAATGAGTGTACTAATTTCCAAAGGTTCATCTTTATACCTTTTGGTAATCACTGTAGTTGCCGGGAATAAAACATGATGGGGAGGGTGTATGAACTTTAGGCAATTTGTCAAGCCCAAAGAGGTCATTGATATTTTCATGGATCAACAACAACAACAACAACACATGGTGTTGACAATTAGTCAATAATGTTACCCAAAATATTTCTAATAATTATTTTCAATGACCCATTAGGTATATTTAAAGAGTTTTCATTTTTTGAGATCCACCCAACCAAGTGTGTGATTTCTTTTCACCCATTGAACTATGCATGGTTTGTGCATCATAGGTATGTCAGAGTTGAATTAGGGAGGTATCTTCTCCTTTGAAGTTTGAAAGGTTGCATGACAGAAATGACTTCAGGCAATGATGAAATGAGCCTTTGCCATTTTGTCTAGCAAACTAATAAGAATACAAAGCAAAGACTTGGTCATGACTTGTGGACCAGTGTTTTATACTGGTACTATAGGTATCAGCCAAAAGGCCTTGGACCTTTTTAAAAAGTACCCAATACCAGTACCTGTCAGGGTATGAAAAAGGGGCCCAAAAACCCATGTTAGGACCGGTTGGGTATGTTCCAAAGTTGATACCCATCAAACACTGGTTGTGACAGAAACTGTCTAATTCTCATTGTAAAAGGGGAACACTCCTCATCTCAACAAAAATCCATGTTCGCACCAGTTGGGTATGTTCAAAAGTTGATACCCATCAAACACTGGTTGTGACGGAAACTGTCTGATTCTCATTGTAGAAAGGGAACACTCCTCATCTCACCAAAAACCCGTATTAGCACACACCAGTTGGGTATGTTCAAAAGTCGATACCAGTTGAACATTGGTTGTGACAGAAAATGTCTGAGTCTCATTGAAGAAAGGGAACACTCCTCATCTCACCAAAAACTCATATTAGGATGGGTTGGGTATGTTCAAAAGTTGATACCCTTCAAATGCTGGTCGTGATGGAAAACGGCTGATTCTCATTGTTGAATGGGACCACTCCACATCTCATTGAAAACCCATATTAGGACAAGTTGGGTATGTTCAAAAGTTGATACCCATCAAACAAGGATCATGATGGAAAATGGCTGATTCTCATTGTAGAAAGAGAACACTTGTTTCACCAAAGGGAGGAACAACGGTAATACAACAGAGCCCAACAACAGCCTTTATAAAGTAGGCACTGAAGTGGCAGGCTACATACAACAACAACAACTATCTTCATGAATAAACCAATGACAAATTACAATGTTGTGAACATAATAATATATGACACCAATATATGACACTCTCTCTCAAAAACAGAATCAACAGGGCATTCTGTACTTTGTTTTGCCATGCTCATAGAACACAGTAGAACATTGTATATATAATGTTTTATATGACTTTATAGAACATATATACACTAGGTGAAGGGGAAGGTGAACGACCTTGTGGTGGGGAAAGTAGAAAAGAAAACAAATATATATATCCAGTTCATTGTGTCCATGATGTATGTCATCATGATACATTTTATGTACAGAAAGTTCACCTGACATGCGTTTGATTGACATAGTCAAGTCTCTAAAGTCTCTAAAGTCTCTAATTTGAATAGTATTGTGGCATGTAAACAATAATCTGGATGAATTTCAGGCTTTACACAGAGTGAAACTGGGTTTGGACTTTGAACTTTTAACATATGCACATGATAGGGTTCTCTCCAAAAGGGTCAATTTTTATTAAAAAATTGGTTGATTGCTCAATGTCATGGCATTTAATTGATCCTCACTTTATCATTGTTCAAGAGTTCATGTTTATGGGTGTACACGTGTAAATAATTTGCACGTCGTTTTGGATTTGGTAGCTATCATCGAGGCCCACATATTGGGTGTGGGGGTGCATGTCCACTTATTAGAAGATCTCCAGCAGTGCTCAATATGCAACCCTGCAATATTATTTTTCACATCCAAGTTTAAGTTATTTGCTTTTCTGCAACCCCGCCCATAAACTGAAACTGGGACAGCAAATAGGTGAGGGACTACTAATAGCAAACCACCTGGACCAATCATTATGATAGGCCGATCAGAAACACTGAGCAGCAGTCAGATCATATCTATTACACTCTTTTGTGTAGGTGCAGAGTGTCCCTCAGCCTTTCACCAGCCACCACAAACCAGGTATGCAATTATGCTTAGCCAAACTGATTTTCCTGAGCCAAACCGGCATATTTTAAACTTTTCTTCATCCAATTTCAATGTGCAGGTTCATCCATCTCTGTACTGGAGATGTTCTTATGTCCAAATTTAGTTTTTCTTTTCTACACACAAAGACATTTGTTTGGCCACCCAATGTAGCTTTTACTTGCAGGTCTTTGTTATCAATAAATTCATATAGGTCTCATATGTTTTTAGTTAGAATGCATATACCTTGTTGAAGAACATTTCCAATAGAATCCATCACATAATGCATTAAAGTGGTTTAGGATGGTGACAAGAGGCTTGGAAAGCTTAGCAAAGGAGAAATTGCCATTTCTCTTACATTGAAAGGATTGAACCATAGTTGTCAATTGTGATCATGAATTTGTTGATTTTCACTCCTGAAATGGTCTCTAGCAACTCCTTTCACCTCCTATCAATTAGAAAATGTTACAACATATTCTTGCACTTGCAAGCATGATGCTAACCTTTCAACTTTAGAGTCTTCTTTAGAAGATTAATGGCAAAAATGTAGTCATTTATGAACTTTGGATCTCCTTTGAAATGCATTCTAGTAGATCATTGTTCTGTCACCTCCTTCATTGGGCTTAATGGATGAAGAAATATGGAAATTTGGAAACTCATTATGGTGACCATAATGATTTTTTGGGAGCACTTTTGGCCACCAAATTTAATTTCTATGGTTTTGTGAACATTGCAATCCACAATGTCGCTAGAATACTTGTCTAAGTATATAAAAATTGGATGTATACAATACTCTTTCCATATCATGCACACACATGCTAGCTTCATACATCATCATCACTCCACATCACTTAGTAGATGTGGTGTTTTTACTATTATTACATTTCACATTCCTTTTACTCAAATAACATATCATGAAATCACATCCCAAAAAGGGTTGTGAATTGCTTTTTTTTTTAAATACACCAACTTCATACACACTTTTCCTTTCCACATCATGCTACAAGTTTTGTTTGGTATCTTGAAATTTCATAAGAATATGACTAATAGGAAAACATTGTCATATTAAGCTTTTCAAAATAATTTAGATGACTTAAATATGATTCAATTTAAACATGGTTGTTGCTTCAAATTCTGCTCAACATGCTTGACATATTTAATGAGTGGGAATATGTTTTGGGAATCTTATAAATGGCTCCAGTTGACACCCACACTTTACCCTTTTGTTTATTTGAGTCTCTCATTCCTCATGATTGATCCTTGGGCTAGCTATTAACCCAATTTCTTTGTATATCCCCCTCTTTGATCATTACCTCAAATTAAGGTTGCAACATTCTGCCCCAAACAATGGAAGATCAATGCACTTTTCAACATTTTGAAATTCTTTAAAAAAGAATTGATTATTTCACGTAATTTGGCTAAAACCCACTCTTAGATCAATTTGTTTTTCAATTTCATGACTTTCTTGAGTTTGGTTGCAATCACAATATGTGAACCAAGAGGCCCTTCTCCCCCTAAATCAAAAGGAAATGAGAAAAATGAAGTTTAAACAACAATACATTGGACATTGTTGTGAAGGTGGGCGAACAATGGATAGAAGGTGAAACAAAGCCACCACATTAAATATCATGGTACATGGGTGAGTTCAACACTCATTATATTATTTTCAAAAACATTGAATCTTTTCCCAAAAAAATTTCAAAAAATAAAAAATCTTATAAAATATTTGGGAATATATCATTTGACAAACATGTGTTGAAGTGCCCAAGGTACTAGATATGTGCTTTGGAGCATGTAAAATCTTGGTGAAATTTATGATTTTGATTATGAAATCACCAAAGTTGGTCCATCAAATAAGATTGCAACCAAACTTTATCTAGTGTGCACTTGTCTTTTTAAACCATAAATTCATTAAGAGAACCATATGCTTTAATTAGACAAGTAGATCAATCCTATCAAAGTTGTCAATATTACATTTGCTCACATTGAATGTTATTTTGGCAAAGAACACTATTGATATGTTGTTGAATGGAATGCAATGTGGGAGTCAAAAGAGATATTTATAAGTTTAACTTTGCCACGACACCCTAAATAATCAACAACTATAACCCATTATGGGTTGCAATGTATGTTACCATATTGACAACAACGGACATGGAATGATTCAATTTTCATATATGTGTGTGTGTGTGTGTGTGTGTGTGTGAATTAAGCCTATTCCTAATCCAATGCATTAGATAGTGGAGAAAATGGTGAGGAATGTAACTCAAGGGATGATTAACATAATCATCACGTTTAATATTTCATAAGTATCATATGATACAACTTGAAAGACATATTATAAAAATGTTGGTCAAGAAGTGTTGGTGTGTGCGTTTGAGCTAGATAAACATTGTCACAAGTTACTGAAAATAATATTGTGGACCATAAACAAACCATGTGAAAAAAAAACTAACAAATGTACTTTATTTTGATTTGGCAATTTGTTAAATTGTAGCAATTTATTCATTTTAGTTTTGAACTTTATAATGAGTTTGAACATGACAAATCCCCCTCTTTGGATGATGTCATCATGTTTTACTCACAATGATGTCTTTCCTAATGACAATGATGTCTTTGCAATTCATTTGTCAAGGCTACAAACAATTGGAAATTAGTTATAATGCTCAAATGAATTTCTAATAAACTAAAACATGAGATGTTAACTTCCAAAAGATTATTTTTTTGCAAATGGTATATTCGTTGATTTTCTTAGCTATTCAATGTGATAGAAAAATCTTCCTCCCTTTCCTATCCTTTGCAATCTATGTATGTTTAGTTCATAATAACCTAAGTAGGACATTTCAAAAATGTAAAGCCAAACTCAACTATTGTCTCTCCCTATGTCCCTTATATTTTGGGCATGTTCCATGTTGAGGTCATGTGCTATGGTTAAGAGTTAGAGACATAAGTTCCCTCTCTCTTACATAATAGGTGTAAGAACATTCCATTTCTTGTAACTTGTGATTTACATATGTATAGATTCATGATAACCTTCATCTTATGTTTTCTAATGGATAAAGCCCAAGAGGCAAATCCCCAAAATGCAAGGCTGAACTAAACATATACCTCATCCTAGGCCCCTTAGTTTAGGAAGGTTCCAACTTTGAGGCTCTTTTCTTTACACAAAAATTCTCAAGGTGGAACTAACAAAGGCTATTTCTTGTTTGGGGCAAGGATTTCCATAGTGATCAAAGTAGCTTCAACACATTCATAAAATAATAAACAAAAAAAAAAAAACATTCCATGTTGGATAAAGATTGAAACTATTTTGGGAATGAAGGCCTTGCATAAGGTGAGAGTTGAACACAAGACCCAAATTCCTAAAACAACCATGTTCATAGTTCTTATTAATTTTGACAAGTTTAAAATCATTGGGGAGGTTCAGGTTCAAGATAGAGTTGAAGTTTTTGGGTATTTTATTGAAATTTAATTTAGATCCAAATCATGAAGCTCCCTCTTGCTTAAACAAAAACCTAAACATCAACCAAGCTACTATCATGTATAAAATAAGATTTAGATGAGAGGTTTTTAATTTTGTTGAAATTGAAATTGGATTCAAATTGTGAAACTCCTTGCTAAACTAATACCTAAACATGGACTGAGATGTTACCATGTGTAAAATAAGTCCAACATCTCTAATCATATGAGGACAAGATTTCAAAAATGTGAAGCAACCAAGCCCTAATTTTTAGGATGTGATACTTCAACTTTGGGCAAACTTTATAGGATATTGTGGCAATGTTGGGTGTATGTTACATCACCTAAACAAAAATATGAAAGATGGTGTGTGATCACCTTTTGGTTTGGTCCTAAGATTGAACCAAAACTATTTTGTAGTTATATTTCAATGCGCTACCATCTAGGTGTTTGTCAACTCATAGTTCCACCCTTAGTGAATTGGTTGTCAAGTCATTGGTTACCTTTCTCTAATAAAAACAAACAAAAAAGCTCTTGCTCCTCTCCCCTTGAGAAAAAGAAAAAAAATTCATTGTTGTTACATATGGTCTCATTGGTTATCAAGATTTCTTTTTCCAAATTGTGTTTGTCCTTGATTTGCTCCAACACTAATACCTCGTTCCATGGTGATTGTGAGTACCTATTTTGGCAACTTATGGTGCATTCACACTCGATGATAAGTCAATGTTAAATGGAAATTTAGGTGACATCCTAGGTGGCACCCAATATTAAATGGGCAATTAGCTTAATTTTAAGCAAATGTTAACTTAACATAAATTTTCATGGTAACTAAGTTTAAGTCCTAAATAGTTAGCATGGTGTTAGGGGACTCAACCCTAGAGTTCCTAACACCAAGTGTGAACGCACTTTTATTCGTTTTTTATTGGGTGCAATAGAGATGGAAATAAACCCAATCATAAATTGTGTCGGGATCCTAAACCATTTTACTAATCACACTAAAGAATCTCTCAATTTTTAAAAAAAACAAACAAACAAAAATGGAAGGTTGCTTTCAAAACCCAAAGAAGAGGTAGAATTTTCCTTTATATAAACAAATAGTTGTGATAAGGTTGAGAGGAGAGGAATCATGTGCATATAAGGTTTCTCAATTTGAGAGAACCTTCCATGGACAATGATGCCATTCTATGTGAAATTGTGCACCATGGATTTGTCTCAATGGATATGGTAATATGTGTGTGTGTGTGTGTGTACTATTTTTTGTGATACACAAAACATCTATATTATTGTGTGGATTTGTAGTGTTGTGAGGCTATAGTAGCCTACATGCAGAAGATGCTTCAAGGACTCTCATGGATTTGTCAGATGCAAACTTGGGAGTTCTTGACCTATGATTTGCATGGGCAACAAAACAAGCACCAAGTATAATAGAATAACATTGTGAAGGACATGCAAATGATCCCCAGCTCTCTCAAGTGTCAGTGTGCTTTTGTGATGGGTGTAAAAAGCTTGTATGTAAATAGTTCCTTACTCAGAGATAGGATTTTACTTATGGGTTGGCCTCCCTTTGGGATAGGCCCCATGGCTTCTGGTGCTCTACCATATTTTAAGTTATTATTATACTTGTGGTAGATTCAATGTATTATGATTCAAAGCCATTTTATTATTCAGAAATAAAACTCATGAAATTGTTTCCAAATATTATGTACAATTTTTCTATTATTAAGAAAATTTCTTCTGAAAAAATTACAATTTATCCTTTGGTTTTCACAAGGCCATTATTATCCATAAATCAATATCAAATAAATGTTTCAAAGTCGGGACTATTTTGGACCACAACAACATTGTGATTTAAATTTTTGAATTGATGCAATTCCATGCAAAACTTGGTAAAAACTGAAATCCCCCAAAAAAATTCAAATTAAAATTAAATTAAAAAAGAAAAAAAAGAAAAAGACAAGTGCTTGTCTTTATATCAAGTAAAAACTCAGTAATGTGGCAATTTCAAGGTTTCAGTGTTGAGTTTTTATTTTATTTTGAACATTTCATGTCAAAAATAAAATATTCCAATATTTATTCATTTTTAAATTCTGCACAAAATTTTGTTCTTTGGATTTTTATTTTTATTTGTTTTGAAAATTTCAACATTTCGGGAATTTATATAATTCAATGCCTAGTGTTTCTTTCACTGATAAAATTTTCGCCAAATTTCAACCTATAGAAAGGATTTCTCACCAATTAAAAAAAAAGACCCAAATTTGCCAGATTTTAAAGAATTTTTTAATTTTCAATATTTCCAGATTTTTAATGATAAAGTTCCAGTAGGTAGTCAAGAATATAGAAGGATTTTTTTTCCGTTTTTCTGATTTTTTTTTTTTTTTCCCTTTTCTTGCCCCTACTTTCATATCTAGTCTGTAGCCAGAATTGGCTAAACTATTTTCTGGATGATCCCCACTTTGGCTACATACATCTCACAAATGAAATAATTCATAAAAGAAACCCCCTGATGTAACCATGAGTCAGTTCTACCACCATTAGGGTTATTGGTGGGTTAATAATGGTAGGACCACCCATGGAATGTGAGTTCTTGAGAATTATTATTGAATTTATTTATTTTGCCAGGAATTTATTGAAGAAGAAAAGTCCCAGTTGGTAGGTACTCTATTTTGTACAGTAGTAAGTTTCTCTTGAGAAATGGACCTTAATCAGTTCCCAGGGTTCAAACCCTAAACCCTAACCCTAATAAATATGAAGTCAGGTGGACTTACAATTTGTGCACATTTATTGAAGTCAGGTTGGGTACACAACTTTTCATGAACAGTTTTTAAAGGTTATGACATTCATCCACCTACCAATGAATCCAATGATAGGGAGGGAGACTAGGTTAAAAAAATTTGTTTTGGGGGGAGGGTTTAATTAGGGTTTTTATTAGGGCAAAACATCAGGGTAAACACACAGAATGTTTTCAATATGCTGAAAATCAGCTTCTTAAAATTTTTAAAGTTTTTTTTTCCATTTAAAAAATAGAAAAAAAGAAACCAATTGTTGAAATTTAAAAAATAAATAAATAAACCTGCCAATATTGTGCTGATTAACTAACCTATGAATATTTTAAAATTTGAATTAAATAACAAATGAACTAGAAAGCTTTTTCTTTCAAAAACCCTAAACAACCAGTGATTTTCATGAAATAACTGGTGGTTTTTTGGGCAGTTACTTGAATCCTAAGAACCACTCTGGTAACCACCATGGTTTGTTCCTGGTTCTCATAACTGGCCAACATGGGTGGAAAATTATTCTTCTTCTTCTTCTTCACAGGGATTCACACAATCACAACAACCAAGAAATTCTTGGGGACCAGAAAATGATTTCCAAGTTCGTCAACAACAAAGGAAAAGAATGAATGATTCAGCTTATGTGCAAATGTACCATTGGGGCGGTTCCAGTATCCCAACAGTGTGATTGGGTGATTGCTGGATTTGGTGGTCTGAATTTAATTTTTTCTTAGTTATCTTGAGTGAACTAAGAGTTCAATGTGTAATAATATTTTATTGACAAAGTGTTGATACCAGATGCAAGCCCATGTACCAAATCAACACTGGTCTAGACTTAAGGGCTTTCTTTCTATATAATGCCTTGATAGTATTTCCATCCACATCCGCTAATTGGGCCCTCTACCAATGTTTACCACATCTGAGATAGTGTTGACGATTTCCATATCCCCACCTATAAACATAAAAAATTGAACCGTGTAGAGTGTGAGACAACCTATTTAATAATATATTACTTGGTCTAATCATTATTATTCACCAATCAAAAGGAATCGATTTTTTTGACTCACCCTTTTTGGAGCTCATTATATCATGTCACCCTTTATTCCCATTGATTTTTGTTGGTTGAAACATCCGAACTCAATTTCATCCAATTTAAAGGCTGAACTTCATCCAAAGGTTTCCTTTTACAGGCCACTGTATTTCTATGGGTGGAGAGAGTGGAGACTTCTCTTACATCTCTGGGCTTTTGTGTCACTAACAAAGAAAAATAGAAACCCGAATTCAGAGTTAGTTTGTCACTATCTACTTTGTTTTATTTTATTCGCCATTCAATTAGAGGAACTTTTGTATGGGGTTCATGAGAGGACTCAAAAATCTAAAAAGGCATAAAATGTGTGAAAGCCATGCATGATATTTGCATTATTTATTCATTTATTTAATTTTATGAATCATAATTTTAATTCAAATTATATTAATAATAGACAATATAACTTCTTGTATTTACATAAAATAAAAGTTTAAATTGCAATTTTACCCTAAATTGCAAAAGTAAATAAAATGAGATACCTAACAACTTACCTAGAATAAATCTTTGAAAAAATAATTGCTAAAATTATATATATATATATATCACCATATTTTGATACATGGTTAAAGTAAGTAGCCAAAAATATATAAGGATTTTTTTCCCCTTTCATTTTTTGGATGTATTGGCTTATGGATGAGCACCACCTAGGCTACATCACAAAATTGGAAAAAAACAACAAAAAAACAATTTGGAATACATGGTTTCCTTTTTTTTATAAATAGTTTGCAAAAAAAAAAAAAAACAAAAATTCCTCACAATTTTTTTTTTCAACAAAAAGAAATTGGGATGTTTTTTGGGTTTCTAAGGTAAATTGCACTAATTTCATGTGAGTTTAATATCTTCCTTTTTTTTCTAGGAGGTATGTTCATAGATATAAGGTGTCTTCCCAAAAATAGTAAAGCAATTCCATTAGTGCTTTGGGTGTAAGCCATAAATGTTTTTTTTAAAACCATATAAATAACATGCAAAAAGAATAATTTTGAATATTCTTTGGTACCTATCTATTTCCCTTTTCCACAAGATTAAGTTCCATTTTAAATTGTTAATAAAAAATATATATATATATATAGTGGATGTTGAAAAGTAATGAACATTTCATGCTAGATATAACAATTAGAGTTTTTTTTTCCATGACAAAATTTGTCGAAATTTGACCCAAAATTTTGGGAAAATTATGTTTTCTTATCAATTATAAAATGGACTAAAATTTCTAAAATTCTTTTAAAAAAATTAATCACCAATTTTTTCCAATTTAAAAAAATTAAATGAAAAACAAAACCTTGATTACAATATTATATTACAATGAGAAATTTTATGTAATTACTATTTTTACATTCTAGAATATAGTTGTTGTTGGTAAGAGCACATGGGCCTATATCCAACATGCCATTTTGACTTTAAAAAAATAATTTGCATCCATATTTTCCTTAGCAATTCCCTCTCAACTTTTGATGCCAAATTCCCAATTTTCAACCCACATGAAAATTCCTCTCACTAAGGAAATGCCAAAAGAAAGGATTTTTTTTCAATAATTAAAAAAAATACTTATTATAATTATTATAAAATTATAAATGTAGGTGTGAGTCGTTACTGTAGGTTGTTATCTCCCCCAAAAAAAAGAATATGTACGTGGCATCACCCTATTGGCTGATGACCAAAATTGTTCTTGGGTCCTGACTCCTAACTCCTAATAATAACCCCGCCTTTTTCCCAAGCTACCGACGCAAGGCTACTGGTTAGACTCAACCACGTGGCAAAATCTGAGTCGATGGATGGACTAATATAGTCGGTAAGTTTATTACGACGTTCTTCGGTAGGTAAATATTTATTTATTTATTTATTTATTTACTTCTTGAACGCCAACGAGAAGGGATCACGGACCCGAAGTTACCCGGTGTTTGGGCGGGTACTAGAAATTGCAAGCATAGCCCCAATCAGGGTATCAAACCGGTTCCTTAAGGGGGTCCTGAATCGTAGCCGTGGTCTTCCGAAATCAAATATACCCGGTTCCTGTGGCCATTAATGAATTAATTCTGAGGATTCTATTTTTAACAACTGATATATTCTTAAATACTTTTTCAGATTCTTTTGTTTTTTTTTTCCCTTGAGAAAAAAATTATTTTCCCGAAAAAATATATTTCAAGAAAAATAAAAATTCAGTTTTTCTGAAAATAATATAATTAGTGTCGAATTTGTTACACAAGAGTGTTTGTTTTTGTGGCGAATTTTCGCACTGTGGGGGGACAAAAGAATTTGGACAATTTTCGTTCCTTAGAGTAAATTCGAAATAAATTGCTAAATTTTTTTTTAAAAACTTTGCAAAACTTTGAAAATCACAAAATTGGGGGGAGAAAAAAAGAGAAAAAATTTAATAATAATATTTTTTATAAAATTATTTTTAAAAAGCCACTAGTGGGTTCGTTTCGGGTTCTTTTAATAACCGGTGGTTCTTAAACCCCAACCCCGTCAAAGAACCGTCTCACGCTAACCCTCTGCACCTTACGAGAACCGGAGGGGGGTTTATTCTAACGGCCCCTTGGCACCGTAAGAGAACCGGAGGTTCTATGAACTCGGTCAAGAGCTGGCGGGGATTGATCCAAACCAAATACCCGCTCGACATCGGATTGTTTACGATACCCGGCTGGGTGAATTTCCAGTTACGTAGGAAGTTAAGTAAGTGGAGGCAGGCGGAAGTTACGAGGTTGCGTGACATAGTGGTAAAAATGGTAAGTCGCTGGAAAAAGAAAAGAGAAAGGGAAATAAACACGAGGAGTTACCGCTGGTAAGTTTCTTGGAAACTGGGACGCTACGGCGGCAGCAGCACGTAGTGGTGGTCTCTCAAGTCTCCTCTTCTCTCGTGTGTCGTCGCTGCTCTCGTTTCCTCTCTTGCGCGTCTCTTGCGCGCTTTGTCGTCTCTCTCTCTCTCTCTCTTTTTCTGTGCGTCTCGGATGTCGTGTTTTTTCCGAATTCGGAATCATCGCTGCTCTGCTGTGCTCCGACAATTGACGCACGCGCTAACGTTACTTAGTATTCGATTTTGGGTGGAGTGGGATTTTGTGTAACTTATTTGTTTCTCTGTCGCCTCCTGCCTCGGTGATTGAGCGGATCAAAGGACTGCAGATTCGAGTTCCAGTTCCCAAATACAGAGAGCCAGTAGCCAACCAGTAAGTAGAGTACCATCCGCTGAGTGATTGCTGCAGAAGAGTTCTCCAGCTAGTTTTTTTTCTTTTTTTTTTTTTGTTCTGTTGTTGGGTTGGGTTTTTGAGTTCGTAAGAAGAAGTTGGTGTAGAGGTTTTCCGTTAGTGAATTTCACAACGGAGAGTTTTTTTTTTTTTTTTTTCCTGTGAAATTTTTTTCCTAGTTCAATGTGGTGAGTTTTTTGCATTTGGAGAGTTTTCAAGGGAGTATGCAGCAGTGGAACTGGAGTTGGGGTTTGAGGTGAGTAGAAAATGGTTCCAACAGTGCCAGCTGCTTCAAGCTCGGATGCAGACGTCGGAGACATGGCAGCAACGGCAGCAGCAGCTGGGAGGAGGACTAGTAGTGATAATACTGCAGGTGCAGACGATGGAGGAGGAGATTCAGCATTGCTGCTCTTTCCCTTCATGCTCCATGTTGGGGTAGTCTTGATCATCACTTGGCTCTTCTCCATCAAGTCCCTCTTCTTCCTGGTCATGAGTTTCATCTACCTCCACTGGGTAAAGTCTTGCTTGAACTGATCTAGAACTCTCTCTTTCCAGCTTTGTTTCTATGGTTGTCATTGTGTGCACACAGCCAGCAAGCTTCTTCCCAACTTCCCATTTTGTTACATCACTTTTTCTTTACAAGACTGTGAATCACCATCTTCAGCACATCAAACTCCAGCTCCTAGGTCTAGCGACAATAGTTTTGTTTCCATCCCAATCTTTTCCAAGGATGCCCAAAACAAAAGAGCATTCTAAGTACTCATGTGAAAGCTTGAAATAAGATTCCACATGGACTGAAATCGACTGCTATGGTAAAATAGCAGGAAAGATAGAATTGGTATGAATGTTGGTATCAACCCAAGGGCTTCAAAATGAGTTGAAGACTTAGATGGATTTGGGTGTGCTTCTGTAAGGATTAAGAGACAAACAGACATGTTCAAGAATGCTGTTCTGGGATGATGAACCTCATGAGGGGGAATCAGATTTTACATCAAATTGTTGAGCTCAGCTTTCAATATGTCATTTGATGCCACTGCTGCCACAGGTAGAGAAGCAGGGACGAGAAAGAGAACAGCGATGGATACGGCATGAAGAAAGAAGAAAGGCACATGTGGCAGGGGTAAAAAGCAACCTTCCAACAAACTAATTATAAAATCATAAAGTGGTATATCATCAATGGTGGAATAAGAATCTTTAGAATATAAAACCATGCACACCTAAATGGGATGTTACGTCAGCCAAGAGACCACTGCTCTTCAGATTTCATTACCTAACCTACTGTACAGAAAAGAAAAAGAAGAGAAACCCTAAATTTCAGGATGGATTGACAATATAGTAACAAAGCAAGCAAACTATGGGGGGAATGAGTGAATACTGTTTTCAGCAGGATTTTGGGCATTGGTATTAGTAGTGGGTTCAAGAGTGCCATGGTAAAAATTGTGCTATAAATTATGTGCAGCTTGGTGATGGAGAGACAGTGCGATGGTTAAATCGAGCCATAACAAGCATGTGGCCTGTTTGTCTGGAGTCGTTTTCTTCCCAACAATTTCTCATGCCCATAGCCCCATGGTTTTTCAATTCATACAAGCCCTGGGGTGTGGTAAGTGACCTATTCTTCAATCCGAAGGGCAGCTGTGATCAAGGACATGCTTTCAGCTTGAAATTATTTTTGCCAATTTTGAGGTTTCTTTATGTGTTTCCATCAGGACAAGACTTTACTGTAACCACAACCATTGGGTTGCTGATCAACTTTTGGGGTTTTTGGTAGAGTAAAGTTTTGTTGCAGAAACTTCATCTGGGAAACCGAGCACCAATATTTACATTAATTCGTGCTTTGGACCAGACCAGTGACGGTGATCACTTGGTACTCTTTCTTATTTCTCTTTTGACAGTATGCTGAAAGTTTGAGCTGTATTTTTGTTTCCATTGTACTCTTAAACCTGATCAATCCAAAATGCAGCAAAAAGTCAATGAAAGGAGTAAGCAATATGAAGTTGCCCTCATGAAGTATATCAACCTCATGGGCGGTGCAGGTGATGGAGGCAGCAATGGAGTTTGCATCTGGAGATGACATGAGTGCCGAGATGCTTGTGGCATTACACCAGTGGTTTGGTGGTTTCCGTACCACATTCTACATCTCAAAATTACACATAGAGGGAAAGGTATGTGTGCACCATGAAGGCATCTTTCTTGTGGAGACAGCTTCAATCCTTATTGAATTCAGCAACAATTCCTTTTCTATTTCAATTCAATATATATGGATGCTTGTTATGAAAGAGCATGGTAAATAGACATATGTGAGAAAGTTGCATCATGAAAGCATGCTATGTTACAGAGATTCTGATTTCTCCTGATGATTTTTATTTTTTTCGCAGGTCAAAATTGCAGTGAAATTTGTGGATGGCTGGCCAGTTATAGGGCGCATTCGCTTCTGCTTTGCCCATCCCCCATATATCCAAATGACAGCCTCCCCTCTGTACAAAGGGGGAATTGATGTGACCTACTTTCCGGGTGCTGACCGCTGGCTGGTAATCTAAAATTACTAATATCTGTCTTCATAAACTCCTTAATTTTTTCTAACTCTGCGGGAAGTTCAACAGTTCATCACTCCCTGTTAGATCCATATTATCAATTATGTAAAATGATCTTTAAGTGTCTTATGGGTTGTTGGGTTTCTAACAGGAAGCAACACTGGCAGCTGCACTGGAGCAATCCCTTTTGGAAGTGAGTGCACTTTGTGTTTTTGTCTTTTGTTTGGCTTCCTTCCTACATATAAGATGATGGTCAAAGCAAAATGATTTGCCACTCTGATGATCACAAGTCTGAAGAAGTTCAAATTTCTTACTAAACTGTGCAGCCAAATATGCTGGTAGTCAATTTGGAGATGCTTGCAAACAGTGCAGCATTTCTGAATCCAAGAGCAGAGCAGGCTGTAGCCTCTACACATGGTAAAATTATGTCTAACCTCTCCTTAGTCCAATCTAGTAATAATATGTACCCATCTAAAACCCTAAACCCTAAACCTCACAAACTGGTGTCTGATTTTCAGTTTGTAAGATGCATATAGAGCATCATGCAGGAAAGCCACTTATGTGGATTCCCAGTAGCTCGAAAGTATCAATATGAGGTTTAGTCATGGCTATTCAATGCTGACAGGTATTGCTTCTGATTGGTTCATGTAGATAACAAGTCCCCTCCGATTGCAATGGTGCATGTTAAAGTTGTGGATGCAAAGAATCTCCGGATTGCAGACAGGAATGGTAAGTGGTTTATCTTATTCTCTTGCTCACATGTCCTGCTCTGGAGCTCTTTTTTCAGATTCATGGTAATGATCTGTGGTATAATCTAAACCCTAAAGCAAATGTGTCAGCCGATCTGTGCTTGGTAGCCTCTTTATGAGTATCTAAGGTTACACCATTTTCAGGAATTGGCATGGAGCACAAGCCTGCCTAGCACCACCACTTTGTTGAAACTATTTTTTGGTGAAACTACACTGCACAGCACATATTATAATGGCTCTGTGATTCATGATTGAATTTGTGCAGGATTCTCAGACCCATATGTAAAAGTTTCTCTTGGACTCCAGGGTTGGAAGAAAACAGCAGTGAAGAAGAAAAACTTAAACCCCATATGGAATGAAAAGTTTCAGTTCCCAATCTCCTCCTGGGATCTTCCCAACATTCTTGTCTTGCATGTCCTGGACAAGGATTTTGCATTTGATGACTCACTAGGGTCTGTCTCTTACCCACTTATTTGCCACTTTTTATTTTTTATTTTTTGGGTATGCCTATCAGCTGTTGCTGATTGTGATGTAGATGTAAAATATGTGATTTTGGATTGTAGAGTCTTCCATCCTGGTATGTGCACTTGGGATTTGGGAGCTGGATATTGTGACATGCACTTCAGCTGGATTTGCATCATTGATGTTTGGTATGTATGGTTTTGATCCTTAGGTCCTGCATGGTTCATGTGAGCAATTATCGTGATGGGGAGTGGCATGAAGAGAATCTTGATCTCGAAATGACCCAGCACAAGCAAAAAAAGAAAGTAGGCCAGCTACGCTTCGCTATCATGGTAGAAGAGAGTATCACACAAACATTTGAAGACAACCCAAGTGTTGGTGGTGTGAGCTCCCAGGTAAATGTGACATAAATGCCTCACCAAAATACCACTACTTTCTGTTTGCTCATGTGATTTCCATACTCTAAGTTCTTATCATCTCTTCGCTCTCTGTCTCGTTGTTTTGGCTGAGCAGCCTGGGACTCGAGAATTGTACATGAATGGAAATGCTGAATCCACTCAGTCATCACCAGCTTCAACCAGAATGTTTGCAAGGAGCCTCAATACTGACCTACCACCTGCTAACAACACTCCTGGAGATCAGAAGCAAAAAGGCAAAACTTCTCACAGTAGGTCTTCTTCAGCCAGTGGTCTTGAGACACAAACTACTACGATGCCACCAGAGTCACAAGCTCGTGAAGGAGAAGTGATTGATATCATTGATGTGCCAATCGGACCACGGGGCACATTCACCATTCTTCATCCAGGGAAGTTGTCCCCTCGAAACTGGCCATGCCAAAATCCAGGACGTACGAGAAGGGGGAAAGGAAGTTCACAGGAGAAAGTAGAATATGAGGGATCAGAAGGACAGAGACCTATTAAAAGATATCACAATTGGAGAAGGAGTGCTGGAGCTTCTCAAGAGAGCCTTCCAGCCGTTGAGAAAGAGAGTGAGCAGTCGGTTTCTAGCATGGAACATTCAAGGGAGCTTGAACTGTTATGTGCTCCTGAGCACAATGGCACAGTGATGTTTATTTTGGAGCCCAATACTACTCCTATCCAATCACTTGCATCAGATGAGCCGCCACCGGAAATGTCAATGCATCCACCAACTCTGACACCCATTTTGAGCAATCAGGAGCGTGCAAATCTGGAGGATGAGGATGACGAGAAGACTCAGACTGTTGAGCTGACTCCAAACGGCACACATTTCACAAGACCGCACCATGATGAAGATGATGTCATCATGGACTCTCAAAATGAGACAACACCCCCAAAGAGCAAGAAAGGAGGTTGGTGGGAGAAGGCGGCACAGCGCATGAAGCGCAAGCAAAAAACTCATCTCGACACCACCACCACCACCACTGAGAAAGATCAGGTTGTGAATTCACCTGAGCTAATTGAGTATTCAGATGAGTTTGACAATGGTGAGGCAGCCATTTACAGTTCACAGCCACCGGAAGAAGATGAGCCTCTGATCCATGAGGATGAGAAGAAAATTATAAATAGTACACAGTCTGGAAGAGGCTCATCACTGCGAAACATCTCCGAGAAAACATTGGCTAAACTGGGTCTAGGTCCTAAGAAGCCCTAATAATGCCCAACATGTTCATACATACATATGTACGTATGTAGACTTCAGAGATGTGCTATTGGAGACACCCACCAATTTTAACTTCCACTTCCAAACTTTCTCTTCCCCTAGATCTGCTCAACTAGCAAGCTTTAAAGCTAGCTGCTTTTGAATTGTAAATACCAATCTGTTATACGGCTTTGTGAGCCCTTATTAGCAAGACAGGGAGGGGGGCTTTTTACTGTGCCACTTTGCTGAGGTTACCATTTAGGGTTTAGGGCATAAGGGCCAAGGGGTTATGGTATACCTAATAGATTCAGGGTTCTGGAGTTGAGGGGTGCATATCAGACTCGCTTTAGCTACCACAGTGATAGGTATAGGAAGGCTCAAAAGTGAAAGACCAATTTTTATAGTAATGGCAACATTTTGGTAGCTGCGCTATTTGATCATTGATTTGAATGCTCCACTTATGACTATATATAACTCTGCTGCTCTCACATACAGACTGCTACCTGTTCGGAGATAGTCTGCTGTTGATTTCTCTAAGTTGTTCCTTCACCACTGTTGATATATCTGCCAGTCCTCTAGTCTTTTGTTGGTGGGTATTGAAATATTGGCAAAGGTGAGGCTGTGAATGCATGCAAGAATTACTGGGAGGCATAATGCATTCCCTGGTATAAAGGTCCATCAGTAGATTGTAAACTAGCACAGGTTGGTCATTCTGTAGCATAGGTAGAGGTGGTGATTCTGCCATTTAAGACAATTTGAAAACAGCCGGCATGGATGTTTTCAGCTTCATGGCATCTCTTCCCATCTCTTTCTAGCATTTGTAACACCTTTTGAAATGCAAGCAATGCTTGATTGGCCACATTCAGTTTTGAAGTTTCATCAATCTCAACTTTGATCACTGTGAGGTCCCACAGTGAAGATTCATACATCAAAAATTGCTTATCTCTGAACTCAAAACCTTTACCATCTACCAACAAGCAATAGTGTAGATAACACAAATATGTGAAAGGCAAACTATTTTATATTGCTCAATATTTTCCATATGACTATAATCATACAGTTATAAATCCAAATGTCTCTTAACTATCTTTGGTGTGACACATGAACGCTCATCTGTATTTTCCAAACACTGGAACATATGGCTCACATATCTAGTGGAACAAGTGTTTTCCTTTTGTGGTGAACTTTCACATCCTGGCAACCTCAAACTGAAAACATTCTATCACAAATACCCTAACTTTTAGAAAACGATTCATCAACTATCTGAGAAAGACCATGTTTGCATTTCATCACATTTTAACCGACTTTCTTGTTTGGGGGCCATTTGAGTAAATTCCAAACAATGCATACAAAATAAATCTTATTCACATATGTGCCATAAGAAACCAGCATCCACCCAATTTTCAAGAGCGAATATGGTAATACCCTTCACATCAACTAACAACAAAACACATACTCTTCTACATTAATTTAACAATCGTAAAAGTTCCATCGAAATTGACCATTGATGATTTCATCATAGTGACGCAAATGAAGAGGATGCAACCAGATGCCACTAGTGGTACCCATGACCTTCAGACACCCATGGCTACGCCACTCCAGCCACCCTGAACGCTCTGTTTGGTCGCCATAATCCGAAATTTTCCCAAAATAACACTCGTGGGTCCCACCCTAAGGCATTTATATCCCCACAGATAAAAACAATATTGTGATTTAACGCAGTGGTCCCGACCGACATTGTGCGAGTATCAGAACCAGCCGTGTACCCTCAGGTTATCAGTCCGGGTATTTACTCCCTTACCCAACGGGGGTGAGAAAACCCAAAACCCCGGTTTTGACATATTGAACCTTGGTTCTCGAAAGTTTTGGAAATTTTCGTAAACATGTTCCTCTATATAACCCTCGGTTCTTTCGATAGTGGGGGGGGGGAGGGGAAGGTTTTTATATTTGCCTTTGGTGCGGTGGGAGAGGGATGCGATCCGACCGTCATTCTTTCCCTTCAGACGGCTACGATGCTTTGTGGAGATCAAGTCCTGGTTTGTACACCTGGTCGGTGTGGAAACCGTGGTGGTCCAACCCCTGTCACAGACTAACACCGGTCGCCCGCTGCTTCACTGGCCTCTCCCTCCCCCACCCCCCAAAACCCCCGTCACAAACTGACTGATTAACATAGTGAATTAATATATATGATTGCAAAAATCGAGCACATCTAATATGAGGATAACACTTTACTCTCTACTCTCAAATTAAATCACAGTTGTCTGTTTTAAAAGCAAAATGTTGCTGATCCTTTATGTTGCCAGGTAAGGACCTTTAACAAGATTGTTCTGGGAATTGGGTCCTGCACTCAGCTCCCACACCTTGCACCAGGCCAGGACAACCCCAGTATCGGTCCTTACCCTACACATTTACATCAATGAGGTTTGCAATGAAATCTCCAAAGCAACACACTTTTATATTGATCCATTTTTCAGTTTCGATGATCCAGTGTTTGATATTTTTACCAAATTATTGCAATACATAGTCCAATGATGTTTTGTTGGTCTTGTGGTGTTCAATTTTGGTTGGGCCCCAAGCTTTTATTGGCTTTAATCACTACTAGAAAAATACCATTTTGCAATTGTCTTTTGCAACTAGTTTTCAGTTGCAACTGACACTTGCAACTAGTTTTCAATTGCAACCGACACTTACAACTGAAAATTAGCCCAATTGCCTAAGACAAGTTACAAAAAAATTGTAGTTGCATCCGACAGTCCGTAGATGACAAGTACATATGGTTGGGTTATATAGTTTCATTCACCCATATTCTAGACTAACTATTATAAGTGCGACTGCATGCAACTATAGGGGTTGCATTCCCATTGCATTACATGTTAATTAGTTAACCCAATTGTATGTGAACATGTGTATTTTTATTTTGTAATTAAATATTTTGTTTTAAGAATTACTTTAATTAATCTAGACTGTCCAAGTCATAGCCATTGGTGTGGTGACACGTGTTGGGTTTACGACTTGATCAACTATGCTATGTCATTGTACACGTGGGGAAAATTAGGGTTAGGGTTATAGGGTTTAATTATCAGGATCATGCCATGTGGCAACCTAGTGACCGCACAATGTAATTGCAAATGCAACTAATATTTTGAGAGTTCGAATCACCATGTGTCACATGGTCCCACTGTTAGGTTAGGGTTAGGGTTTAGGGTTTTCATCATACCGTTTATAGTATGCTAAATGGCAACACAACAATTGTTAGATTTATTATAAATGCAACTGCTGGCTCATGGCATGCAACTTTTGTCATTGTTAGTTTTAAGGTTAAGGTGTGCCACTATAGTTGCATGTGCAACTAGATTAGTAGCATTAACCATTACCTTGCCCATATTGGGGTTCCTTACACACCTACACCTACTTAAACTAATGTACATTATACATATCACTTTTCTATTATATTCCATTAGTGCTGAAAAATCAACCAATAAATATTACACACATCAATCTGTGATTTGCAATTTTGCATGTAAAAAATTTGTAGTTACTTAACCAACAAATTACCCTTTGTAATAATATTGAAATTCCATCCAATGGGGTTTAATGGCCATTGTTCCAATTACAACAACTAGGAGTCCATGACGCTATGAGGTCTGCTAAACCATACAATGTCCAAAATATCATTGACACCCAAAAAAGGCCATAACTACTCATTAGGGTTTTAGGATTCAAAAATCAACTAGCTCCCGACCTATAGTGCCCTTAACTTAAGCATGCGTTCCCATAAAACGACCTTCCCATACAGTGTTTGAACCTAATACATCCTTTAATACACATTGTGGGGGATCATCATTCTCATTTGGCACCAACAATAGGGTGTTGCCTTTACCTGTCACAATTTCACCTAACTGGACTCGGAACCATGACTCTTTGATTGGCACCCCATGGTGAACACATCCTTGTCCTCCAACACCTGTTATCAGCCCTTTTGCTACAATCTCAGCATCAAGGTTACATAAGACAATTGCTTCCCCTACTTTAAACTGCACATCAATGTCAATAAAAAACCTTCATTCAATTTACCATGAGCAACCAATTTAGGAACATGGAATAAATTTTTGTTACAACATTGTGTCAAACAAAGCATTTGTGTTCCCTAGTTATGAACTATAGAAACTCAAGAGCATGTTGATATTAACTTACATGCATTCTCATGGAGGTGATTCAGAAATAAGAGCAAGGTAGAAATCGCTGAAAAACTTTGAATTGAACTCTTGGGACTGTGACCGAAACTACTCTTCAAGAAGTATTCAAGGTCGTATGCTTAAGCAAACCAGAACATTGGAGGGGAGACCCGCATCTGAAGCTCAGAGTCACATGATGCATCTTTGGAGCAAGCTGGGACTCACAATATTGGAGATGCCTTGAGCATGGATAAAGATCATGGGATGGAGTTCCCAAATGCTTTGGGAACATATATATTGAAGGGGGTACGAGGAGTGAAGGATGATTGTCAAAGATTCCAGCTTGAAATGCAAACGTTAAAAGAGAAAGCTGAGGACACCAGAAAGAGAGAAGCTGAAGTAGAAGGAATGGCTAACAGAGTGAAGAGGCGACTGATGGAGGAACTGGATGTAGTTGCTCACAGAAATTTGGATACTCTAATGCAGCCAAGCCAGATAGCGCAACCCAGCACAAGAGAGAGAGAGGACTTAGAATACGTCCTGGGAGGTGGCAATTCTGAAGCTGCCTCTTTCAACTGTTCTGCAATATGTAGGAGAAATCCATGTGCCCATGGCCAACAATTTTCTAGGGAGGAATCTGTGGGGGAAAAAGGCCCACAGAAGAAGTTATAAGATCAAAAGATCAATACCTCAGCTTCAGATTCATCTCCGTGCACTGTATCCCCTCTCCCTTCATTTCCTTCGATAGGCTGCAGCCAGAGATTGTACAAAACAGCTTTTGCTGCAGCAGAATATTGCACTCCTGTGCACCCTCTCCATCACCAATTACACCTGGGAAGCACTTTGGAGCCTGACAGTGAAGTTTCTAAGGGTCAGTATCATCCCAACAGCATGAACACCAAATACAGCAACAACAGGGGCCATGAGTATGCTGATCTCCCTTCTCCAAACTCCACTGCTATTGTATTGCCCACACCTCTACTAAATCACAATCTTTCACGATCTCATGAACCTCAATGCAACACTCAACTCCAGGTGTATTGCAATCAACATGTCAGCAGGTCACCTCTCTCCAAATCAAATCTATGTCAGCTGGCAGATATTCATCAGCAAGTGGGTATGATGATTCCTGGAGGAGACTGTGCTATAGTTCTTGATCACCCACAAGAAGAGGATGAGGAGAAGGAAGTAAATCAAAACAGAAAAACGGGGCAGAAGTTCCTCACCTCAACGACTCATGACGATCAGAGCAGGCAGAGTTTGAAGAATGAGCTGCAAACCTTGAGGAGGGAACAGGAGTGTGGAATGGCAGAGACGAAGTGCAGCATCCAGAAGGAAGTCAAAGTCAAGCTTGGAGAGTTGATGGCTGCTACTGTTGCTGCTGCACAAGAGAGAATGAGTGGCGAGAAGGAACAGGTTCTTTGAGTTCCTCAGTGAGATCTCTCTCTTTCTCTACAGACAGAAACATTCATTTGATGTAGGATCATGTTTTCTCACATGCAGAGAGCTCAAGGTTTTACAAATTTTCATAAGCTTTTTATCTTCATTGTTCAGGTACAGGCACTGGCGGACGGGAGAATAGAGAAACGGTTGAATGAGAAGGACCTGGTCATGACGGAGATGAAGAGCAACATGCGTCTTTTGTGGGCTGAGGTTGAAGCTCTGAACAAGGGCAAAGATCATCTGCAAGAGCATGTGAACCATCTCACCAAAGTCGCCAAGCTTGCCAAAGAAAATGCCAACCGTGAGCAAGACATTCTCAAATCGGAAAATGGATTTCTGCGCAGGCAGCTGCAGTCCTTCAAAAGCAATGCTGGCTGCAGTAGCAATCAGGTCTGCTCACCAACTACACCTTCTTCCAATTCCTGCAAGATGAAGCGTTGCTAAGCTTCGCGTGTCCATCTCTCCTTGTTGAATTGTGCCTTTGCAAGTGAATTCTGAAACAGAGAGAGGCAACTTATTATTGCAAACGGTGGAGAAGCTCAAACACGAAGGCGCTGATCTGAAGCTGGAGATGAAGGACCTCAAGAAAGTTGGAAAGGCAGTGAAGGTAGAAAGCTCTCTATACCTTCTTCTTCTTCTTCCTTGTGCTCCCTGGTGTGTACACAGATTCTTCCAAATCTGCAGCCGATTTTGGCTGTTGCTGCTGCAGCGTGATGTTTTGCAGAATGCGTATAGACTGTGTCCCTGAGACTCAAAGATCGACGATCTCATTTTGAGTTTTTTTTCAGGTGGAACTTGAGAGTGTAAGAAAGCTTGCAGCGAGGATGCAAGAGGACAGTGAAGAACTGGAGAGGGAGAGAGGCAGCAAGCGAGTGGAAGGTGTCCGGGAGAGACTTCTCATTATGGAGAAAGTGGAGAGTCTGTCGCACCTGTACCTAGGAGGCTTGGAGGAGGTTCGTGCTGATGTCTTCAATGTGAAGCTTAGATGCCGTGACTGCTTTGATAAATTGGAAGATCATTGGAAAGAGTTTCAGCAGCAATAGCAGGAGACTGCTGTTGCCTCCGGAGATGAACTTGGATCCGTGCCTCGGCAAGTAAGTAGGGTTTAGGGTTAGTGTTAAGGTTTAGGGTCGATCAGTCAGACATTGCAAAGAAGATAGAGAAATTGGAAGGCACGTAGATTGACTTGGTCCATTTGTGTGAGGAAGTGCGTATCAGCACTGATGAGCTTGCAAAGTCTGCTGCCATTTGGTACCCTAAGTATGAAGCAACTGCATGTATTGTCAGTGAGCTCTCTTTCAAGTTGGAGCAAACAGACGAGAAAATACGAGGAATCTATTGCGATGAAAACCTTCTGCAACACATGGCACAGCTTTCTGAGTCAAAGGTACAGGGGCTAAAAGATATGGTGTCAAGCTCGGTCTTAGCACAATGCCGACCACAACTTCAAAACATACTTGAACAGGTTGAGAATGAGAACCTTGCTCATTGCCAGGTAAACTTGCATACTTGTGGCATATATACATGCAACTGCTCTGTTTTTCACTATCCTTTTTCCAACCTTTGAAATATTGCCTCTCATAATCACTGCAACTTGTTGAGGATGAGTTTACCTCTATTCTGTGCAGGCACTAGACGTGTTATCAGATCGAGTGAAGGGGCTGGAGACTGTTGTTGGGTCCACCAATTGGCCCTCTCTGAACGTGAAGCATTCTAAGAAAATTCCCAAGGATGAAACCATAGACAGCAATGAGCACTCTGTGAGGAGCTTGAACCAAGCGGTTCAGGTGTTGCAAAGGTCCAGAAAGCTCAACCATCCCTTAAGATGCTAAAACTTCTAAGAGTGTGATGAAACTCATTTCTCATACCTGTGTGGTTAGCATTTTATCAGTTTCCTACTGCAACAAGAAGTGAGTAACAAGTGAGTGGATAAACTGTAGACGAGTAGAGTTACTGGCATTGGATCACAATGGTGTGTCGGTGGCACACCCAGAGCTGACAATGGATTCCAAATTTGATTCCAAATTTGTTGGACTGGAGACCCGTATTGA
Organism: Sphagnum contortum; assembly: GCA_963920785.1. Lineage (NCBI taxonomy): Eukaryota > Viridiplantae > Streptophyta > Sphagnopsida > Sphagnales > Sphagnaceae > Sphagnum > Sphagnum contortum. The sequence goes on along the minus strand of OY987283.1, from coordinate 17,956,931 downwards.
GCATGTGGCATCTGCAACCTTTTCGAATTTCCGGTAGGGTCTTGTATCTAATGCTTTAAAGTCAAAACATGAATATGAGTACTCCATACAACATAATTAGCTTTGAAGAAGTCTCTCTAGCTATACACTGATAAACAACAAGTGGTTTTGTTTTGACATACCTCTGGTTTTGGACAGTGTGTTGGATGAAAAAAATTTACAGACCACACTGGGAGTGCAATCTGCTATAGCTGGAGCAGCTATGGCAGACAGCAAGTGTAGTGCTCTGGGTGCTGAGCTTGTCAAGGTATTTCGTATGCTGGCTTCCTGTAATAAAACAAGCCTGCTGCAAAAGATGAAAGATCTGGCCCCTGCTTGTCAGAATGGAGAGCATAGAAGGTAGCTTTCACCAACTTCCAAAATCTCCAAGGATGGCCATATCTTTGTGCCCATTCTCCTACTTGCAGAAGCAGTGGTCACATTCAATTTCCATCAATGACAAACAGAGACAATCAAATGCCACCTATAGGAACAAATGGTGGAAATACATCAGCACAAGCATTTGACAAAAGAGGGATACTAGCTGCCCAGTGCAAAAATACAGTTCTACCAAAAAGAGTGAAGTATTCTGATATGAAGAAAACTATCAAACAAAAAAAAAAAGGTGGAGCAGAGGGAAGGCAATCCAGTGCATCAGAACAAGGAGGGAGCCCCAGGAAGGAGAGGTGGACTATTACTCAACAGTATCTTGAAGAGACTGACAATGACAAGTTTCACAATCTACAAAATCAGGCACTCAGCATCATCGAGAAGCATAGGCAAGGTGCTGAACCTGGCCTAAATGGCCACCTCACAATCAGAAAAACACAGGAGGGCTCAGGAAAAAACAATCAAAGAACTGACATCCACTTGGAGGCGAGCCATGTGCATGTGAATGTCAGTCACCATTCGGCTATTGTGCATCATTGTCAGAGAAGAGAGGAGACTTGATTGCAGTGCAAGTGTAGAGATACTAAAAAGTTTAACTGACAGATTTTACAACCCTTGCATGCAAGTGGAGGGGAAAGAACTCTCTCCAAACTCTCACTTGCTAGAGGACAAGGAGTTTCATGCCTGGATTCAGACACATGGATGAATCTCAACATAGGTAACTAGTTAAAACCTAAGTGTGTTAAAAGCAGACCTACTAAATTGTTTTACACTGGGGTTGGAGTCTATGGATTGGGGTAATGAAACCATCCTGTCGATATTCACAGTCGATGAATGACACTATCTTTTAAACCCTAAACCCATCAGGACTATCAGGGCTGACTTCGGAACCAACTCATGCATTACATGGACTATAAGGTGTATATGTGCCATGAGACCCTCACTTGTACTGGATAATTGTTGGAATAAAATAGATTATTTAAACCTTCAAACCCACATATTGTAATCTTGAAGGGATTAATTGGACCTTATTGTTGAATACACATATACATTGTTTTGCTTCATCAAGTGATAAATTATTGTAAGTAAAATTGATATCTTCCATTGTCAATTGTCTTCTAAATGTTTGTGGAGCAAGCTACTAAAAGTTGGGGATACCTACATTATCTTAGGTAGGTGGCAAAATAGATTAGGTTATTTTTTACCTATATCCTAAACCTTATCAATGGGATTGTCATTTGTAGGCAACCTTAATCCTAGACATGCCTACAAAAAATGTGTACCTAGCTTACCAAAAGACCATAGTTGGCCTATTTTGGTTGCACATGCAACTATGAGTATATGCATATCAAATATATACGATGATATATCACAGAAATCATCCAAAGGTTGGGATGAAGGTGATCATAGTTGCACCATAGTTGCATACACACCCAAAAAGGGGGCAAAAATCCCTTGTAGTTGCATAGAAAACCTTGCATAGTTGCATGTGATTGGCAGTTGCATTCTAGTTGCAAACATGGTGGTTCCATATGACAAAATGTCTAGTAGTGAATATTGGTGGATAGATCTTTGTTGTCCACATTCGAAACCCAATTGATGGGTCTTGGATGAAGGTTCATGAAAAGGATTTCAATAGAGCCATTATTGTTGTGAAAAATTGTTGTATTAAAGTAACCCAAACCTTAATTTCTAAGTTAAACGGTGGTTTTTAGAGCAAGAAGTCATAATGGTTTTTATAATCATGTACCCCCAATATTAGCTAAATAATGTTATTGTAAAAAAAACATTCCTTTTACATCTAAATGTTATCAAATCTACATTTTGTGTTGTTCGTAGGATTGTTGATGGGATAATGATCCCCCCTTTCTTCGATTCACATATACTTGATGTGCAATCCTTGTTTCAAGTTCATTATGTCCCATAATGTTGAACGGGCAATCGTTAAACATTCAAAGTTGAATCTAATGACTAGATCATGGATGCAGATTAATTCTTCTCCCATTTGGAATGAAAAATTCAGTGAGTACAACAAATTGGCAGAGATTACAATGATGGTTCAAATGTTGGGGTTTGTTCAAGATGAAAGAACATTCAACAATTTTTTCATTCATGAAGAACAAGCTCTGAAAGTGGTTTAACAACTCGTTTAAACTTGTGTTAGGATGTTCAATCATAATTTTTCAAATTGTCTAATTACTCTTTGTTGGTCTATTATAGGGCAAAGGTGCATATGGGTTACTACACGTGACGCTCTCCCAAGTTCCTTGTTAGACTCACTTGAGGGTCCAAGTATGAGGAATTGCGGAAAGAATTGAAACTTGGAGCCGCTCCCAACTTCTAACACTAAAGGGGGTGAGAGGGGTGTGCTAGAAGCACTGGGATTAGATTAGGAAGAAGGACAATTATTTTGTTACACGATCCTGCATCCAAAACCAACCACAAGTTGGTTAGTTCACATTCGGAAACACCTTTGGTGTTGGGACGAGCCACGGGCAACTTAAACTCACTTGATTCACCATGGCCCGAACTTGGGGGAAGCTACCACCTTCCCCCATATAGTATTCTCTGTAGCTCTCTGCCAAGGCTATATCCAAATGGCATTTTTTCCCGGAACTCCCAAAATGGAGTCCCGAAACTATCCCAATTTGCACACTTGAGATTTTGGGCATCCATAACTTCTTGCTCAGACCTCTGATTGGGATGAGGTCTGAAGCAATCTTGTAGCTCTCTTCAAGAGCTTTCCAACGCCATGGTGCACTCCATCTGAAGACGTCGGATTTGGGTCAATTCCCGACTTTTAGTGGTCGGGAGTCAAATTGTCAGTTTGACTCCCGACCTTTCTTTTGCCCATAACTTGGGCTGCCAATGTCCAAATGGCTCATGCAAGGCCAGTTTGGACATCTACATTTCAAGACCTTTTCATTGATATAAAGAACACCTCAATGCGAGGTGTTTTGACCCTTGCAATCGAGCTTTGAATTTTTGGGAGTCTCAAAGGACTTTAACTTCCCACTTTTGGGAGTGTGAGTTTCATCTTCACACTTATCCCAAAGTGGGGTTGCGACATATTAGTAACACAAAGGTTTAAAAAACATGCACTTCTATTTTTTGTAACATTCCAATGATGAAATGAATGTGTTCATGAAAAACCTTGCTGGTTTTCATATATGAATGGGCTATCATATGTCATTTTTTTTCATTGTAAATTTATGTTAGGTTTTGTATGTCCAATTTGAAGGTTCAAGGTTTCCAATTTAAGGGTCTAAAGTGTGCCACGTTCAATTCTTATGATTTTGTTAGTGTTTATCAATATTAGTCATGTGTTAATTGAGTTATTCCTAAATCCTAAATCTTTATATTTTCAAGCCTTTTGTTTTTCAAATTGTGTTGGGCCCAAAAGTCTTTTTCTAAATAAACACTTCATTTATATTTCGAATGTGGTGATGCAAGTTAAACTTTAGGATTACATATTGTAGTTTCTCTTACCTATTATTGGTAACAAATTGCAAAAATGTTTGAATTCATTGTACATTAAAACAAAATGTGACATACTAAACATGTGGTTTGTTTCAAAATATGTTTTTTGCATTATTATTATTTTTGAGATTTTATGTGTTGAATAAAAAAAATTTAAATCATGACAATTTGAATAACACTTTAAAACAATATGAGAAATCATGTCCACTAAAACCACACACCCTGCAATTAAAAATGAAAAAAAGTTCATATGCAATTGTTATGCAATTATCCCCTTAAAAATATAATGTATTAATAAATGAATTGCCATGTCATAAAATCAGTTAATTATATTATAGTTGTAAGTGAGTTGAAAATGGGTATTTTATACAATAATTTCTACACATCATACATACATATGTAGTCAACCATGTTTGATTTTTTCAGAAGTTGCATTGTAATTGGATGCAACAACTATTTTTTAAATTATTATAAATGTGTCACTAAAACAATAACTATGTTGCAATTAGTGTACAATGTACATACATGCAATCATGTCATGTATCCACATTTCCACCACCCATTATGGAATAAATTTGAAACTAATTTTTTCCCATTGATGCAATTAATATGGTCACTAGTGCACCACTACTAAAATATTATTATTCAACTAAGTTATGACTATAATATAACTACTTGTAACTTAATAAGGATACATATTCATCAATTACTTATATTTTCATCATATGTGTTTCATTTTGAGTGATTTAAAATGTTATGGGAACATTATCTCAAGTTTAGAAATCATCTTTGAAATGCAAAGGAAAATGAGTGATGAAAAAATAACAAGAAAATAAATAAACTTTCCAATTTACAAAACAAGTTTTTTTTTAATTTCTTTCTTTGGACCCCTCCTATTTTCAAACCTCATAACTTTCTTATTTCTTATTCATTTTAAATGATTTAAAGTGTAATAGGAGCACCACATGAAGTTCTACAAATCATCTTGGAACTTTAACAACAACATACAAGGAATTTTGTTGATGTTTGGAAACCAGTCTTTGTAGCATTTGGTGGTTTGTTTTTTTGAATCTTTGACCCTCTTTATTTTTAGGGGCCATAACTTTTTCAATTCTATTCCATTTTGGATGATTTTTAGTGCACTAGATGCGCCAATATGATGGGTTCAAGTTTTTTTTAAACATAAAAAAATGGAATGTTCCCCTTGGATTTGGCCTACTTTGAGCACTTAAATGTTATAGTTGCAACTCGATTTGCAATTAATGAACAACTAAAATATTTAACCATATGTTTTGTCTTTAAATCCCATGTTACAAATTATATAAAGAAGGCTTATTCTCTTATATTGACACATTAAAATACATGTGTCATTTTGGGATGAACTTAAAAAAACTTAACCTAAAGGCAAAACATAAAATTTTTAAAAAAAATCATGGCTATTTTTTAGTGCACTTTGTCTTGTGCTTTCTTATTTACTTACTTATTTAGGTGTTTAAGTAGATCATACTTTTCTACCTACCTACGTAGGTAATGTAGGTAGGTCTTAAGTAAATATGTAGGTATGTAGGTCTTAAGACCTACCAACCTATCTACCTATGGTTATGTATGACCTATTTAACTATTAAATTTTATTTTTTCAAAATACAATTAATATGCCATGTGGCAGAAAATTTATTGTGCCACATGTCACAATCTTGGACCATCATTAATAATCATAATGGACAATGGAGATTAATATTTCGATTTTTTTAAAAAAAAACTTCATAATGCCATGTGTTGAATTTTTATAGATGAATGACAATAAATGATGTCAACATGACATCATGGGTGCAGTTATCATGGAGTTGCATAATAGTTGAAAACAAGTTGTTTTGATTAAATTGCAATTGAGTTGCAATGAGTTGCATTGTATATATGGTGAATTGTAACTCTGTAATTCATGCAACTATTTAAATCTCTCACATTCATCATTCATAGTTTTCAATATATTTTCTTTTACATTTCACTTCAAATTCTTCCCTCTTTATGCACTCTACCAAATTAGATGTCTCATTACAACCTACTATAAGATTGTTTGGCTAGTTTTCACTAATAAAAATAAATTTATTTATAGGCTTTCTAATTGCAAATGACATCTTCTAAGGTTTGTTAAAATTCTAGCAAGCAAAAAAAAAATGTTATATTTTTATTTGAGAACCTATAATGCCAAGTATTTGCCTTGTTAGAAGCACTTTAACTGGAAACCTAGACTAGTGTTTTTCCTACCATAACAAAAGACATTTAATAATGTCCTTCACATTTACATGAAATCTCCAAAAGTTTAACAACTCTATAGTCACCAACTCTTTTGCATGCTCACAATTGGTGTTGGTCATTTGGAAGATGTCTAATCTGCCTAGTCATCATCTTTGTGATTTATAACTTTTTCCCACAAGATGTAAGTAATGGTAACACTTCAAAAACATAAAATATAATGTTTTCTCATCATATTTTTCCACAATAAACACTCCTTATTCACGCCCAACACGAAGACATAAAATGAAGACCCTTAAACCTTGCCCATCTGACATCAAGGAAAACATGTTATAAGTTTTTTTCTTCATAGCTTTGTAACAATGTAAAAAAGTCAAGAATCGCAACAACCTCTTTTTTAATATTAGAAGCCAACAAATACAACTCAAGCATAACTCTATCATCCATTAGAAGGTCAAAGTCTGTTTGTATTCTTACTTCTTCCTTCTTATTTGGACTCCAAGTTATAAAAAAGTTCATGGCATCATACAACAACCAATGACCACTTAATTGATTCAAAACACAAGCAGTCACAACGAGTCTTAAACAATCAACAATAGACATGTTAAGTTAAAGGAGGTGGGACACATCCAAAAGCCTGGAGAATAATCTATTTATTATAACACATTACAATGGATTCACAAAATAGCAAATTCTATTGAAATAAAATGACTTTATTTGCAAATCTACAAGAAACAAATAAAATAATTGCAAAAGAAAGAACTTGAAATATGAAAATTATAATACAATTTGAAAATGAAGCTTAAATTATATTTTAAAATTAACCTTTTTTTTATTGGTCTATTTAACTTTTTGGGGTGAATTCTAACATCCATATATGCTTTGTTCCATTTTTGTTTGCCTTTACCAAACTTTTCGACGATATAATGCACTTTTAAATGTTAGATTGCACATTCTTAATTGATACGAATCTTATGTCTTTGCAAACTTTCTCCTTGGTAGTCCCATAATAGCATGCTTTAGAAAAAACATGTCCAAAGCAACTTCCATTGAAACTTTCCTCTAACCCCATAATATCATAGCTCACAACAGACATTAGTGTTGAAATCATTGCATTCCAATTAGTCCCTTCATTTTTAACAAATGCAATGATTTTTTTCCTAAGTCTAAAGGAATACAATACCTAGCTAATTGAGGTACTTTACATACAACTTTTTTGTCTTTTCCACCAAATTATGCAAAATTTCTTGGGAAAATATTTTTTTACTACACATCATCTTTCTTAAAAGGATCTTTAGTAGAAAAAACTCAAAGATTTCATTAGTAGACACATTAGGTCTTTTCTTTGTTGGTTTTTTCCCAAACCATTCTTCATGGGACTATTTACTTCCTCCTCAAATTTCTTTGCAAGCAATGTATGTTTCACATCTGCATGTTTTTTAAACAATTATCCTTTAGATTAAAAATATGATATATATTTTAAATTTTGGTTCTTGCAATAAAAGAGACATACTTTTTGTGACATAACATGCAATGCATCACTTTGAGGTACCTTGCCACCTACTTGTGTATTATCATTGATAACATAAAAGGCCCAACATAGTGCATTTTTGCCACAAGGTTTCCAAAACAATCTTTGAGCATGTAAAAAATGAATTCTTTGATTCACATTTTGCTAATCACTTTTTGGAATTATATTCTGTTGGGTTTGCAAGCTCTCATTTCCTTGTGATGTCAGGAAAAGGTTCCTCTTCCAAAGAAACATCATTTTGGAATATTTCACATAACTCTATTTTAATTCTCATAATATTTTCATTTTAGTTGGAATGGACCATTACTCCATTAATATTTAATTTATACAACAAAAAAAATTATAAAAGAAATTTACAATTATGAGACTTGAAAAGTAGGTAAGGAAGAGGATTTAGGGTTTGGTGTTGAGAATTCATTTACAAGAATTTACAAATCAAAGAGTTCATTTTTAAACATCGTTGAAATGAAAAATGTATAATAGGTAGTCTTCCTAGAAAAGTAATTTTCTTGCACCATCCAACCATAAAAATAAAACTTTTAGGGTTTTAAGGTTAGGGTTTGATTTTAATGGACAATACCAAAATAAGCTAACTTTAACCTTAACCTTAAAAGATAAACAAATACAAAAGGACACAAGATTTTTTTTTATAAAATGAATATTTATTATAATTTTTTTGAGAGGCAAAAACACATTATAATGGTATATTTTGAGCAAAAAAATGTATTCGTTTTGTAGTCCACTTTGTATTATTTTGGGGGCAAAAATTTTCATTTCATTTAGTGTTTTGAGAAACACTAAAAATGGATTTTTGACACAATTCTTGTTATCTTTCAAATGACAATGGTTTTTCAAAAAACTTTTATATATTTACACATGTATGCTTGTTTGAATGAAAAAACTCATCTAGATGTGTAATTCTTCATATAAAATTGAAATGGGACAATGAATTTATATGTAATATATGATTGAATACTTCATCAAATTTGTTAATTATTTGAATGGTTTTTGAAATATATTTGCACTTTGTAGTATATCGGTACAATTATATTTTTTTCACTAATATACTTTTCAATCATTTAATATCAATTTCAAAATGGGATTTTTTTGACAATTTTTTTCTTTGGGTTTTGAAATACTTTGTTCCAAATTTATTTTTTAAAAATGTTTCAATATTAACTTGGTAGAAGTTTTAAAACACAATTTCAAAAGTAATATTTGTGACAATAAATTTTTATCATCATAATGTGTTTTCACCCTAATAAAAAAATTTTAAAAAAAAAAAATTGATTCCAAGTTTACTTCAAAAAGAGTTTGGAAGCTTGACCTCCACCTCGAATTGGCCTTGGAATCTTGAACATGTAAAAAAAATAGTAGGGGGAAAATACCAGTTTACAAAAACATTACATCCAATGCACACCAAAATGCAAGCAAGAACCAAACGTGAGAAGCCAGAGCTAGAGCAAAAAGGTACCTTGATATATGAAACAAGTAGTCGTAGTTGAATAAAAAACCAAGGCCTGAACCAAGATAGAACCAAGACTTAAAACAAGAGTTAGGAACAATTAAGGTTAGCAAAAAATCAAGAGCAAGAAACAAGAGACAAAAATGAGAAATAAGAAACAAAAGTGATAAATAAAAGTCAGGCAAAGCCAAAAGTGAAAAGCAAAAACCAAGTTGTGAAATGACAAACAAAAGTGAGAAGCAAGAGCCAAGTAAGTGCCATGAGCAAGAAATAAAGGATAGAAGTGAAAAACGAAAGCTAGTCAAAGGCCAAAAGCAAGAAGTGAAAAATAGAAGTAGGACGCAAAAGCCAACCAATAACCATAAGCGAAAAGTAAATAAAAAATGGGAAGCAATAAATAGAAACAAAAAACAAAAAATGAAAGCAAAAAGTGAGAGCCAAGCAAGAAATAGAAACGAAAAACAAAAGTGAGAGTCGAACAAAGCTAGAAGCAAGAAGTGAGAGATAAAACCAAGAAATGAAAGTTAAACAAGAACCAAAAGTGAGAAACAAATGCAAAAAGTGAGAGCTTAGCAAGAGCCATAAGGTGAAAAACACATTAAATAATCCATTTTTTGTGTCACACTATAATTTTCACAAGGGGGGGGGGGTGTTAAATTATAGGTCTATACGATTTTGAAATTATGATCAAATGTTGGGAAGGACTCATTTTTTAGTATTAAAGTACAAGTCAAAAACATTGTAAAAATAGAATGACAAATAATGATGTTATGAACTCAAAGTGGACATTCTAAGTTAAGGCAATTGTGTTGTCATAGTCCATAATTTGTGCAATGGACTTAAAAATGCATCATGAATTATACCAGTAAATGCATTTTTTTTTGGTGGAATGGTATCATGAATCTAGATTTTGAATGGATTAATTCATAAACAAATGAATATTTGAAAATTTTATGAGTTAGATATTGAATTTAATCCTTGAAATCCATACATTGATGAATATTAAGTTACATTTCAAAATATAATTAATATGTAGGATTTTTGAGGGAGGCCTTAAAATCCACAAATTCTTAGTTTTAGGGGGGAATGTTTACAATTTTAAAATAATGACTCCAGTTTTACATTGTGAAAAGGACTAATTATGAACACCACATCTATCACTTTTGATCCATTGTAATGTGTTTTCACCCATAAGTGAAAAGTGAAAGATAAAAGTGAGAAAGTGAAAGGCGAAAACAAGAAGCGAAAGCCAGGTAAGACTCGCCATAAACAAAAAATGAAAAACAAGAATAAGAAGCGAAAGTTAAGCAAGAACCAAAAACTAAAACCAAGGATGAAAACCTAGACTTGCAAAATGAAAGCTAGAACAAAAACAAAGGCCACAAGCAAGATTTAGAAGCAAAAGTAAAAATAAATAAAAATAAAACACAAGACAAAAGCTGAGTAAAAGACAAAAAGATCTAAAAACAAAACATAAAAGATATCCAAAGCAATTGACAAATAACATATAAAACACAAAGGAGCTTTCATTCATTAACATTTAATTTATATAGTTTAGGGCGTCACTTTAGGCAATGACTAAACCTTAATTTCTAAACTTAACCTTAATTTTTAATTGTTAACCTTAACCTTAAATAGCTACACCTAAAATGGCTAGTTTTAAACCCTAAACCTATAACCTTAAAGTTGAAAATTGGTTTGAAAGGTATTGGGTATTTCCCTTCTTGATTTTCAACTTTTTTAATTTTTGAAAACCTTAAAAGTTCTAGGGGCTATTCTCACTAGGCTGTGAACCATCAGTTAGGTTTTCAGTGTGGTTTACATCCGATTTGAGAACCTACGATTTTCAACTTCACAACCTTGCCAATTTTCAAATTGCTTGTGAGAATCGCCCAACACTAGTTAGGACCACGAGTTGAACCAATTTTTCAAATTTTCCCAAAATGAAGTTGGTGAGAAACTTAAACAAACTTGGTGTGGTTCATAGGTCATTAAGATGTCCCACACATTTACATTAGGGTTGACTGATTTTTCACTTTCTTCATTTAGCTCTATTAATGTGAAATATTCCCAAATGTTGACACAAGCAATTCTTACAATGTAGTTTGATCATTTACCGCAAATTCCTCAAGCAACCCAAAGGAAAAAGAAAAATCATGACCCCCTAAACCGCTAGCCCACCCATCCTTCAGGAAATGAAAAACCCCACCCAAATCCCCTCAAAATCCCAAAAAAGCGTCTCGCAACAACCGCCCCTCCCCCCTCCCCAATCCAAATGTTGAAATTGGCAACTTCTTGGACTGTCCACCTATTTTAAGCCAGTCAAGGGCACACCCACGTGGTCAACCCCTTCTCACCCTCTCTTTTTCGAAAACCGCCCACAGTTCGTCAGGGCGAGCTTTGCGGACGAAACCGCCCACAGTTCGTCAGGGTGACCTTACGGACGGCCAGAGTGAATTAGCACCCACCAATGCACCAGTTGGCCGTTCTGTCCACCGGATGGGTTGCGTTTTTTCATTTGGCGCCGGATGGGGCTCATCACAGTCGATTTCTTTTTGCTGCTGACCACTGTACTTTTGTTTTTTTTTTTTTTTTTGGGTTCCTGGCCGTTTTTCCTGGACCTGACCTCACACATACCTACCCTGCTCACTTTCCTACCGTCACAAGTATTGCACCAACCTACTGACACAGCTACCCTAATAACTAGTTATCCTACTGACCTAGCTACTGTACTAACCACCTACCCTACTAACTTAGCTACTGTATTAACCACCTACCCTACTAACCTAGCTACTCTATTAATTGCATACCCTACTAACTTAACCATTAGGTTTAGGGTTGAGACACAAATTAATTAATAAGTTTTTCATGAATGTATAGTAATTAATCTAAAGTAGGTTAAATTTGGGGGGAAAATTTTAGGGTTTACACATATGTGGATTAATACAATTGCATTTTATATCTTCTTCAAAAAGAGTGGAAAAATTAGGTTGGAAAGATCACACAGAGATAAAAGACATATATTTTCTTTTGGTTTTTACTAAAAATTATTTGATTATTTTTAAAGATTAATGTATTTTCTTTCAGTTAATAAATATTTATAGTTTAAAACCTTTGAATGTTGGTTTTTAAATTTTTTCCTATGTTCTTTCAAACTTTTTTATTTTGCATTATATGATTTGTATAGCTTGTATAATTTTTTAGGTTTAGGGCATATATCACTAAGATTTTTTTGTTCGGGTTTGGTAAAAGTAAGTACAAGTGCAAGTATTGAAATTATGCCCCAAAATTCCAGTTGGTAAAAGTAAGTACGGGTGTAGGTATTGCAACGAAACCCTAAAATTCTAATTGGTAAAGGTAAGTATAAGTTTAAGTATTTCAAGTTGAAATGAAAAAACAAACCTAAATGTAATACCCACGTTTCAGAAAAACCCATCTAAATGGTTTGGATACCCTTAAGTGAAGACCTAGCCCTAAACACAATATGCATATGCAAAGTCACTTTGAGATAACCCAACCCTAAATGCAATACCTGCACTTTGGGTCACTCCGAAAGGACGCATGTAAAGTTTAAACGTTCTTTATATGAAGATCTTACCCTAAATGCAATACTTGCATTTAGGGTCACTCCAAAAATACCCATGCGGGGTTTAGGGTTCTTTATATGAAGATCCCATCCTAAATGCAATACCTGCATTTGGAGTCATTCAAAATAGCTACCTTGCTCACTTTCCTACCCTCATAAGTATTGCACCAACCTTGGTACCTTATTTATTATCCCCTACTGACACAACTACCCTAGTAATTAATTATCCTACTGACCTAGCTATTGTACTAACCACCTACCTTACTAACCTAGCTACTCTATTAATTACATACCTTACTAACTTAACCATTAGGTTTAGGGTTGAGACACATAAATTAATTAATAAGTTTTTCACAAATGTATAGCAATTAATCTAAAGTAGGCTAAATTTGGGGGGGAAATTTTAGGGTTTACACATATGTGAAGTAATACAATTGCATTCTATATCTTCTTAAAAAAGGGTGGAAATAAGTTGGAGAGATCACACAAAGGTAAAAGACATATCTTCTCTTTTGGTTTTGTATGAAAATTATTTGATTGTTTTTAAAAATTAACGTATTTTGCATTATATAGTTTGTATAGTTTGTATAGTTTTTTGGGTTTAGGACATATATCACTAAGACTTTTTTTTGTCAAGGTTTGTATAATTAGGGTTGTAATAAGGCTTATGGCAAAATATCATTTGGATTTTTAGGGTTATGCTTTATTGTTTAGTGTATAAGCTTTTGGTTCATATATTTCAGAACCTAAGGTTTATACTCTAAATTTTGCTCATTGTATTGGTTTTTGATCTTTTCACTTGTTTATATCTATACCATAATTTTAATTCCCTTTGTTTCCATATGTTCCATAGTTCCTAGAGTTTAATATTTTGTATGGAGGAAATCATACCCCAAATTCTTTGAACATCATGTATTGAACACACACATGACGTCTAATATGGCACAAAGGTTATTATTGTTTCCAAGTAATAAGCACAAAAAGTGTGAAATGCAAAAACACAAGGATAATGATAATATTAGTGTTGGATGCAAGTATTGTAAGTAGGCCCCAAAATCCTAGTTGGTAAAAGTAAGTACAAGTGCAAGTATTGCAATCATGCCCCAAAATCCCAGTTGATAAAAGTAAGTACAAGTGCAGGTATTGCAATCATGCCCCAAAATTCCAGTTTGTAAAGGTAAATACGGATGTAGGTATTGCAATGAAACCCCAACATTCCAGTTGGTAGAAGTAAGTATAAGTTCGGGTATTGCAAGTTTAAATGAAAAACAAGCTTAAATGCAATACCCACACGTTTAAAAAAAAAACCCATCTAAATGATTTGGATACCATTAAATGAAGACCTAGCCCTAAACACAATATGCAAACGCAAAGTCACTTTGAAAAAACCTTACCCTATCTGATGTAGTAACAATTTCCTAGGCACCTCTCGCATCTGATGTAGTAACAATTTCCTCGGCACCTCCCGCATCTGATGTAGTAACAATTTCCTGGGCACCTCTCGCATATGATATAGTATCAATTTCCTGGGCACCTCCCGCATCTGATGCAGCATTGCTTTTCTTTAGTCTCCTCCTACCCATTACAACCTCCAACCCTAAACCAATAGTTATTACCAATTGTTAATTCTAATGAACTAAAGCACAAGCAACAACAAAGCAAAAATAAATAAAAATTGTAACTTTGAGCTTTAGAAAATTGCAGCTTTGAGCTCGGAGCTTTGAGTGTTGCAGCTTTGAGCTTTGAGGGTTTAGGGTTTAGGAGCTTGGAGCTGCGCTGCTCCGAGCTCCGAGCTCCACGAACTTGGAGTTGCAGTTTCGATCTCCAAGCTCCACGAGCTTGGAGCTCCGAGCTTCGAGCTCCACGAGCTTGGAGCTCCAAGCTTGGAGCTCCACGAGCTTAGAGCTACAACGCAACTCCGAGCTCCACAAGCTTGGAGCTCCACGAGCTTGGAGCTCCAGGTCGGAGCTCCATGAGCTTGGAGCTCCAGGTCGGAGCTCCATGAGCTTGGAGCTCCAGGTCGGAGCTCCATGAGCTTGGAGCTCCAGGTCGGAGCTCCATGAGCTTGGAGCTCCAGCGCAGTTCTGAGCTCTAGCAGCTTTGAGCTTTAAGGGTTTAAGGTTTAGGAGCTTGGAGCTGCGCTGCTCCGAACTCCACGAGCTGGGAGTTGCAGCTCCGATCTCCAAGCTCCACGAGCTTAGAGTTGCAGCTCCGATCTCCAAGCTCCACGAGCTTGGAGTTGTGCTGCTCCGAGCTTGGAGCTCCACGAGCTCGAAGCTCCAGCACAGCTCTGAGCTCCAGCAGCTTTGAGCTTTGAGGGTTTAGGGTTTAGGAGCTTGGAGCTGCGCTGCTCCGAGCTCCACGAGCTTGGAGCTCCAGCGCAACTCCGAGCTCCACGAGCTTGGAGCTCCAGCGCAACTCCGAGCTCCACGAGCTTGGAGCTCCAGCGTAACTCCGAACTCCACGAGCTTGGAGCTCCAGCGCAACTCCGAGCTCCACGAGCTTGGAGCTGCAGCTCCGAGCTTCGAGCTCCATGATGCAAAATAAAAAAGAAGGGAAAAAAGCTTACCTTGAAGCTTTGGTGCTCCCACTTTAGCTCTGGTGCTCAGGCTCCGGCGCTCTTGCTCTGGCTGTGGGCTCCCGGTCCGGCTTCGGCGCTCCCGCTCTCGTTGTGGTGCTCACGCGATGGTGTTCCTGCTCTCGCTGTGGTGCTCTGACGATGGCGATTGGAGGTAAGAGGGGGGAGTTAGGTAGGGGGGGGGAGGTAGGAGGGGGGAAGTAGGAGGGGGTAGGTAGGTAGGATGGGGGAGGTAGGAGGGGGTAGGTAGGAGGTAGGAGGGGGGAGGTAGGTAGGTAGTGGAGAAATGTTTTGGGGCAGAGTAGAGGCGGGAGAAAAAAAAAATATTTGGGCAGTCCGGATGTGGTTTTGGTTCATCCCCAAAACAGGTTGAACGGGCTCATCCTCAACTGGTGCATTGGTGGGTGCTAATTCACTCCAGCCCTTACGGACGACTGGAACTCAGAGCGAAAAATTTAATGGGGTGTGAGACACCCTATGAAACTCCCGGTGAATTTAGGGATTTCTCTCATGTATGCCCAACTTTGGGGAAATACTTCAAATGGCCAATAAGTTTTCTTTGCTGACACACAATTCAGAGGTTCCAGCCAGTGTTTATTTTTTCAATTTTCTCATGTTGCATCAAAAGTGGCCATCAGCCACAAGAGGATTTAGCCAGATCTGGCTACAAGACAAATAAAGTTCTAGGAATCTTATTACATTGTTGGCGAACCACTAAAACCTATTAACTAACTATGGAGATTTCAAAAGAAAAAAAGCTAGAAATGTGCCCAAATCCTCCCAACAAATCTTGGTGATTTCATAACTCTCTTCTTCCTCTACGTGTGAGGATTTTTAAAGAAATTCTCCAAAATGTTCACTTGATCATGTTGCTTGGGGCTTTTTTTTTAATAGCAAAAATGGCGAATTTCAGCCACCAAAAAATCACTACTTCCAGCTCTAACAACCCTGATTATATCTCCTGATACAGAGAGTGACCAAATACATCCATTCTGTAAAGGTTGAAAAGTTCAGCTCTAAAGTTCAAGTCTAAAACCTACACATGCTCAAGTTTGGGACCTACCGCCAACATGGGGCATGTGCCATGACTTTATGGGAAATGAAATTATGAACAATGTTTCCCAGCAGGTAATGAAAGGAGAAAAAGTCACACAAAGCAAAGAGTTGATATAATAATCTATATAAGAGGAGAGTTCTGACCGGTGTTTTTATTTGGGCAAAATTTCGCCAACTGGCTGACGAAAAAACAGCCCAGTGCGACCTCTACAAAGTTTTTATCTTAAAAAAATATTTCAAAAATTTCGCCAGATTTAGACAGTGAGTTCGTGTAGCTCGCCAAGATTTATGCAAGGATTCGGACAAAAAACTAATGTCCGCCTAGGACAGTCGCCATTTAATGCGAATTAAAGCTGGGGACCCTCGCCAGTACACCTACCTGAGGAATTTGAAAAAAAAAACCCTGGTTGTGAACAAGGACTGCTAACTGGCCTCACCTTTCTTTGCTGACACATGGTCAGCGCAGTCCATCAAAGACCACTTGCCTCCATTATGTGAAAGCCCAAAATATCAGTGATCACAGGAAGTTGCAGGTCTAGTACGTGGCCGCTGTTAACCAGCACCCACCAGTGTACCATCAAGAATGGATGATATGTGATGAGGAAACAGTTTTCTGTTGGATTCCAGTTCCCTACCTAACCATGATGGTTAGCTCACTTGCTTAATTAACTACCTATCAACTAGGTATCATCCATATCTGTGAAAACAGTCCCTACCTACTATGTATCATCTATCTACTTACATAGTAGTCAGCTACTCTTTAACCTACCTGTCTATAGGTTAAACCTACTTCTTATTGAATGAGTTACCAAGATGAGACCAGGTAGTAACTCAGTTGAGGATCATCCACAACTGAGTCATAATGGCCATCCAGTGGATGGTGCACTGGTGGGTGCTGGTTTACTGTGGCGGGGATTGCATTACTTTATTAAAGACTTCCAATCTTGAGCGGTGTGAAAGCACAACATGACAAGAGAAAAGTCAGGCGAAGCATCCAGCTGCAATAATATTTTTCCTAGTAAAGTTCTGAGCGGGTAGCACGGAAAACTTTAACCCGACACAATTATGGCACATGCTATGCACTATCCTAGAAGTACCGCTTGGATCCTTTCTCTCGACCTTTAATCATGACCACCTTCCAAGTTGTTCATCATTCTGGCATAAATGCAAGGAATCCAATGGACTAATTCTACCTTGGCTCAGATTTGCATCCAAGAGCTTGCTACAAATTTTTATCAAGGTCTGTTCCCTTGTTGGGCTTGTTGCAGAGCTTATATTGCTGTCAATCTCCTTGCATGTGTGTATAGGGTTTCGTGGGTCAATGCAACAACAAGAGATTCATCATCCAGTTGCCATATGCAATTCATCTCACATATCATTATGTCTTTTATGTGAAACCTAGTATGTCTCAAACACCAAAACTTAGGTTCCATGTCTTTGAAAGCATTAGTAGTGTCATGAATATTTGACCTAGAGTAACAATTGTATAATGATTCAAATTTGCACAAAGGCTCATCTACTCTTATTTTCTATTAAGGTGGGTTAACTTGGTGCTTTTTTTAATTGTCACAGTGATCACAAGCATATCATTGGGTTGGCAACCAACGCAAAAGAACGACAAAAACTATCAAGGTTATTCAAGTGTCACCGATTTTGTAACGTCCCCAAAACTTGTAGGTATGTGCTTCACACATAAACATTTATCATTTTGAACTCAATATGTTTTGCAACATCAAAATTAAGTGTGTGTTCTTCTTCAAAGGTATGAAGGTTGTGATGAATGAAATTTGTTTCAAAGCTCAAGTAGTGAGTAATTAAAACATGAACACGATATTCCTAAATTTCACATGGGGTTATATCAGAGAGTTTAATTTGAACAAAAGTGGGATTTGCATCATCTAGCCGGTCCAAATAGTTTTGCAACAATTAAAAGTCATGAATGTCGCATATATAAAGTACTAGAATAATAATGTTTGCCAAAGAAAGAATTCCATCAACGAATGGGTTAAAGCAACAATAATGTTGGACAAGGTTTGTGCATATGTATGTAATTATGCATGTGATGGAATTGTGCACCAATGTTTTTGGCAACGATTAAGTTTGTCATTCAAATTAGATTGAAATGAGAAATCAACATGAGAATTAATTAGATTAATGTATGCTTTAAATTATTCAACAATTTGTTTTTTGTAATTTTTCATTTGTTGATTTACATTTAGACCAAATCAATTTATAGACATTAAAATGGTTGATAGGGGAATTGGAAGAGAGATTTTAATGGTAGCACATGATACACAATTATGACGAATCAATTTTTTTGGCAAAAAATCAACAAAATGTAGCACACCTTTTTTGACATATGGATTATTTTGTTGCAAATCACTTTTTTTGTAGGATCGTGTTGTTAAAAAGATGTTGAAAGATTATCAAGGAGCCTTGGAGGACTTTGACAAAGTTGATGTTTTTGAACTAAACAATGCATCCACTCTGAACATTCGTGAAGGAGTCAAATACATAATGGATGACTATCAAGGAACCTTAGAAAACCTTGACAAGGTTGATGTTCTTCAACTAAACAATGCATCCATTGTGAGCACTCATGCAAGTGTCAAATATATGTTGGATGACAATCAAGCAGCTTTAAAGGACCTTGAAAAGGTTGATGTTCTTGAATCAAACAAGGCATTCATTTTGAGGACTCGTGGAGATGTCAAATACATGTTGCATGACTATCAAGGAGCCTTAGAAGACCTTGATAAGGTTGATGTTTTTGACCCAAACAATGCATCCACTTTGAAGATTCGTGGAAATGTCAAAAGGATGTTGAAATATCATCAAGGAGCTTTGGAGGACCTTCACAGGGCTAATGTTTGTGAACCAAACAATGCATTCACTTTGAGCAGTCGTGGAAATGTCAAATACATGTTGCATGACTATCAAGGAGCCTTGGAGGACCTTGACAAGGCTGATGTTTTTAAACCAAACAATGCATTCACTTTGAGGATTCGTGGAAATGTCAAATACATGTTGCATGACTATCAAGGAGCCTTGGAGAACCTTGACAAGGTTGATGTTCTTGAACCAAACAATGCATTCATTTTGAGGATTCGTGGAAATGTCAAAAGGATGTTGACATATTATCAAGGAGGTTTGCAGGACTTTGATAAGGCTCATGTTCTTGAACCAAACGATGCATTCACTTTGAGGACTCGTGGAGATGTCAAAAGGATGTTGAAAGATTATCAAGGAGCTTTGGAGGACCTTGACAAGGCTAATGTTCTTGAACCAAACAATGCATTCACTTTGAGCATTCGTGGAAATGTCAATTACAAGTTGCATGATTATCAAGAAGCTTTAGAGGACCTTGACAAGGCTGATGTTCCTCAACCAAACGATGCATTCACTTTGAGCATTCGTGGAAATGTCAAATACATGTTGCATGACTATCAAAGAGCTTTAGAAGACCTTAACAAGGCTAATGTTCTTGAACCAAACAATGCATCCATTTTGAGGGTTCGTGGAGAGGTCAAAAGGATGTTGAATGATTATCAAAAAGCCTTGGAGGACCTTGACAAGGCTGATGTTCTTGAACCAAACAATGCATTCACTTTTGGCATTCGTGGAAATGTCAACTACATGTTAGATGACTTTGAAGAAACCTTGGAGGACTTTGACAAGGCTGATGTTCTTGAACTAAACGATGCATTCATTTTGAGGACTCGTGGAAATGTCAAAAGGATATTAAAAGATTATTAAGGAGCTTTGGAGGACCTTGACAAGGTTAATGTTCTTGAACCAAACGATGCATTCACTTTGAAGATTCGTGGAAATGTCAAAAGGATGTTCAATGACTATCAAGGAGCTTTGGAGGACCTTGATAAGGCTAATGTTCTTGAACCAAACAATGCATTCACTTTGAAGATTCGTGGAAATCTCAAAAGGATGTTGAAAGATTATCAAGGAGCTTTGGAGGACCTTGACAAGGCTAATGTTCTTGAACCAAACGATGCATTCATTTTGAGCATTCGTGGAGATGTCAAAAGGATGTTGGATGATTATCAAGGAGCTTTGAAGGACGTTGACAAGGCTCATGTTCTTGAACCAAACAATGCATTCACTTTGAACATTCGTGGAGATGTCAAAAGGATGTTGAATGATTGTCAAGGAGCTTTGGAGGACCTTGACAAGGCTGATGTTCTTGAACCAAACGATGCATTCACTTTGAGGACTCGTGAAAATGTCAAAAGGATGTTGACAGATTATCAAGGAGCTTTGGAGGACCTTGACAAGGCTGATGTTCTCGAACCAAACGATGCATTCACTTTGAGCAGTCGTGGAAATGTCAAAAGGATATTAAAAGATTATTAAGGAGCTTTGGAGGACCTTGACAAGGCTTATGTTCTTAAACCAAACAATGCATTCACTTTGAAGATTCATGGAGATATCAAAAGGATATTGAAAGATTATCAAGGAGCTTTGCAGGACCTTGACAAGGCTGATGTTCTTGAACCAAATGATGCATTCACTTTGAGCATTCGTGGAGATGTCAAAAGGATGTTGGATGATTATCAAACAACTTTGGAGGACCTTGACAAGCCTGATGTTCTTGAACCAAACGATGCATTCATTTTGAGCATTCGTGGAGATGTCAAAAGGATGTTGGATGATTATCAATAAGCTTTGGAGGACGTTGACAAGGCTAATGTTCTTGAACCAAATGATGCATTCACTTTGAGGACTCGTGGAGATGTCAAAAGGATGTTGGATGATTATGAAGGAGCTTTGGAGGACTTTGACAAGGCTGATGTTCTTGAATCAAACAATGCATTCATTTTGACGAATCATGGAAAGTCAATTACATGTTACATGACTATTAAAAAGCTTTGGAGGACCTTGATAAAGCTGATGTTCTTGAACCAAACAATGCATGCATTTTGAAGAGTCGTGAAAATGTCAAAAATATGTTGAAAGAAATTGAAGAAGCCTTTGAAGACCTTGAGAAGGCTGATGTTCTTGAACGAACAATGCATCCATTTTGAAGAGTCGTGAAAATGTCAAAAGGATGTTGAAAGAATATCAAGGAGCCTTTGAAAACCTTAAGAAGGTTGATGTTCTTGAACTGAAGAATGTATCCATTTTGAAGAGTCGTGGAAATGTTAAAAGGATGTTGAAAGATTAGCAAGGAGCCTTGGAAGACCTTGACAAGGCTAATGTTCTTGAACCAAACGATGTATTCACTTTGACGATTCGTGGAAATGTCAAATACATGTTGGATGACTATCAATGAAACCTTAGAAGACTTTGATAAGGCTAATGTTTTTGAAGCAAATAATGCATTCACCTTGAAGTCTTGTGGAAATGTTAAAAGGATGCTGAAAGAGTATCAAGGAGGCTTGGAAAACCTTGACAAGGCTGATGTTTTTGGACCAAACAATGCATTGACTTTGAGGACTTGTGAAGATGTCAAATACATGTTGGATGACTATCAAGGAACCTTGGAGGACCTTGAGAAGGTTGATGTTCTTGAACCAAATAATGCATCCACTTTGAGGACTTGTGGAAATGTCAAAAGGATGTTGAAAGCTTATCAAGGAGCTTTAGATACCATAGATAAGGTTCATCATCTTCAACCAAATGATCATTTGATATAGCAAACTCATAAATGGTTGTAATGGATGTTAAATGAATACCAACCCACAATAGAATTATTGCCATTCAATTTAAGATTCGATCCTTTCCATACAATGAATTGATTTTTTGGTACGAGGTTGGGGAAAGGAACCTTTGGTAAGGTGTATCAAGATTGTTAGAAAGACACGAAGATTGTGATTAAAGTTTTTAAAAGAATTGATTCTCACAATGAAGGTGCAAAAAAATCTTTCATATCTAAAGTGTGCATTTGGGGATCAATTCAATATATCAATTTGGTTCGTCTTTTGGGCAATTGTATCAAAGGCTTAAAACATATGTTGGTGTATGAGTACATTTCAAATTCATCTTTTGACAAATGTCTCAAAGAGGACAACCTTTTGGATTGGGACCAACAAGTGTGCATCATTATAGGGGTTGTTCAAGGATTGACACACTTGCATAAATGTTATCCGATCATTGTCCATCTTGACATCAAACCATGAAATATCCTTTTGGATTATGATTACACCCCAAAATTGGCTGATTTTGGGTTGGCAAAATTTTTAGATGGCAAGGATGAAGATGTGGTATGTGCCCCACCATTCTTTTTTTTATTGGTTATGTGCATGCACAATATATCTTAGTGTGATTGTGAACCTTGCAAATTTGAACATTTTTTTTGGGCACAACTTACTAATTTCATATTTGCATTATTATAGGTCATGGAACAAACATGATAAACGTTCACAATCTAAAATGAATATTTGAAAAGCACTTAATGTAATAATTTGTGAAATTGCATTTTATATTACAAATTTTCTTTTCATGTGTGCATGAGTTATGACACAAGGCTTCAAACTTTTGTGATTGAAAAAAATTCAAAAATAAATAATGGGTTCTTATTGGTAGTGGAGTGGATCTTGGGTGTGGGTTTTATGAACTTCACATGTATATTCAATGCATGTGACACTTGTTGAAATTATTGATTTGTTTGGAAAATTCAAATTCAGATGTAGTTAATTTCAACTTCTACACCATGAACAAGAGGATATATGGCACCATAAATTCTTTCAAAACAAACATTAACAAAGAGTGATGTGTATAGCTTTGAAGTCTTGTTGATTCAACTTGTGAATGGATCACCATTCATTTTAGATGGAAATAAAGTTCTCATTCACAAATTTATCCAATGGGCATAAAGGGTTCATGTGAAAGAAAATGGATTTCAACAAATTTTCAATGTTGTAATTGATAATTCAATCATTGGGTTTGACCGCAATGAAGCCAAATGTTTTTGCAAAAATCCCTTCAAATGCATCAAGGTAATTTTTGTGCCAAATCTTTTATGTGTATCATTCAATTGTTATCAAGCAAATTTGAAAAACTAGATTGTCCATTGAATGTAAAACTTCCTAAGAAGGTTTACACATGAAAATGGTACATTCAATTTCACTTGGAATTCTTTAGACCATTTGCATGATTGATATGGATAGTTGAAAGGAATATATTATTTTCAAAGTCAATAAAATTATGTTGTTGAATGAAGATATAAGTTGGTTTCAACATTCTTTTTTGAAGGATATATGTTCAAATTGTGTCATTGCAAATTGAAACATGGACATGTAGTCCCATTTATTCAAGCATTTTGCCATGGTTTGATTATACATGTATAACTATTACATAATAAACATCTAACTTTTATCACATTTGTTTTTTGTAAGAATACCCAATTCAAATACCGGGAATCCAAGAAGTTTTGCAAGTTTTTGAAGGATTGAACAAAAAGAAAGGCATACAAAATCTTGCCACATCAATTCAAGTATATTTCAACATATTATTGAGAAGATTTGGTTCCACTTTCAAAAGGATGTGATTTATTATATGATTACACACAACATGTATATTTAATGTAACATTTGTCCATATCATTTGTTTATCCTTTTTGTAAATGTGGAAAGGAATTCCATTAGGTCCATAGACTCAAAGTTTCACAATTATTTGTAATATGTTGTCATACAACTTGGCAACTTGTGTGTTTTGTATAGATGAAAAATTAGATGTTTATTAAATGAAAAAAAACATTTTTATAATCATTTGTATAATCTAGGTGTATATAAGTAAGTGTACATATTAATTGGAATTCTTTCAAAAGTTGACCTTTGTTAATCTTTCAAGAATTGGCCTTGGTTATGAAAATTAGCTCTTGTTTAATAATGTGTTACACTTCTTATTTGACACATAAGTATGTAGTAGAGCACTATAGGAGCATTGAACCTTTTTTCCAAATGGCTTTGGGCATATGGTCATGTTTAAACTTTCTACTTCAAGATTTCAATTAATTGTTGGACATAACACAATAAATCTTGAAATGATGCCCATTTTTTCAAAAAGACGTTTTAATCAAGTTAACATCCATCATTGTGGGATACTAAATGCTTTTTAGGAATTTTTGGACGCCCATTACAATACCAATTGAATTTTTTTGTGTTTATAGATTTGGATATACCTTAGATGTGGGTTTATAAAATGATGATATACTTGAAAATGAAAGAATACATTTTTGCATATAGTTGCATGTAAATTATAAACCTTTTAATTATAATAGTATATGATGTGTTATTGCCCCTTTTCTTTCCTATTAGCAAAATTGTAATGGCTCAATAACTTGATAGTGGACTTCAAATTATGACCTCCAGTAGGATAATATAAATTAATATGGTTCCATAAAACTTGAACATTCTAACTACATGTTTGGCCTATGTTTGGCTTATAGATGTTGAACCTTTAAACACCTAATAAGCCAAAATTAATTTCAAGAAATCACGTCTTAAGATTGCAAAAACTTGGAACATTTTTGTCAATGTAACTAGAGGGCAGCTTACTGAGTCCGAGATTTCCTTTGAGGTGATGCAATTGTTGTGTTTCATGTGTGGCTTTATGGTTTTTGTAAAGAGCCTTACTTACCATGAAAATCTATTCAACATGATAGGCTGTAAACATAATAGCAATTATGCATTAACTATGTTAACTATGTTCAAGATGAACAAGAACATGATGTGTTCCAAGTGTGTATTTAAAAAATAATTATTAACAATATGAAAAGCCATGAACATGAGGGCAAACAAGGCATCACAAACAAGCTGGCCCTGCCAATAGATAAGATGTTGTACATCTACATACTATGTCCACACTCTGAACACTAAAACAATCTGTTCCAATCTAAACAGTCTAAACACTTTCACCAAAGAAACCGATTCACCTAATGTGAAACTGGTTCTAATAATGTAAAACTTCCAAAAGTTGGATCCAATGCGATAGTCCCTGTACCTGTGGCGGCGGGGCACAACAAAAGTATGATACAAGGTTCTACCTCGGTCTTCAACCTAGTGCTGATCAAATTGAAGATGTTGTAGAACACTACATCAATTTGTAGTCTTTTTATATATGTACTTTTAAGGGGGCTAGGTCATGAAAGCAAAAGCAAACCTCACTTTCCACATAACTTTTCTAAACAACTTTTTAAACATCCAATACATAATGAGTGCGGTTGTAAACCTTCTGAGAGTCACTCACAAAATTGTCGGACCCAACACCTTCACCACAAACAGCAGTGACCCAGGCTGCTGCCATGACTACCCACTGACTTCATCAGCATTCAGAAGGATTTCTTGCATTAACAAACGTATTATGATCATGGCAGCTGCATTTGTGGAGGTAGCATGGATGTCTTGGAAGGCCAAAACTAAGTCACGGAAAAAGAATTAAGACCAGAGAATGGAGATCATTGTTTGAGCCAGATGCAATCACTGAACCCACTAGTATAGCTAGCTAGCCCCAGAGTGCACTTGGTAGAATGAAACCCTAAAACATCAGCTCTAATATGAAACCAATCTATTGCTCATATCAAATGGAAATACATAAACATACTTACAATTGTTTGCAGCTTTCAATGCAATCCATCTGATGCCCTTTTTGACTTGTTTGTGTATGTTTATGCCACGTTGGTAAACTGAAACCCTACAATATGAGCTCTACTATGAACCAATCTATTGCTCATGTCAAATGCAATGGAATTTATATGCAAGCCACAAAGCTTACACTCTATTTCAATTTCAGCCACAAAACTTGACAGGAAAAAGCTGCTTAAATAGAGAGACTAGATAGGAGAGACTGGAGCACACAGGATGTGAAACAATGCAGAATTGGAATCAGCGACAAAGCTTGAGAGTGACAAGAATTTATCAACAGAGTGATCTTAAGCTTTCAGGTACAGGGTTTAAAGGTTTTCAGAATTTCAACAGTCATGGAAGAAGCACATGCACAACAGATCATTGAAGCAGAAAGAAGATGCAAGAGGAATCTTAGTCAATGAAACCCTAAGATATGAGCTCTACTGCGAACTAATCTTCTATTGCTCATGCCAAATGCAATGGAATTCATGCAGCACACTGGATTTCAATTTCGGCCACAAAAGTCGACAGAAAAAAAGCTGTTCAAACAGAGGGACCAGAATAGGAGAAACTGTAGTGCACCAAAAAAAAACACAGAGAGAGAGAGAGAGAGAGAAGAATTGATCAAAAGAATGATCCTAATCTTTAGGGTACAGGATTTTCAAGATGACAACAGTCGTGGATGGTCCGGGGAAGAAGTGCATGATGCACAGATAGATAGATCGTGCAAGAGGAAGAACAATCTCTTACCTTAGTGCAATCCACAGTGTATTCCTTTGATTCAGTGTTTCTTCTTCTGTAGCTGCAGCACAGACAGACAAACGGACAGACAGACTAACTATTGTCGATCTTGTTGGAATTCCTCTTCTGGAAAGTGTAGATGGGTTTTTTCCCAGTACTTACCAAAACTTGACCCACAAGACACCCACCATCGCTGCTACAGATTTGCAATCAAACACAAAAACCCTAATCCACAAAACACACTGGCCAAAGCAAACCCTAACACACTCGAAGCCCTGGCTCTCAAGAATCTTGGCATCTAAGGGGACCTACCAAATGGATGAAGTAAGGAAGAAAGACCCATTCTTCTAAGGACGCGAATGCCACAGACGGCAAGTAGAATAGCAGCGATCGAGAGAAGAACAAAAGTACAGACAGAGACACAGAGAGAGAGAGAGAGTTTTGAGAGGGGAGTTTGGTGATGGCGGCAACTTCGTGTCCATACCAGGATCCCAGCGATTCTCATGCTAAGCCGCCGCGTGTGACACGGGTGGTGCGGAAGCATTCGCAGCACAACAGCCAAGCGGGGAAACGATCATCTCACGGTACCAAGAATCCGCCGCCGCTCGGGAGGAGCAGCTCGGGAACTGGCACGTCGTCCTCGTCGTCTTCTTCTTCTTCGGACTCCGAAACGTGCAGCAAGAGTGAGAGCGAAAGCTCCAGTACTAGTGGAGACCACCACCGGCGAGGACGTCGTCGATCCTCCAAACGCAGACACAGGTAGGTAACCAGATTAGAAAGAAGAGCGGCGCCGGGGTGGAGGATCTTCTATGCCTTTGATCCTAAAGGCTTTTGAATGTTGTTCTTGTTTTGCTTGGAGTCTTGCCATAGATTCTACTGCTTGGATGTACTCTTCTGTAGTCAGAAAAAAGAGTCTTTTTTGGAAGATCTTCACGTTGTTGGAAGCTTAGCAAGCGAGGACATAAGCTTGAGGGTTGTGAACTTCAGCTCCTTCTCGACCAGGTTCTTGTCAGAACTCTGGGTTTCAGGCTTCCTAGTTCTAATTCAAGGTGTCAGGTACCCGAGGTGATGCTCCTCATCATCATCACCATCATGTAAGATTGCTGGAAGCCAGAAAAAGCTAAGCACAAAAGTCCAGGAAGGAGGGACCTCAGACTTAGGGTTTTTGCAGCAAGCTATGAACATGATGGCTGAGACATAGTGATGGCTATGTGAAATCTAAAGCAGCTTGCCACAGTGATGCAGGGAAGAGAGTTCCAGTAGCAGTGATGTGGACAGCTCAGAGCATCGCTCCAAGAAGCATCGACGGAGCAATAGTTCCAAGAAAGTAAGCCCAGTGTTCTTTCTCTTATTTTAGCCCTCCTACCTTCTGATTCAGCAGCAGCTCCTTCTTTTGAAAGCTCACAAATGAGGAGGATTTTGGATTGAAACAAACTGCAGCACATGTCAGAAAAAGCAAAGGAGAGAATTGGAGTTGGTCCTAGGGTTTTGGTGTTTTGTGTGTGAAGCTTGGAACTGAGAGCTCCTGGAATTGAAGGTGTGAGTGCAGATTTGATGTGATGATCCTCTTTCCCATCTTGTGTCAGCAGTTATGATTTTTAAGTGTGTGCTTCTGCTCAGCACATCTGCTGGTTTTGTTTGGGTTTTGGGATCCTACTAGGTCAAGGAGAAGAACAAAGAGAAAAATCACAGGCATAAGGAGAAAAAACACAGGCGAAAAGAGGTAAAACTGCTTAGTGCTGCCTTGCCACTTTTTTTCCCTTGTCTACTACACACGTAGCTTCACAGATGGGAATATAACCATTTGCACCAAATAGTTCCGACATTATAGTATTGGGTGTGATAAAATCAATGAAATGGTTGAGGAGGAGGTCATGTGTTGTGATGCCTTCTTGCCCAAGGAGCCATACTGATAGATTTTTGCTGCCCGCATGTGACTTGGGCCCTTCCGAAATTGGAGCTGCGGTCTGTGACCAATTTACTCCCCTTCTTTCTACCTGCTTTGGCTGGCTCACCTTTTTCTGGCCCGTGCTGCCATTGCTTGAATGTGCTGTGATTTCGTGCCTGCCACCCTGGAGCCTCATGTAGAGGTCTAGCAAAGAGAGCTCTGGTCCCGTGCAGCTCTCCAAGGTTTGTTCTGCCTCTCAACCATGTGTTGTTTGACTATGGTTTTTTTTCACATCCTTGGACTTGCAGTGTGTCAGTGTGACAAGCTTTCATTTGTTGTTGACCTTCAGATTCTGAGTGTTCTTACTATATGGCTCTACTCTGGTTCTCGTTTGGCAGTTTCTTGGCCGAGACAAGGATGATGGTGTGAGGCGCAGTGCTGTTTCTGGTAAAAAGGTATGCACCTAACAAACTGTCTGAGAAGCAAAATGTAAATTGGAGCAAAGGTTTGTATGTTTGCAATGTGCAATGTGCAACAAGCATGCAGCATACTTCTTTTCCCACATTTATGCCCAGTACTTCTTCCACTAATATGATTTTCTCATGAAATATGCAAAGAGGTCTTGCAGTCAGTTCTGTTGGATATAATCAGATAAGGGATCTTTTGGCAGCAATTGCAGTTGCGTTGCCTGAGTACTAAGGATTGAACCAGTGGCCTGTCTTGAAGCAGTTAGTGTGTCAAGTATTGGGGGGTTGCAGATACAAATGAAGGTGGACAAGACAAAGGAAGACAAATTAGCAGAAACCAACCGTACGGAGCTTCTGAAGTTCTTGAATGCAAGCTACGATTGATGCACTGCTGTACTAGACACAGTGTACTGCATTCATGCACAATGCCTTCAAACAGGCTTGTTTGGGATGCATTGAGTTGGGATATAGCTTTCTGGAAGGACTTGTTGACAAGTAATTGGTGCTTTGAACTATGTTTATTGTATTGTCTGCCACCTGCAAACAAGTGCTCATGTTGCACACACATGAGACATCTGGAAGGGGTTTGGTTAACACCTTAGCATCATTGTCCAAGACATACTGCTGATAAATTGGATTTGATTTCAGGTTCTAGGAGCAATGGTCAGTGCTGGAAGAATACTTTGTTTGGGTGTCACTTTCTTTGTCTTTTGTGTAGCTGGACAACATAGTGGGGAGTGTCACAATAGTTCCTTGCTAACAACCATCAAGAGTTAGTGTACCACAATATTTGCAAGATGTCTGCTATGTTGGGTTTAAAGGATATGTCCAGCTTGCAAGGGGCCCCTGCCAGTATCTACATAGTAACAGTCTCTCTATGCTTAAGGCTTAGGTGCTTGCTTGTAAAAGGCAAGTGAAAATGACATGAAAGTCACCTCACAATCTTGGTGGAGTTTGAATGATTATAGTATTGCCTTCTTTTATTAGCTAGCTATATCTCTGCAAGCCAGCATCATGTGTGAGTCTTCCAGTTGCTTCTGGGAATGCAACAGAAACTCAGTATGCAGATTTTTGTATTATTGTTTGCCGGAAATTCAACCAGATTACTGCATGTGAATTTGCAACCCATCATGGGGAGCAGATGTAGCCAATGGGCAGTAATGGCAGCAATAATCCATTCTTGATGGTGATTGTTTGATACTTTGTGATTACAAACCATACCGATTCACGGGCTGTGTTTGTCGTGGTGTGGAGAGAATTGACACAGTGGCATACATTTGAAGCATTATTGTGAAGTTTTTTCTGGAATCTTGTAGATATATGTTGGGCTCCACTTTCTCTGGATCATGGTGCAGGATGGTGGCTTCAGTGGTGTGTACTTAAATGACAAGCTATTCAGACAGTTGATTTGTGATCGCTTTTGAGTTCAGAGCTTTGTGTCAATTCTTTGATCCTCAAACTCATGGCCTTACAGTTCCATTGACTGCCTCCCTTGGAAGACTAGGTACATGTGAGTGGAAAGATTGATCTCATTAGGGAGGTTGTGGCCAGTCTTGTTGCTATTGCTTCTTCAGAGCTTTTGTGATCTTGGACTTTGTGCACCAGCTTTAATAGTCACAGGAGACTACCTACTTTTGATGGGCTCTGTATGTGGTGAATGTGGATCTTCTGGGAGAGAGTATAGCAAAAGTATTCTTCTTCTTGAATCACTGTACTGATCTCCTGGAAAATAGAAAATATGACTCAATTGGAAGTAATTTAGTGGATACATGGGAAACTTCCAAATTAGGGCTAAGGTTTTGAATTCACTCACTATGGAATTGTAGAGTTGTACAAAGGAGTATTCTGATTTGGGAGGCTTGGGTGTTCAACAGACTTGGTTGTATGGGCCAGTTTTAGGATATTCTGAAGGTTTGTGTCTTTATCCTTGGAAAGTTTCCAAGTACCAGAATATGAACTCTTAAAACAGGGGCATGTTGGTTTGAAGTTTGTAGTGTGCGCATGTAAAGGAGATGAAACTCTAAACCTGTAAGTAGGCATAATTTCTCTCCCGGTCTTAAGGAGTAAAGATCCGGCTTTACCCATCATAAAGCATGAGGAGATAGAAAGACCTGTGCTGATTTTTCTAGTGTAATTGGAGAGCTCCTTACAGAGCTTACAGAGAAATGGAATGCTTGCTGTGGCAGACACTCCATTTTTGATAACACCCTGCAAGTGCTTTATGTTGTGTACATGAGGTACATTGCACACTCGGTGGGTATTCATAAAACAATTGAACTATTCATTTGTGTCACACAGATGTATATGAATAAGTCCCAACCAAAAACTTGTTCCATGTATCAATAGTGGGCATAGGATTGGAGGACCAACCTCAGAATGATTTTGCCTACATGGTGAAATGAAGATCATGCACAGCATGTGGATTCATACCCAAAAGCATGTTCACTTGGTGTATTGGCCCAACAAGGAATTAATAAGGGGATTAACTAGTGAAGCATCCCAAAGGTATTCAACTTATTTGTGTCATTACATTATTAGTGCAAGCTCTTTAAAAAATAGCAAAAGGCAAACCAAAACATGGGTAGAGTTGGAAACACTCAAGCTCGTCATGTTATGCATTCCAATTTCTAAATTTAATGATAATTACCCAAAAAAATATGAGACATAATAATAATCAATTGTACTTTGCAATGTAATCAATCTAAATTTTATAGAATGAACTAAATCTTGGTTATGTCATACACCAATTGACCAATGATTTAAAAAAGATATTGCTATGAACAACCAACATGGGAGAAGTCATTATTAGCTTAGTTTACTTTGTTCTAATTTCACTATGACCTCAAGGAGAATTGAGACTCACTGGAAGTAAGAAATTAGGGGATCAAAGTGATCCCATTACCAATAAGCAAGTGATTATATCGAAAAAAGCTAACACATAAAGCTTCCCCTCCCCACTTGATTTGTTACAATTTGTCGCTATGTGGGATTATCGTAGTACCTTGGTGGCTTTGGCACAAATATATCATTTCTAGAAATGCTGACATGTGGACAGTACCCATTGCAAACCATTAGGCAAAGGTTCTCGTAAACCTAAACATAAGTAGAGCACAAAGCATAGGAAGGGGAGGGTTCTTACACTTATTAAGAGTGGGATTACAAGTAGGCATAGGAGGGAAAGTTTCTAATTATGCCTACTCAGTAAGAGTGGAAGGGATCTTAAGCCTACAAGTAGGTGTAGGCTCCCTTCATAGGTTGGTGGCATGTGGTCAATATGAGTGGATGTAATAACAATGACCAGAAATCACTTAGAGAAACTTCCTTCCTAGGAGGAATATTACCCCTACTTGTTAAGAGATTTATTGGGCATTCTTTGAGCTCTCATGCCCACCACAGTCAGAAGTTCTGGATTCACTTCCAATGTAGTCAGTCATTTGGGTGGGCTACTAAGAAGTGTAAGGTTGTCCAAACCATATCATATGATTGTGAAAATGCAAAAGGGGTTGTAGGGGTTTTTTTTTTTTTTTTTTGGGTCTCATCATGCATAATGGTACAAGACTCTTTCTTTTTTGGTCTATTAACTCCAGGCCAAGACTCCAATTGAGTGCAACAATTTGCGTGCCTGTTTGTTGCAGAAAGTTGTTATGGCTGAATATGGAAGTACTTACTAGGTTTGCTAAGGTTTCATCATAACTAGTTTCCTTATTTGTACTCTTGGCCCAAAACTAACCTCCACTATACACTGAATAGCATTTGAATATTTGAAGCTTCAATTGTATACCCTACATTTGGACATGAACAAGTGAGTGGGTCCCTCCCATCCCTCCCCCCACCTTCTTTTCCAGGTCCACAGTAATGTACTACATGTTGCTCAATATTGAACTCACAATCTTCTTGGGCAATGTTTCTGTCCATACCTTTTGTATTATTAAAGTCCTGCAAAGCTTTATTGAAAAACACACCATAGATTAGAAAAATGTATAAAGGAGTAAAATTAAGGAAAAGGGAGAAGTGATAGGACATCAAGTTGGCTCAAAGTAGGTGTCAAAATCTCTCTATGTCCATAACCAACAGCCTCTGGTAGGTCGGTCATATTTATGCATAAAAAACCAATAGCTTGCAATAGATTGGCCGTGGTGATGGGAGGCGTGTTTTGAAAGGGTGGAAGTCAAGAAGCTATCGCCCGACTTAAAATGGAGGACACTTGCATCCTTTGTAATGTGATTGAAACTTTTTGACGAAAAAACATGACCAAGGTATAAAGATGAAGGCCCTCTGGCCTTTTCAAGCTCCAAATGGCATTAGCACAATCATGTAAAAACACATTGACACGTTTGTGTAAGCAACCAAATACCTCACATGCTAAAGGGAGGAATTGGTTAATGGGGTGTCAATTGCAATAGCTCCTTTCCTTAACTTGAACTGCATCGAAGGCAAAAAATCCTTGAGTTGCACAAGATCGAAGAAATAAATGCACTTGTGTTAGGTCAGCAATGACAACGTCAACTAGAGTGCGAATGCCATCTTTGGTGCGCACAATTTCAACTAATCAATGAGAAAGTTGAATGTGGTTGAAGGAAACACTTGTAATTGTTCTCATCCCACATGAAAGCTAGCATCTTGTGCAATGGCGACAAAGGTGTTGTGAATTGCATCATGGGTTCCAATGCATTTGTTGCCATGAGCACAACATAAGAAGTGGATACCCATAGGGTCGATGGGATGTGTGCATACACATCAAAGGATGTCTACATTTGAGGGATGGGGTAATCCAAGTCACATACAAACTGTTATGGAAAAAATTAGGGAAGATAATCAAAAGGTTGAGAAAATCAATTGAGTTATAAGTTAAACGCCCACCCTTGGGCCATAACATGATAAATTTTGAACACAATTGGTTTCAAATATCTCGTTGGAGAGCATGTTAAAAAACGTATGATGGTGTGGACACTCCAAAATGAAAACTTAAAATTGAACCATTTGTTGCCCAATGAATTGTTCAAATGGAAAAAACCACGCATGAACTAAAGGTGGTAGAAAATCACATGCCGCCTTAAAGTGTTGCTGGAAAAAAAAAGTGTTGTTGTTGACTCATGTTAAGGCTTCAAGAAGGAAAGGACGTTGATCAACCATAAATGTAATAATTATGACTAAAGCAACAAGGTGCCAACTCCCTAAATAGGTTACTTGGGTGATGGTGGATGTTGATATGAGCCTGGCACCACCAAAAGTAATTAGGAAAAGAAGCTTGTTTACAAACGAAAGGTCTTTCTAAGCCATCAAAAGATCAAAAGGTGTCGAAACACTTAAAGGAGGGAGGAGTTTAAAAAACAAGGGACTATGTGAAGGTGGAAAATGGAGGTGTGCATCATAAAAGATATGATGGGTGTTGTAAGAAACAACAAATTATAATTCCAAAGGCTACCTGAACATCACCCATCTTAAGAAAAAGGTCCATGTGTCAAACATCCTTTAATAGGGCATTTTTTATGAAGGATGATGTGAAAGTTAAGGTGCCCAACAGAACCCCCAAAATTATAATTCCTTCAAATGGGGTGGTAAATTGGAAATGGGGTGTTGAAGTTTGGTGGCAGGCCAAAAGGTGACCATGTTACACATTTTTTTAATTGGATAGAAAAACCTATTACATGGAGTTTGGTCTAAAATGCTCATATGTAGATGATGTAATTAAAGGGGGACCTATGATGTGAATGTCATTTACAATGGATGGAAATAGACAAGAAGGGAAATGACTAATTGGATAATGTAAAGCCTTAAAATGGGCTAAAGCAAATAATCCCCCCCCCCTCCCCCCCAAGGATCACATTGACGAGTCTCCATGGCAAATGGGATGATTGTGACATCACCATCACGATTATAATGATTGTAAAATAGAGGAAACTCAAATGCATAAAATGCACGAACAAAAGGGATGAGTCGTATGATGTCCCACCTATTATTTGAAGTTCTTGAAATATGACTCATATTGACATTAAATTAAAGGCGTTTGTCATGTCCAACTAAAAAACAACTCAATCAGGGTGAATGTCAAAGGTGCATCCAATGTTCTGGATTACTATTTCATAACCGCCCTTAGTTGCAACTCCAAATTGGTGTGGGGAAAAATGTGTTACAAACACTTCATGGAATTAAAGGCATAAAGGATGGCTTGTGAATCAATACAATGTTTCCCCCATTGCAATGGGACAAACTCCACTTGAAGGCTTAGTCATGGTTAAGAGGCGAACCACTCCAAGGACGTGTGCAATTTGGGGTGGAATATGACCTTATGCAATACGAGAACAAAATTGGAACAATTAAAGGAATTCATTCGTTGAATCTTTAGGGGAAAACAATCTCGAAAGTGTTTAAAAACCATCCCATAATGACCATTTGCTAATAAATGCAACATGTTTCGAAATGTTAACTTGAAGGAATTAGAAAAAAACTCAAGGTCTTGCTTTGGCTTGTAGTATTCAAAGAAAAGGGTGAAGTGGCCATTTGATTCAAGGTGTAATGCAATGAGAGTTGAGGTGGTGTTGGAAGACATGGATGTGAAAAAAATTGGTGCCAAAGCAAAAGTTGTTTAAGAATATTCCTTTACACGCCCAAGGTGTAAACTATAAAACATGCATTTGTGAGTTGGAAGATCGTGTTGGGGAAAAAGGATTGAGTTTGAATTGGTCGCCAAAGCCAAGCCCACAAAAAAAAAATCATCTTGCAATCACCAATCACTTGCTAGAAAATGTTTTAATGAAATCTACATTTCCCTATGTTTTGTCGCCTTGCCACAAAAGGGCAAAATGAGACACCATTGGGATAGTAAGAAGAGCAAGTGCCAAGCTGCCACATTATACGGGTCGTGCATTAACTTATCCAATGGAAAATGAAATGCCACTTATACATCATGTTGTAGAGTGGTGGTGATGTAATTATATAATCGAGGATGGCAAAGGCCTAAATGAAAGGACCCGAGGACATCCAATGTTGAAACCCATGTCCAAATGATGCAAACGAGGTGGAAGTAAAGGAAGGTATTGAGCTGAGATGATCACAAAGGTTTGGATTAGACTTTAAAGATTGCCTATTTCAACATGATAATTTCAAACCTATAAAACCAACCACATAAAACTAGACAAATCAAATGAAAAAAGACAATGAACTATCACAACCAAGCAAATCATGTTTCAAAAGATAGCTGAACTTTAATTTTGCCATAACCTTTGATACCATCATCCTTATTTTAGTAAGTTTAACACAACCTATACATTTTTTTAAAAAATTATTGTGTAAGAATAAAGGGCATAGAAATTTATAATCTTTTATTCTTCAAACTACCCAACTAAAGTAACAACTAACTTCAATAATAAAAAAACACCCCAGACTCAATATTTTGCTTTAAAATCAAAATTTTAAAAAATCCTAGAAAGCATATTGGTGAATGAATAGCCATTAAATATTGACATGTTCACATTTACAACACATTTTTTAAACAATTTCTTGAAGGCCACTAACCACAATTTTTTCATTTTGTTTTTGTTTGCCCCTCCTTGTCCATCGTTTTCTTTTTCTTCTTTTTACGTGGTGCTAATTAGTGGGTGCAAGGAAGTAATAACAATAATGGTAGCAAAGTTGTTGCCACCATTGCCATTACCACCCAAACTATAGCAAATCACTCATTGACGCGCTCCCAAGCTCCTTGTTAGACCCAAGATGGATCTAAGTTAGTCAAACAACGAAATTATTAAGAGTTCAGGGCACGCTCTTAGCTCTCAGCATTAAAAGGGGTAGAGGGGCATGTTAAAGCTCGGAGATGGGACTAGGAAGAGTGACAAGCTTTTAGTTACTCACTTGAACTTGCATCAAACCAACCAACATGTTGGTTAGATCACTTTTTGGAACACCTTTAGTGCTAGGACAAGCCACAGGCGACTCTGGACTCGAGGGAAGCCACCACCTTCCCCCATATAGTATTATTTGCACCTCTTCACGGCACTTACATCCGAATGGCTTTTTGTCTCAGGACTCCCAAGGAGGAGTCTCAAAATTGTCTCGGTTTAAACTCCCGCAACTTTGCAAGATTATAACTCTTTGCTCAGACCTCCGATTGGGACGAGGTCTAAAGAAAACTTGTCATTCTCGTCGAAATTTTTCCAAATATGTGTCGCACTTCATTTGCACACATCGGGGTCGAGTCGATTCCAGACTTTTAGTAGTTAGAAGTCAAACTGTCAACTTGACTCCTGACCTTTCTTTTTGCCATAACTTGTGCTTTAGATGTCCAAATGGCTCATGCAAGCCCATTTTCGACATCTACACTTTGATAACTTTCCAATGATATAAAGAACGCATCAATGCGAAGTGTTTTGACCCCTGTCATTGAACTCTAAAATTTCGGGAGTCCTGATGGACTCCCAAGCCCCCATTTCAGGAGTGTTAATCTCATCCTCACACTCTTTCAAAGTAGGGTTGCGACATTCACTACCATTATCACTACTAAAGAAATCTTTACTTTTGTGGTTTTGTACATGGTTATTTTTTGTCCAAAAATAATGTTATGAAGGTCCATTGGTCATGATCAAAATGAGAAGAAAAATCATGTATATAAAAATCAAGGATTGGAACCCATCCATCAAAAATACAAGGCAAATGAAAACACGAGTACACAAAACCCAAAGAAGAAACAAAAGCAAGCAATCAACAAAAATAAGTTTAAATCCCTATGCAAATAGGACCCATGGTTATGAAAGGACAATCAATGATAACAAAAAGACTTAAGACAAAAATGTTGTTGTTTGCCACAAATTGGCTAGTGGCAAAGGTGGATTAGCTATGATGTGTGGAAGAGAAGAAGAACCCTAACCATGTGCAGTAGCTCTCATTTCTTACTTTTACGCATGTACTATTTTCCTTGATCAACTAATGGGATCATATCATGAAATACCTCCCACCCCCCAAAGTAGTTTCATTGACCAGCTAAACCTATGACTAAAACTAGGTTTGATGTTTTCTACTGAAATTTTATCAACTTTTGGATTTTTTATTTTTGAACCACCTTAATGTGCATCTACCCGAATAACAAGGGGAATGAAATCGTCACCTGGTGCTTGTTTAGTGTAGGATTGTATCTTTTTCATAATAATCATCATCACTACATGTGTTATCATCATCAATGTTCATTGCATCATATGTGTGTGAGTTGGGTCAATAATGACAATGTCCATCAAAATTTGAAAGCCATATCTGGTGATAAGGATATCCATTCATTATTGGGTGTGGTGAAGAAAAGTTGGGAAACCTCCCATTGAACATGTATTCCACTCTCTAAAACAATAACTATGACAATATTTCGAAGAATGTAATGGGCTACTATACACTCATTTCCATAAGGCACCGAAACAAATGGATACCTAAATCGTCAATGGTATGACCGCATTGACATTGTGAAAGATGGGCAACTATAGGATGTGGCAAGCCAAGATAAGTATGTAATGTTGTAAGAAAGTGGGATGAAAATAAACGAAATGTTGGTGTGGTAGGATGAGATAATAACTATGTGCCTGCCCCTAGATCCGCACATGAGTGAAGATGTGTTTGCACAATATCTAATAGAATGTCTATTATAAATGAAACAAACTCCTATTCGTGTAAGCAATCTACCAAATATGTGTGCAACCAAATATAATACTAAACCATTAGGCTTTCAGAGGGTGGGATCTAAAAGTGGAAAACATAGGGTAACATGGCTCAAACATCTCATGGTGCCATCTGAAATTAGGAAGTGTTAGTCTTAACATGTGCTACTGCATCCAAAAGAATAAAATGATCATTGTGTTGGAAATGAATGACAAGTGCAACACCTTTTATGGTCGAATTGTTGCCCCAACACCCTATGAATGTTAGGGCAACAATTTGACCATAAAAGGAAGGCCAAGCCCACCCAAAGAAGCACGAAAAATGGGTTGACAATGAACTAGGTGGTTGATAGAACCACCAATACATCTTGCGCCAAGTAACTTCTCCAACGTAATTATAGTGTCTTCATATCAAACTCAATGTAATGCTACAAAATATTTGGAGATGGAAACATTGTAAAAAGTAAATAGCCCAGGTGTTGGGCATAACACAATGAGAGCATTGTAAAAGTTGCTTCAAGATCTACAAATGTAAGGAGATTAAATATCATCCTAAAATCCTCATGAAGAGCTTCAACCACAAACAACTCGACAAATGATGTGGATCCCATCAGTGCGCCCAAAATATGAAAACTTGAATTGGAAGTAAAAAAGCCAAGAGGAAGTGATATAAAGCGGTCCAACTCGTGTGGAGACCAAACTACACATTTTATTAGCTACACTAAAAGCCTTGATGTTAATAACTTTTCTTGCAATCACAAAAATGCAGGAACCACGTCTGATGTGGGACCTACAATATGTGTATCATCCACCAAGGAAGGGAAAACACAAGTAGGGTGGGTTATTGTTATAGGGCAAAAAATGTGACGATGAGTCAAAATAAACAACGTTCCTCCAAATGGGTCCCCCTATTGTCAACTTAACTCTGATGAAATGACTATGAGATTCCCATATTGGGAAGCTTGAAAAAAATACAATGGGGATGTATGTGTGTAGAATCATTGAACAAATGGGAAAAGCTAATCCAAAGAACTAGGTGAAGACTATAACTCTTAAAAAATGGTTGATCGTGACATTGAATTAAAGGCATTATGGACGCCCTTGTGAAAAATCTCCTTGCAAGATTGTGTCATGTTTGGTAATAGGAAAATTAAACCACAATCGAAACAATGTAAATGTAAATCACCACCCAATTCATTACACTTCCACTTGCCTCAATGTATATATTTTCTTTGTAACTTGTATTTACACATTGGAAGTGTAAATTATTTTTTCATACACTTACATGAATTAGTGTGAATACTTTTTGGGTGTGTATAATGCAATGTAGATGGGTTTTTTTTTCTTTTAAAGTTTGCCACATTTTTTATAAACTTTTTAATGTGGGGTGTTAACAAAACTAATAATTAATTCAAAAAATTTATTAATAATATTTAATGACTATCCAATAGCTAGCTAATAGCTAATTCAAGTAATAATTGATACTAATCACATACATTAGACACACTAGTTACCTAACACCATACATTGTTATCTTGAAAAATCAGTTGAAGAACATTAACAATGTTGTTTAAATGTTCTACAAGTGAACATGTGAATAGGAAAATATGTCATAACACATAAACAAGTGAGCATGTGAACAAGTCATTGTTGGTAAATAGTAAGTTTTAATAATTGTAATAAGCAACCAATTATGTTACAACTTTTGTTTATTTATCTTCATATTTGTGGTTAACATTATCCCCCATCTAAACTAGGTTTTGTTTTCATAATTAAACATTTTACAAATTTATTAATGACTATTATGGTTTTATTTTAAAGTTATTATTCAATTGAATAACCAAATGGTATATGACAAATTTATATAACTGGTGATATTAAAAAATCTTCTATCTACATGTGAATAGGTCTATAATTCTAGTTTCAATACGTACAAACAATTAACATGTATAATCAAGACATGTAACAAGTACCAAGTCATGTTACAAGTTGGCCATCAATCCACTTATTACCCTTTTATTGAAACATTACAACTTAAACAACAATGAAATGAATGAATATTCATCCTATACCAATTTTTTCTTTGCAAGAGGTTGAAATTGCATAGTTGTATGAATAAAATGTGTTCATGTTGTTGTGGTGCTTCCTACTTCATATGTACCACCTTCAAATCAAAATTAATTCAACTTCATAGCTCACCTCTTCAATATCCTTGCATGGTTATCGACCTATTATATTTATGATTCAATTTCTTCTAATTCCATTGTAGTCTCTTGATCTTGTGACCCATTTTCAAGCACATATTTGTCTAATATCGGTGTATCCACATGTTCAATTGCCTATTTGTGATACAAGTTCAAACAATTGTTGGTCTAATACAAGTGTTGGCACTTGTTAGTTTGATATGGGTTCATGACTACAAGAAACATGTTTTATTTGATCAATTTTTTTGTTTTTAATTTTTTAATTTGTAACAATAAAATAGACCATAAAGTCATTTTGCACAAGTCAATTTCAACAAATTCCAAAATTGATTTCAACACATTTAAAGTGCAACTAGTTGTCATTTTAAATAATGGACCAATGGCCCATTTGACCCAGTCAATTTGATTAGCAAAACAACTAACCAATTGTAAGAGACAAATACATATGTAGGTACATAGGTAGGTAGGAACTTATAATTAACTTATTTAGTCTATATAACCCACTAGGAAGTCTAGGCCTTGGTACCTACATAGCTTGGCCAAAATGCCACAATAGATTGTCTCATTTTATTAAAAACTTGTTGGTCATCTTGACTAAAGACTTTTTTGTTGGTCCAACTTGATTATATAATCTTTTATTTTTTTGGAAACTCATTGACCATTTGGACTAGGAATGCAATTTTTGTTTGTCCAAATTGATTACATGTCCCACTTAACTAAAAAACATTAACCATATTGACCAAAGACATATTTTTTCTTGTCCAACTTGAGTAGATGTCTGATTGACTAGAACCCATTAGCAACCATGACCAAAGATATCATTTTTTTGTCCAACTTGACTAGATGCCCCATTTGATAAGTAATTTGTCAAATGGGTTACATTAAGCAAGTGGATGAATAAAAAATTATACTTGATGTTTATGAAATGGGCCTTTGCTCAAATTGTGCATCTCCATTGATCAAGATGAATAAGGTAATCAAAATAGATTGTTTGAAAAATCATGATTTGTTGTGGTGTTAGGAACTTATTAGCTTGATAATGATTCATGTATTTGTTGGTTTGATGGTAGTCTGCACATGTTTAATACTTGTTCAATATGATGTTTAATTAATATTCATTTAGGGTATGGGCCTTGTGAAAATTGTGCAATGGGTTTCATTGCATGTACATTCGTAATATTTACATTCCAAATTATTTTCAAATTGTCCTTTTTCGCTAGGTTTTCACATTTTGGAAATGACATATACTTAAATAAGATTGCTTCTTTGACCTTGCTTACCCTTGCCATTATTTCTATGAACATGTAAAGACAAATGTAAATTTTTGGCCCTCTAGACAACAATATGTACATGTGTTTGGATAATGAGGATATATCTTCTATGGATCAATTTAGATCTTTAAATGCCAAGGTTGATCATGTACTAACATAATATTCCATGTTGGAAAATGATAATGTCTTTGGAATTTCTTCTTTGCTTAGGCAAGTCCTCTTCTTACAATTAGATGTTAGTTATTACATGTGTACCCATAGGGTATTGATTTTTCCAATGGACCAAATATTTTGTATATCAAGGCAATCCTAATGTTGGAGTTTTGTCCTCACTTGGGTAAATTGTCTATTAGCACTCAAATGTTCTTGGTGCACCCATAAATCACTTATCTATCCAGGGAACTAATTATTCTATTTTAGTTTCCAATTCTTTTTTTAAATATCATATAATTTTTAACTCACCCCTAGTTCATCCCATTTGGTATTGGTGGGTAACCCCTTGAAGTGATAATAATGAAAAGAAAGGAGAACATGGGGTGCATTTATAGTATTAGGAATTAAAGGCACCAAGGTAACAAACATTTTCCAAGGATTACATATGACATGTAACATTAATGTGTTGGTCTACTATCCCAAATTTTGCATTACCTAATTTACAACTATATGTAAAATTTAAATAAATTTTGACCACAACATGATCATACATCATGTATATTATGCATGCATGTTCTTTATCACGTTAAACAACACATTTTCAATATTCATGAATTTCAGGGCCAAAAACATGTTTGAACCAAAAGCACTCAAATGTGTTATAAAAATGATTTTCACCAATTTTATCTCCTCTTTTTCTTTCATTATCAATATTAGTTCTTCTCCAATTTGAGAAGAAAAAAAGTTG
Source organism: Sphagnum contortum (assembly GCA_963920785.1). Classification (NCBI taxonomy): domain Eukaryota; kingdom Viridiplantae; phylum Streptophyta; class Sphagnopsida; order Sphagnales; family Sphagnaceae; genus Sphagnum; species Sphagnum contortum. The sequence continues at coordinate 17,913,886 of OY987283.1, read as the reverse complement.
TCCACCTTAGAGTTTTGAATGTTAAATCACTTTTGAAACATTATCAAATTGCATCAAAATTTGAGCATTGAAACCTTGCATATAATGGAACTTATTTTCAAAACCAAAATGAAAATGAAAATTATTGTGCTCCCTTTGTAATTTTTTGAATATACATAATTATAATTTTAACAATGTCCCCTTGAGGTGGCTCCTCAAACTATGAATGCCCTAGGGGCACACACCCTAGCTCCACACATTAGGACAAGAGGGGGTGTGCAAGAACTATAAAATGGGACAAGGAAAAAATGACATTCATGGGCACCTATTAGAAAATTCATCTACATAAGTCAAAGAATGCAAATGGTGAACTTTAAAAAAGGGTTAAGGACTTGCTTTTAATTCATCCTAGATGCACATGGCCTAGAATTGGGAGGAAGCACCACCCTCCTTCCTATATTTATAATCTGTTGTTTGTATGGACTACATTGAAATGGCCAACATACCCAAGAGTTCCAAAATAGACCCCAAAATTTGGGACACATACTTAAAGAGGTCACTACTTGTATGTTTTAGACCTCACCTACGATAAAAAGGTATTTTTTAGTTTCATATGAAATTAGGGCATAATTTGAATATAATTTAGGTATATTTAAAGTACATGTTCATAATGAATTATTGGCACCCTATTTACATTTGAATAAGTTAAAAAATTTACTTTTAAAAATAAGTTGCACCCTATATTTGTTTGCATGCCATTTGTAATAAAATGGAAGTGACCTCCCCCCAAGATATATAATGTCTTAAATTTTTGGAACATTGTATAACTTCCTCGAAACATGCCTATTTTGAAAAGCCAACAATATAATTTAACTTTGATTGAAATCTTTTCCAATGAACTAAATACCTTTTGATTTGGAGGTGATTTCATCTTTCAAATTGTCCAATATGGCCAATAGTCATTTTTGTGATTTGATTCTTGAACTTTTCTTGGCCATTACTCCTATTACAAATCCATCTTTTTAATGTGACCCCATAAGAATATTTTAATCTTCAAGACCTTTCCATTCCTTTAGAAAGGGCCAAATTTGGACAAAGTTTGATTCCTTCAAACATTGATTCCTATCTTAATCCATTTTTTTTCCATGACTATGATACAAATTCTTACATTGACCAAGTTTTTCTTGGCAATATGTTTTTTGCACATACAAGGAATCAACATAAAGATCTTATAAAGATTCCCATTTGCTTGGTGTTGCTCCTCGAAGGTAGTTGTCTCTTCTTGCTATTACAAATCCCCTCAAACTCCTTCCTTGTGTCTCTTTTCCAACATTATCCATTGAGCTATCTAATTGTCCATTCTAATTGAACATGTGATTTTTTCCATGCATGCATGAAGTACAAGACAATAACAAAAAATAATAGTTATCACAATGATGGGTCATTTTTTCTTACCCTTCATCCCATGTTTAAATTCATACTTGATTTTGTGTCAATCATCCATAACGTTGTGTGTGCACAAACTTGTTATTATTGGTTGAAAAAAATGTGATTGATGTGTAGTTAGGTTGGGGTGTGGAAGTCTTGAATAGAGGAATTATTGATGATGCTTCACAAAAAGTAGAATACAAAACTTGGATAACATAACTGGTAGATATTATACATTAATAAATGTACACAAAGATGGAGAGTGAACCTTTGTGAAGATATTTGTATGGCCTTGTTATTGGGGCATCTACTAGTTTGAAATTTAATTAAGAATGAAACTTTGTTTGTTGATATTGAATATAAAATTAGAACACAATTATTGTGTACATATCATGTGCAATTGATTCAAATTTTTGTTCACTAATCCTTCAAAAAAATATTTAATGTATTTTTCTAATATATATTTTATAGTGATGTATAGTGAAAGGAAGTGCAAAGAAAGCACTTTAAAATAAAACCAATTGGAGTTGTTGCTCATGCACCATCATCTGCCAATGGTTGTTGCATTTTTCCTAATTATAGGAAGTCTTTCATCAAACAAGGACTAATATGTAGGACACCATAAAAATGTTGAATGTTGTTTCTAGTTATGTTTTGGTTAAGTGGTGCACGAATGTTTGATTGTGACAACCATGAATGACATCGAACATCTACTTTGGTGATGATTAACATTTTCACAAAGGTTGTCAAAAAAAAAAAAAAAATTTGTTTGAATCACAATACTAGACCCAACCTAATAAGCCATTGGCAATCCCAAAGTCAATCTCATTAGTATAGGGCTGGTAGGTGTTTCACCTACACTCCACTAGGCTTGAACCCATGATCTTTTTTTAAAGTTCTAGGGTTCAAAAATAAGTTATACTAGGGAGCCATCTCCCTTGGGTTCCAAACAAAAAGATTTGAAAATCAAATTTGGTGAAGAGATTGTATGTTCCAATCTTAGTTTATTCCTTGGTGTTCTTGTTCATCCAAGTTAATGATTTTCCAATGTTTGGTTTACTTTGGGTTTTGAATGTGATTTTTGCAATAGAGGATGTTGAAAGTTGTTGGATGTTGGAGCTTTACTCTGATTGAAGGCAACAATCTAATGGTGTAGGCGAGTGATTGTTTGTCATAACGAATAAGGATTATTCCTTTTGATGGAAAGCTACTAATGTTGTAAGTTACAAACAAAGAGATTGATGAAAATATCTAGTTAATTACAATGTTGCAACAAAAATCATCATTAATGTTGATAGTAGAATCATTTTGAGAAATTGCATGTAAGTTGTGTGAAACTCTCACTAAGAGCAAAGAGGTATTGATTTAGCTTCAAATGTGTGTTGGGTCTCTAACATATATGCACAACCCAAAGTAGTTGAAACTTGGAGCTTGCCCACAATAACTATTTGGCAAAGACCTGATGAACCTGCTATATTCAGCGACTGTGTGTACAAAAGAGGGTTCAAAAAATCCACCGACCGAATCCAATTTTCACATCTGTCCAACCCAGGGCAGAACCATGTGGGTGCCCTCTACAGAGGGTTATTCGACCCTATGAAGTTTCAGAGAGGGTGTTTAGCATCTTGCATATACATACTTGTGTATATTTTCTACTTTAATAGTAGAGTTATTTGTAAAGTCCAGCAATTAGGGGGTGAGAATGGTCGGTTTCGGCATAATAGGGCATCAAACGCTTAACTGGGAACGAAAATTTTACAAAATGAAATAACCAAGTCCCAGACTAGTTTTTCCACCAATTTGGGTGGTAAGATGAGTTTCATCCTGTCTTTCCTTTTTCTTGAGCGCCTCCGCTGTTGCTACATATGTTTTCACTGCTCCTACCTGTACAACTACAATAGTTACTCTCGAACCTTGTGCATTCAATGCTGAGTTTCAGCATTTCATATTGAGATCTAATAAAATTTCCTTACTTTGCATATACCCTTAACCGAGGGGATAGGGAATGAAAGCAGGCCCAAAGACAGGGTGACTTGACAGATAACTCTATTGTAACCCTTGTGGAGGTGGAGGGTTGTTGAGAACAATTGGCGAAGTAGGTAGTTCTTGGGCAAACAATGCACAAGGCTCCCTGACAGGGAAAGCTGACTCTCTCTCTCTCTCTCTAACAGAGAGAAAGATCGAAGGCAGAAAACGTGTGAGTGCAGTGATTTATTCAGAGTAGCAAGAATAAGTAGGCAGTTGATCGTCAGGCAAGAGCAACGTGGACATTTGAAAGGCTATGAAGAAGTTGAGGATTTGATTGTGAGCTGAAATGATCCAAAGGATTGCCACTTTATATAACCTGACAGCATATAAATTTTGCCTTCCAGCAAAGTGGCTACATACATACAGTAATAGTTAAATGCCTCTTCAATTTGCTATGACACGAAATCCAATTGAGAATTGGATCCTTGTCACCCAATTCTAGGAGACAGTAAAACTCCATCAAGACAAACAAAAGACAGTACGTAAGCTTCAAAGCACTCTCTGACAGATTCATGCTCGGCATGAACCAACCAGTTGTGCTTGAAAAGCAATCCTCGTTTCTTTCACACATCTCTGCCCAGCCAGAGCGCCTCCATCACTGGTCGATTTGTGACAGATGACGCCTTTTTAATTTACGGTGGTCTTCTATTTGATTACCGTTGTCCTGATTGTTGTTGTGTTGTTGTGTTCTAGAGCTTTTATTTGCCTTGTACCTCTTGTGGATGGGTTTCTGTCCCTGCCATTTTAGAAATTTATATACACGATTCTTCTTCTTCAACTAGTATCCACTTTTGAACCTATCAGCCCTATCCTGGCGATGAATTTCTTTGTTTATTTATCACATAACCATAACATTGCATATGCCCAAAGTTGTTGATGCCATCAGTAGAAGAGTGCTAGTAGAAGAGTGCTAGTGCTGCAAATTTCCCCCTTTAGTCTGCCCTTTGCCCTGTTATTCTTTCACCACATCATGTTTTGCACCAATAACCTCCCATGTTACCAGTATCAAAGGGCATGTGAAATGGCAGGTTTAGAAATGGCAAAGTGAAACAAATTGGGGCAAAGGGCACATGAGGGGAAAAGAGAATTGTAGCAATTCTCTTGTCATTCACGATTATGGGCATATCCTCTATAATGTTAGGGGATTGGGATTGAGAGTGGGCATGTAATTGATGTAAATATATTGTTATTTATATAATTATTTGAGGGTTAAATTTGATCATTTATTTGGTGGTTGGATTTTATAATTTAATAATGCTTTGGTGAATCAATATCAATTAATTATAGGTTTGATTAATGTGCATGTTATATAAACTTTTAAGAATTTTTTTGTTTGGTTTTATTTTGATCAATATATAAGTGGGTGTTTGAAACCTTTTGAAAACATTTTCACTTGATAAAAAGAATTGTTATGTGAGTGTAAAGTTTCATGGGATAAACTTGTGAAAATAATTAAAATTTTAATTTTCAAAGGTTTTGACATAGTTTATGAATGTGTGAAATCCATAATAAGATAATGATGTGACATACTAGTTATACATGCAAAATACAAAGATGAGTGAACATTTGTGTAAACAAGAATATGGATTTTCATAGTTATATAAATAAATATACACAATTTTCAATCTTACACCCGCTTGTGATCTATAAGCACTTTGGTAGTAAGCATGTGTATCAACGTCTAAGGGTTCAAATTGAGTTCAAAACTGGTATGAATCAAGTATATATCAATGTTGGCCAATTCTTTGTTTTTATGAAGAATCTCTCATTCCAATTCTAAAAACCAATTTAAAAACAGTTTCAGTTATGATTCCACACATCAAATAAATTTCGTTTCTGATTCTAGTTTCGATTTGGAAAATCAGACCCAGTTAACCTCAGATTATAGCCCTTTGATTCCTTTTCTTCAAAAAAATTTTAATAAAAAAGAAGAAAAGAAAAAAAGAAGCTTGATTCTGGTTCTCATTTCAGTTCCACACATGAATACAACTGAGAATACAGTTTTGGGTTTAGGGTTCTTCAAAACAATCTAGAATCGAATTCCAGTTCTAGAAATGGTTTCAAAAGAAGACCCAGTTTGGATTCAATTTTTACTAACCAGAACCAGAATCGACAGTTCTAAAAACCCCGCAAACTGAGTGACCACCCAACACCTCATGTATAGATCATATGATCTTATTGAGACTCATATAAAATTGGTACAAGGTTGGTATTACCTCAGGTCCCTACAAGGCTAGTATGGATCTAATAAGGCTGGTATTGCCTCAGCTGCTCATACCAGACTGGTAGGGTCCTTGTTACTAGTGTTGATAGTTGATACCAAGCGCAGACCTATGTACCAAACCAACACTGGGACATACCTACTTTGATCCTGTCAGAAGAGTGTACAGTTGAGCTTTGTACCGTCATCTTCTCCCTCTTGTGGCCCCTACTTATTACTCTGTCACCCAAGTCCCATTCGCATGAAAAGTAGAGCATAGAGGACAAACTAAAAACGTTGGAGAGTAGCAAGACAATGAGCTCTGATTCTCAGATGCCAATCCCATTCTGCAGTAGCTGGTCCTTTTAATTTGTTCTTGGTTGCGGCATTTAATGGTTATGTGACCTGATGGAAGTTGAGAAGACAAAAACAAGAACCAAAACACAGTAGTAGTACCTGGCCTACCATCTTTCAGAGTTCTGCAGAACAAAATCTGTACTTAAGGAGAATTTCTCTGAAATACTGGATTTACAAAAAGAAACTCTGAACTCATTGAGGATTGCATCAAGTCAGAAAGTGTGATCTCCACTAGTACTTACTTACTCTCCAAATTTGTACTAGTGGAGATCACACTTCTCATCAGATGATGATGCCTCAGAGCTCAGGCCTGTGACGAAGTCCAGTCCCAGCTTGCGGCCCAAGTGAGGGACAGCCAACAACTACCAATGAAAAAAGGGTTGTTACCTACCTACAAAGTAAGTTCTTATATTTTCCTACTTCTCACCTTCGATACTTATCCACTTAATATATGGGTAGCTAATCACCTAGTTAGTAGTGCATAGGAAGGTTTAAAGGATCGGTTACCAAGGTGGAACCTCGATAACTTAGTTGAGATTCATCCATAACAATTTCATAGTGAGTTTCCAATGGATGGTGAACAGTTGGGGCCGGACTACATTCACCAAAGGAGTTGCATAAACTCATTATTGTATTTTGGGTCTTATTGTTTATTCAAAATATCAACTAGTTGTTAATTTTTCTTCATGTAGTTGGAGGGCACCTTGAAAAAAAAGTAAAGATTAGCTCTGCTGCAAAGCAAGCATCTTATGTCTTTAGCAAGGTTCTAGCACTTCATCAGGTTCCTTGCCAGTTCTTTGTACACTTAAATCCCCCCCAGATGCGGGTGTTACCAGAACAAGGAGTCTGCCTGATGTGGAGTCTCAGAGAGGGGGCATGTAACCAAGGATTTGGAATCCACACTCGGCTCCGCCTCAGGCAGACTTGTCGTTCTGGTAACGTCCCCTGTCTTGGGGTCTTTACCTACGCATGTAGTAGCAGCAAGCTACCCAGACATGTCATCTTGTTTTGATGGCAGAGTCTTGAGTCTGCTGATTGCATTATAGTGTTTCACAGGCTTCCCACTCCTGACCTGCCCAAATATATTGCTGCAAGATTCAGCTTACAAACTTTTGAACCTGCACCCACATGCCGGCTGCATCATGGTCTCCTTCCTGCAAAAACCCCCCACAAGCTAATTATTCTCTTATACAAATCTCAATGACTGCATGAGGCACACAGACTGCCAGAATGATTATTTTTTTGTGTGTGTGTGGGGTAACTTAAGTTAGCGGTGCCTGCTATGAAGGTAGGCAACACTGCTGATCTGCCACAACATGATCTGGTTGCTTTCCAGGTGCTGTGTAAGGGACTCAAGCTACAATTGTGTATTTCCAGCACTCTGTTATAAATAGCACTTTCAAGCTTTTAAAACAAAACTATTTGGACATAGTCAAATGATCGATCGTATTATGCAATGTGCCAGGTACAGCCTATTGTGCCCAGTGAGGTGCCTGTGAGGAATTTGGGGAGAGCCAAAATTTCTGAACAGGCAGCTCACAATGGACACAATGGGCTTGAGTGACCAAGCACCCACCAGTGCACCATCCAAAAACTCCCGTTCTAGGATTTCATGGATGAGATGAACCTGTCCCCCAGGGGTCAGTAGTTTTTTTTCTTCTTCTTTTGGTCTTATTTTTTTCTCTCAGACTCTTTTTTTGTTTTTGTTTTTGTGGAGCTCACTGTTTTTGTTTCTGGGCTCATTTCAGTTTAATTTTTTTCCCGCCACCCTAACCACCATTTGTTTTGGGGGAACTCCTACCTACTGCCCTTCCTCCTACCAGCCCATCTACCTCCCTCATTATGCTCACCACTCTTTTGTGCTTGTGCTCTCCTCCATCACCAACGCTTGAGATTTAGTTGGACCGGGGTTTAGGGTTGCAGAACTTCAAAAGAGTGAGGAGAAACAAGGGGAGGCTTGGATTGCCCAAGTGGGAGGAGCTTGGAGCAAGCGTGAAAAACAATAGAACTACAAGGTAAGCTCCCTTCCTCCCTTATGTGCTTTTTACAAAAGGTTTAAGCACCTGAATTTTGTTCCAATGTTGCAAGTTTGAGGGTTATGTTCTTTTGTTCTAGTGTTGCAGGTCCCAAGGACACGATGGAAAAGTGGGCCAAGCAATTGCGCTTGTTTGACCTCATGTGGATGGGGTCTTAACAATGGTCTTTCAGCCCATAACCACATTCATACTTACAAAACATAATTTCCACTTAGACAAATCAAAAGACTTAAGAATGACTAACCTTAGAACTTGCAAAAATGACTAATGGAAAGGGTTTATAAGTTTTGAAACCATACCAAGTATGTCCGAAGTGATTCTTTATCATCAGTTTTTTTACATCTTGTTGAAAAGACAAATTCTTGAAGATGTTCCATTTGATTGCAGTTTGCATATCCCTTCATTCACCGTGCAAAAATTCAAAGACATGAGCATGGGGGATGTATACAGTTTCAATTATCACCTTGTTTTGGCCTCCATGCATAAATCCATCTTTCAACACCAAGTCCACATTTGAGGAAGGTGACTTTTCCAAGTTTTGGATTTCAATGCATTGGGACAATAGAGTTTGCCCCATGCTTTGAATTATCGAATGAATAACCTTGTAGTACAGGTCCCCAACTTATGAAAACCCATGGATTACTTTCGCAAGTTTACAAATCATAATAACCCTAATCATCAAAGCCATTAAACCCCAATCAACAAAACCCTTAAACCTTACAAGTGAACCTTACCACAACTCACAAATAAGCAATAGTTTACAAATGGAAAAAAAATCATGCAACTATTTTATGGTTATCTAGATTTAAAAGTTTAAAAAATCCTTATCCTGTTGGAAACAATCAATTGAATATGTGTAGGGCTTTCAATCTAAATGTGCAATACCCATATGCAATTGATACTTCCACAACCATCCATATGTAGGGGGGAACAAAATATTAAGTAAAAGCAAAAACAAAAAAATCATTAATTAAACCCTAATTTGAAAATTGTAAATAAAACAAACAAATGAATAGAAGCCATGGTGTGCCTCTTACCTCTTACTTTGGTCTTTGCTTGTGAGCCTTTCTCCACTATCTTTGAAAGAAAAAAAGAAAAAAATCATGACATATATATGCAAATGCCAAATTCCCACCAAAATCCATATTAGGTCTAATTTTAATTAGGTTTAAAAGGTGCAAAAAATCATAAATATTTGTTGTCTCCATAACCCAAAATTTTAAAACCCCAATGCTAGCATAAATAATTGTTAAATATAATCCACATTGCTTAAGTACACCATTAAAACAAGCAAATCAAATAGTTTTATCTAGGCCCTATTGTTTAATCTAAGCCCCCCATGTATACAACATGCATTAGATGTGTTGGCTCTGCAATACCCCCCCATTGTGGAAAACATTCTCGAAACACAATACCCTCATTGGAGGGTTTCACATACTCTAGATTTTCAAAAGATTTTACAATACCTTTAGAACACATTAAAACATCATGTTTACCATCAATGTCTATTTGCAATACCTTTGCATGGGGGGGGGGGGGCGGTGACAATTACTTTAATCTTGCCTTATTAATTTTGCTTCAATGAACAAGACCAAGTTCCATGCAATACCTACATTTTATTCTTTCATGATTATTTTTAACCATTGGGGGTCTATTGGAGTGCCAACTAGGTAGATAGTGTAGCGATGTAGGTGGGGTTTGATAGGTACCTACTTATAGTGTTGGTAGGTAGAAAAATAGATAGGGGATGAGTAGGAAGATAGGGAAGAGTCTACTTTTAATTTAAACATATAGGTGAATAGGTCGGTGGGGGACCGTGAGGGGTAGTAGGTGGGTGGGTGAGAAAGTTGCAAAAGAAAAAAAAAATTGAAAAAAGAAGAGAATTCGGGTGGGGGGCAAGGAGAAAATAAAGTTCCCAAAAAAAAGAAAAAAACAAAGATTAGGGGGGAAAAATAAAATTGGGAAGGGGGCGGGGAGAAAAATAAAGTTGCAAAAAAAAAAAAATTGAGATTAGGGCTGAGAAAGGGCACCTTACAAATTTGAAAGTGTTGTGTTTTTCAAGGAAATAAAAAGGGGGGAAAAGGCCAAAGCATTTCTTGTTATGTGGATGAAAGGGTCTATTACATGTACATGTACACAGACCCTTCTCCTCCTCCTATAATACATAAACATGAATGGTTTTCATGATTTGCACAATGGGTATGTGGATTTCGCAACAATGGACATTAGATCTGTAGACCCAAGAGAAGACCAGTCCATTGCCTCTTGTAAGAGGACTAAAAAGGTCAGAAAAGACCATATGAAAACAATTATGTGACGTGAAATGGTGGGCTAGGGATGTTGGGTGATGAGTTTTTTCTGGAGCAGTACGTATAAAATGCATGATGAAAGAGTGATGCATTTGCTTTTGTTGTTGTCCAGAGGTCATTAATTCCTTTGGAGGGGTCCAAGATCGGATTGTAGAACAACAACAACAACAACAACAACTCAGGTGGGTGGGTGTTGTTGTTGTTGTTGTTGTTGTTGTTGGAGTATGTTTCCTTTTGGTAAAAGGTTGGAAAGGAGCAACCTGACTACTTTGATGTGTAAGCTTTTCAAGCAGAAGAAGAAGACAAATGGGAAGGTCATGAAGATCCTCACAACTTATCCAATCCTCGATGCATTTATATCCCTCACAGACTGTCTACTCTCAACAACAGCTACATTCTAATGAGCCAAGAGTAGGCAATCCATCCATCACATTGGCTTTTGGAGGCAGATGACTTAAGGATGTCTACAGGGAAGTATGTCAACTTTCTTTTCTTTTCTTTTTTCAAAAGGAAAAGGAACCAAAACCTTGAGAGATTATGCTAAATACCCTCTACTGAGCTTTGTCTGGCACACTTTCAGGTCAATCTTTTTTTTTTTTGCAATTTGCTTGGTTTTACATTGAATTGTGTTGTGCGATTTTTAATGTTCTTCATGTTTTGCAAAACAGCATCATCATTTTAAAATCATAATTCCATTTTATTTACTTTTTTTGGCATGTTTTTATTGTCCAAGATTGAATTCAAACTCAACTCCTCTATCTTCAAAGAATAAGTATCAACTAGCAACATAGATTTGAACACTGAAAAGAAGGAGTTTCTGTTTTATTAAAAATGTGTAACATGATCAAAACACTCAAGCCTTGTGGTAGAAACTAGGCAACTAAGCACTATCAACCACAAATGTGTGTCCAACCAATGCTAATCAAAACACTCAAACCTTGTGGTTGAAACTAGGCAACTAAACACTATCAACCACAACATGTGTCAAACCAATGCTAATCAAATCACTCAAACCTTGTGGTAAAAACTAGGCAACTAAACACTATCGACCACAAAAGTGTGTCAAACCAATGCTAATCAAAACACTCAAACCTTGTGATAGGAACTAGGCAACCAACATTATCAACCACAAAGTGTGTCAAACAATGCTTGTTAGGAATGTTTTGAGTTTCGTAAAACTTTTATTCTATCGAAACCCAATATTATATTGGTATGTGAATGTTCGCTTCATTTCCTTTTCTTCCCCCAAGTATTTTAGCTTTGATTCAAACTATGATTGACACATTTCACTTTGTCTAATCCAAATACCTCAATTCCCAACTTCATAGTTTCATCTATATGCAGGTCGTTTTTAGTTGGCATTATGCCCTCTCCCCCCCATGCCACACACTTCTATTTATTGGGTTAAAGCAGGTCCACCCCAACCCTTATTTGGGCTTTTATTATAGTTCATCACATTTTATAGACAATGTTAATCCTTTCCCCAACCCCATTGATAAACATGAAAAATTGGAGATTATAAGATGAAAGAATATTTAAATGTTATTATTTGGACCAATCATTGTGATTGGCCAATTTAAAGGAACCATATTTTTATATTGGGCTTCATGTAGAATGAAATGTAAGATACTTTGATGAGCTTTGTCCATGCTTGATTTTATTTTGATTTTTTTGGTGCAAAATTGCATAATTTTGTTCATTTGAACATCTTTACATGTTCTATTATATAACACACAAATTTCAAACCCACCACCTTTCAAAAGAGGGTGAGGATACCTATCATTGGCATAATATTTGACATTAATTAAAAACAATGTTGTTTGTTTTATTTAGCCTAAATTAGGTCAAATCACAATCAAACTAGGTGACAAAATAGTGTGGTTCTGCATAATCTTCGAGTAAAACTTGTTAAAGGATATTTAACATCTTGCTTGTGGAGACCATTATATATATGCAAATTTACAAGTCCAAACCCATTTTTATGTGGTTTGAAATTGTAATTCATTTATAATACTATGTACAGGTCGTTACATTATTGTTGATCGACCTATCACTACTACGAAAGTGAGGTGCAGTTCATTGGCATAAATCTTTTTTAAATATTAAAAAAAAAACCCTTCCATCACATCTTGACCATTATGAAATAAATATTAGTTATTTTGAACAGTTTGTAAGATACCATCAACCTAATCGAGGCATGGATCATAGGACTAGCACCTAGTTGAGGAACTTGTTATATGACTAGGTTCTAGTCCTATGATCCATGCCTCAATTAGGTTGATGACATGTTACAACATGCACTTCAGCAAAAGGTGAACAATATTATGCATAATAAAATACATAGCCGAGGTTAACATTTTGAACTAAGGGCCTACCTACTTAATGAGGTCCATAAAACCACCCAAGATTGAAGCCACCCAAGTTGGAGGTTCACTTTCTTTGTCCATCTTTGCATATGTGTTCTACAATGGAACATTCTTGTGCAAGGGTTAAAAACGAGAGATTTAATAATTAATAAGAAAGATGTTTAATTATTGTGCCACATTCTAATGCATAGGTGACTTTTTGGTGAAGTTGGAAGGTAGAAACAAGAATGTACCAATGTTGTTGGGTTCTTGATTTCAAAATGAACCTTTGATTTTCATTTTAACTTCTTTTTGTTTTTGATGAAACCTCTAAGCTAATATTGAGATTGATTCTTTGGATTTCTAAAATCTTTAATTTTGATGATTTTCATAAAGAATTTAAAATTGAGTCAATCTACGACAAGGTCTAGTTCCATCTCCATTACACACAACTAAGCTTCCAAAAAATGTGTGTAACTTGTTTGTTCAACTAGTACACACACACTCTAGGATAAAGACTATGTAATATTAATTATATACAAGTAATCAAATGCAATAACTTGTCTAAAATGTAGGGCCAAGTTTATATTTTTTTCAATAAAATTCTATTTGTGTACATAGAGAACTTAAACCTTTTAAAAACAAGATAGCACCCCCAATACATATTCTAATTCAATTTTGAAAAGAAGAGGATTCTTTCGTTAGGTTTCAATGATAGTTCCAAAAAAACTTGCATGAAACCTCCATTCTAGAGAACCTAAAACCTGAGTTTACAACATGACACGAATTTGCTGAAATCCAAGAACCAACCAACACTAGAACAGACCCGTGACAGTTATTCTTAATATTCATGACAATCGTTCTCAAAACAAATCGAAGGTAACCTGATTCTGATATATAACCCGAGGTTCTCAAAAAAATCTGAACAAAGAACTGGCCACAAAAACTGCTGGTTTGTTCTGGATGGATTCTTTCATGAAAACCACAAGTTCTTCAAGATCTTTGAAATATAGCTGGGATAGGCAGTTCTTTGATTCTGATAAAATGTTCAAGATTGATGGTTATGGAAAATTCAAATAACTGCACAACACTGGTTGGAACCCAATGCATGAATGAGATGATGATGCCTAGGCTCAGCTCGGCTCAGCTCAGCTCAGCTCAGCTCAGCTCCTCCAACCCAAGTTCACAAACATCAAATCCCAGGCATTTTAGCTCTGGGTTTAGTGTTAGGGTTAAACCCTAAACCCAGTAAGCAGCTGTGGAAGATCAGCAGGAGATTCAGGGCGGTGAGGGTATTGTGTAGGTATGAGAATCATGATTCATCACAACAACTAGTCCAAAAATTCATTGTTAGAGTAGAAAACGCCCACCTGTTATAAACCTTGTCAACTGCCGGGAATCCAGCAAAGTGCACAATATTCCACTCAAATTTTGTCAGTCTGTTGCCTTCTTCTTTCCAATTTGAAACTGAAATTGTTTGGGGGGGGGGGGGGTACACAGATTGCGTCGGCTAATTTGGCGTCTTGTGGCGAGCACCATAAATGTTGGAAGCAGCAAGCAAAATGGGTATGAATAAATTCAGCGAATCCAGATTACTACAGGGGATGCTACAGGGATGTGGGACCAAACTCCCAAGAGACTTTATGCCACTAAGGTTTTTTTGGGAGGGATTTAGATAGTAGAGAATTTAAGGTAGGCTTTACCTTTTTCTGAGACGGCTCAAAAGAAAACAAAAAAAAATTAGCCTTGCTCCATCCTGCTTTCCATGAGGACATGCTACAATAGACTACTTCATGAATCTATCCTTGAAATCTGCAACTATTTTAGGTAGTACTTTTACTCTGGATTTGCAAGGGGAGTCTTGGAACTATTGATTGATTCTGACCCACTCCCACCCATCGCCCACAAATTTGATGGGGACTCTCTGGACACCCACAAACTTATAGATCCTATCTAATAGTGACACCCATGTGCGCTCCGTGACTGAGGGCATGGAATTTTATAGAATGGTTCATGTCCCTGTGGCTTGTACTCATGTACTACTAGTCCTACTACTGCTACTACAAGCACATATATAGTTAGAACACATGAGTTTGAGTCAGTAGTGGTCGTTTGCAAGTCAAGGATGTCACAACTGCAGCTGGTGTACTTAATTTAGGCAAACTAAACCGATAATGTAGATTCATTACTATTATGAAGATGATGATGATGAGGTTTTTTTCATGTTGCTTGAATCCAAGAAGACCACAAGCTTTGATATTGTGACTCATAATACTCAGCTGTGGGGGGAACCCCAAAGCTTCAAATGTTTTTTCTTTTTTGATGAGCATCTTTCATTGGCCCATCACAAAATTTTAAAAACCAAAATCAAACTTTGAACAGTTCCAAAATAGATATGTAGTTTCATTACTATTTGTGATGATGAGAATTTTCCATTTTGCCTGATCAAAGACCGCTGATGAGAGTCAAATCGAGTATGAATTTTTTTGGGGGAAGGGGTGAGTACACATGTCTGGTCAAAATAAGAATAGTAGAACTTATCCATGTGCTCATCAGTTCATTGGACAGAGAGAGCTGGATCACTGACTTGTAGGAAGAGATATAGTAAGTAGGTGGAGAGAGAGAGAGAGGTCAGTTCTGTTGTTGTTGATTCATTCAGTTGTCCCATTCAGTTTGGCCTTGAAAATAGGTCCCCTTGAATCTGCTGCCACATAGATGCTTGGCCTCAAAGTGCCCTTCCTTCCTTCCTGAGTCCTGCCTGACTCCTCAGTCTCCTTCCACTTTTGTGTGTACTTTTTACCCGCTCACTGGAAATTGTTCTTTCCTGGACCAATTGGAAACAAAAACACTCATAGTTTGGATTTGCTGATTCCCCAAGATCTCCCCCAGCAATAAATTCACTACTTGATTCCCAAGTCAATCTTGTGCTTTGATATCAAGGTCAAGAAAGATGGGTGTAAGAAGATGCAAAGAACGAAAGAAAGAAAGAAAGAGGTGTCCAGGTATGTACCAGTGTTGGGTGGGCACATTTTGGTGGGTAACAATTTGTCGGTTGTGGTTCCAGTCAGTAAGCATGGAACCAGAACTGACTCTGATTTTCAGAACTGGAATCAGATTTATTTCTTTTGAATTTTTTTTTCCAAGAATTAGACACAGAATTGGAAACACAAGTCTGATTTTCAAAACCAGAACCAGAATCCTTTAAAAAATAAATAAAGAACCCAGTTTCTGGTTCCATTTGTGTGTGGAACCTGAACCCCAAGACACTTGTAATTTGTTTGTTTTATAACTGGAACCAAGACAATTCTAATTTGGTTTTTAAAAACCAGAACTCGAGGTTCTTCACCAAAGTAAAGAACCAGCCAATTCTCTACATGTATACCATATATAGCGAGCACAGAATATATATTAGCTTCTCGGGTGTTGAGATTGGCACCTACTTTGATAAACATATTTAAAGAATGGGTTTCTTCTCATTTGTGAATAGAAAGTAAAGTTAACATATTTGAAACATTTGGGAATCATATCATAATAATAATGTACTCCCAAAAAAAGCAAAGTTGAATTGGACATGTTTGCATAATACAATTGCAGCATCTCTCTTTATTGGAAGTTACCACATTGGATTCTGATGAGTTGAATGAATCAGAAGTAATAAATGGGTTGAAAAGCCAAAGACCTTCAGGGCTCAACCCGACCCCCTCTCCCTAATTGGGGACACCTAATTTCTCCACAAATGCTTGCAGGTTCTGTTCCTTTCCCCCAACTCCAAGTGTAGTAGCATAAATCAAGTCCATTTTGGTGGGGGTCATATCAGACTGACAATCTTTCTAAAAGGATGGTGGGTGCTTTCCAAAGGCCTAGTAGGCTACTGAAACACTGTTCCAATCCAGAAGAGCTTTTAGTTCGGTGGCGTAGGGCGTCATTGCTACTAAAGATAGCTGTTGCCAAACAACTCCATTTTGGGCTTTTGCTGCAGAGCAAAGCAGTCGTCAGTGGATCATGTTTTCCAGATCTCCAAGTGCAAGGTACAGTGTGTGCTATATGATAATCCTCCACCGCAGGGATCAGAACATGTTCACTCCCTGGCACCTGCACTGGGAGATCTCTCAAACATGGGACGGTTGCAAATTTGGCTTTTGAGAAAAGCAATGCATCTCTCTCGCTCTCACTTTCCTACTTCTGAAACTTTCTTGCTGAATCCTTGGGTGCTGCTGAAAAAGATAGTCACTACTCCACAGCCCTTTTCTTTTTTGTTTCTAACAAAGTGCTTACATGATTGCAGAAAACTTGGACTCTAGAACCCATGTGGCAATATGTGGGCTGGTAATCTTTGGTAAAGGAGTTGGCCATATTCTGCTGCCAAGATGGGAATGTGGCAAAATTGTGTGTGTGTGTGTGTGTGTGTGTGTTGTAACTGACATTGTAGTGACAACAATTTGAAATAAGAGACATATCGTTCATAGCTGCAACCAAACTTGGGCTCCGCATTGCCCTCACACCACACTACCAATGATGATCAACTAACATAAGGTTGGAATATTGATATATTTTCATTCATTCATTGAATCCTACAATATCAAAACAATTTTCCACAATCATATAATTTTTTCATGAAATCGTTTCCACTTCAATCGATTTTAAAACTTGAAATTCAATCTTCACTTGTTGGAAACATTAAATAAATTTGTGTATTGATTGTACACCAAGAAATTCATGAAAGCATGTCAATCTCAAAGAGAAGATTTAAAAAGGATTAACCTTTTATGCAATGTGATGTGTTGTGTTGATGTCATTTGGGAGGACAAAAACATTCAATTTGTTAAGTTGGAGACCATACAATAGAACATGCAAAAAACCCCTACACTAGCTTTAATGTCTTTTCATTGAAAATTTGAAACAACCTCCAAGCTAGTATTATCTTTTTGAAGTTGTTTAATGTGGATTCATGGCCTTGTGAACAAAAGCAAAGTGGATATCATGAGTTTCATATTGATTGATTTTGGCCAAAAGTTTCATTCAAGAAACAAGCTCATATCACAAAATAACAACATTTTTAGGATGATGGAAACAACATGCAAATAACATCAAAGAATGCCAAAATTGCAAGATCGTAACAAGGTCTAAAAAAACCAATAATCAGGTTGTTTTACAAAATCTTACAAGGACATAAAATTCAATTTACGCATGAACACCATAGGGTTTAGTTGTTTCCATTCATTAATCAAAGAGCCATTGCATGAAAAACTATTTAAAATGAAAAAATTATGGCAGTACATGCCAACCATGAAGGCTAGGTGAAGATCCAAGGTAGTTGAATAATTGTTCTTTAAAAATGTGAAAAATGATAAACATCATTCATCCTTTACACTTGTTAGAAAATGAGTTATGGCCACTTTTACCAACTTACTATATTCACAAAATGAATGTGTTAGAAATTGAAATGCATGAATTATCCTCCAAATTTGAGTTGGAGGATGGAGATCAATCAATGGTTCCATGGCGGCCTTAAAATTAATTTTCATGCATAATTTGAACATTCCATGTTGATCATCAAATTGTCATGAACAAGCAAAGTTGGATCTATCTTGTTTTTTCATCACACCCCAACATTTTTGGCTTGTAATACCAAGTCTTCAATATTTCCATATTTTTGGCAGAAGATCTCTTCACAATTGAATTGCAACTAATAATACAAATCCATGGCATCAAACAATGCACATGAGGAATTTAAGTGTTGTCTTATAGCCCCATGATCAGTTGGATGTTACACCTATGAACCAACAAATAATTTATAAAAAAAACACTTGACATAACTTCAAATATGACAAAACTTACAATACCAAGTCTCCAATATTTCCATGTGTTTGGCAAAAGATTTTCTCAAAGTTGAGTTGCAGTCAATGTTTCGTGCCCATGGAATTACACAGTGCACATTGAAGGAAATGGTTGTCTTATATCTTCATGATCAATTGGGTGGCTATATCTATGAACCAATCACTCAGCAAATTTAAAAAACACTTGACATAACTTCAAATATGAGAAAACTAACATGGTCAATCTTGATATCATATATGGGCAACATTTGACAAATTTCAGATTAAAAATATTTGCTTGCCATGATTAAAATATTTCAATCTTAACAAAACTCAAATCACATTAGCAAATTTATATCAAACTCAAATAATTTAAGAACTTTTATATTTCATTGTAGGAATCAAATTTTGAAAAAAGTCCCAAGTCACATTAATTTTCCACACTTTAGACATTGGATTGCTATGCATGGCTTACATGTTTCACCATCACAATGATACCAAGTTGCTCACTACTATCATTTGAGTCTACTACCCACTTCATGTGTGGATGTGGTCATAGCTACAATCAAACAAACTTTTAAACTTCCAAAATACATTACTAAAAAAGTGATGAAGTGTTGTCAATATAAAAGGTATAGAATTACACCAAGCAAATATTTACTATAGCCTAGTTCACAAATGAAAAACATCACATTTCTTTGCAAATTGCACAAGATAGTCAACATTCTCCAACAAAACAACGATGCAACACATTCCCATTAGGTAGTAGGGATCAACAAGGAATATTCAATTAGCTTATGAACAAAAAAATATGAACACCACATGAAAAGTTTGAGGAAAATAATAACAATATACACATAAGACATCATACATTGATAAGAAGAAATCTTGATGTAATATACCTTGGTGGACTAGTTGTTCATGTTTTCCATACACATATTGGTTAGACGTGGTTTATATTTTAATAGAATCTTCCTCAAAGGTTCCCATAAGGATATTTAGTGGGTTTTCACATTCGTAAACATTTTAAGCCCCCTTGTTTCCATCATATCTATAAACTTCAAAGTGAACTCGAGATGCCCCTTTGGGCAAAGTATGAAAGAATGTTATGTAAAAGGTATTATGTGATATTCATTATCACCAAGCTAGACAAGGTCTTGAATGTTGAATTGCATTTATGAGCCATGTAGATGGAAAATGATGCACAATTGAGTGAAAACACAAATTAAGGTGTCCATTTTTTTGGCGTCAAATTGTAATTTTCACAGTTGGTATGTTGAAATTTAAGTTTATATAAATTTGATGTACTATGATCAATTAATTGCTAAAGAGGACTCATATTTTCATTGTATGAAATAAGTAGTTGACATTATAATAAATAATTAAATTTTTATTATGAAAAAAATAATTTTGTGAAAATAGATTATCATTGTCCATAATTTGTGACATGGATTCATCAATGCATAATGATTGTACCAATGAATGCAATTTTTTTGGGGGTGGAATGATATAATGGATGTAAGTATATTGAAATAATTCTATGGGAATAAATCTTCTAAGTGGTTTTAGAAACATGTGAACTAAATTGTTGAAAAAATCATTGAAAACCATATATTGATGAATTTTGAATTAATTATTGAGATCATTGGTATTAAATAGGATTTTTGATGGATGTTTTTTTTTTTTTTTTTTTCCATTTTGAGATTATGAAAGTTCATGAAATGAACTCCACATCCATCATTTTTTCTCCACCTTAATGTGCTTTCATTGAGTCAATATTAATTTGTTTTGTGATACTTATTGTCTTAATTCCTTGGAATCATGTACTTACCCCATCAACCCCAAAACAAAAGAATTTGTGAATTACAAAAGTTGGACTTCATCTTCCACCCTTTTGCAAGGCCTCCATAATCACAACAATCAAGTTGTTGGCCCCTATTCCATCGACAACCCTTTGGAAAAGTATTGTCATGGGAACCTTCACCCAATTTTGCATCCCATATGCATGTAAGGAGATCCAATTCCCATTATCCACAATGTTCATTTTGTTAAAAGTAAAGCCACATAACTAATAATAGATTCAATGTTTAGAATAATATTAGTCACATGGGTGTACATGAATCTGGCCATTTTTCAACACGAGGATTTGACTAATGCATTATGGGGTTCTAGGTAGAAAAGGGAACCTAGGAGATGTTAAAGGTGAAATCATGGTAGTTGTAAAATAACACAACTCAAGTTAATATGACGCATGAAGTATTGACATTTACAAGTCTAATGAAGCATCCATATTAGATGGTGCAAGCATTTGATCACACATTAGCCACAAGGGCTTTGCATTCAACACATAATTAATATTTTTTAAAACCACATGTCTTGGGTTTTGATTTGGTTGTGAATTTAACTCCTAACTCCACATTTCCTTTGAACATGACTAAAGACAAACACAAGCACATGGTGTGCATGCAATTGCATGGACAAAAAAACAAATAGCCTAAAACACATTAAGAAAGTAGGACGATTGATTGTGTTGAATAGACAATTGTAATGCATCCCCTATATGCATTTATAGTAAGAATTTCAAAGAGGTCATGGTTGAAAGTGTACCTTAATCAAACTATATAGCCTTTACATTCAAATTCATGCAAATGGCTTGGAATAGGAATATTCATTTCTTAATGGTGTTCTTTCCTTGTGATCACAAATTACAATGTAGATATAAACTAAACAATGACATTGAACAATGAAAACCAAAGTTGGTAAACCAAATGCTATCAAAATGCAATGATTTGAAATCTTTGCCTTGAAGTTTGGCAACTAACCATCTCTAATACTTTTATAAAACATGTTGTCACCAAAATGTAGGTGAAAGAGTGAAATATATGGTGATGGGCATTAATGTTCTTGGTAAGCTTGCTAGTGATTTGAGGCCTATAACCCTTGCCAAAAGTAGTTACATGAATGATCACAATGATACTATGGGCAATATCCTATAGTGGATGTGGGACGAGGTGGTAATGTAAAATGGTGGAGGATTGTTTGTCATTATGGTGATATAACTACCAACACACAATGAAATAATGGTTCCAAACATGGTGGGATGCCTATAATGTGGTTTGGCTACGAATAGTTGTTTTAATCCATTGCATTTGCATGTACCATGTTGCCTTTTAATAATTTATAGTTTTTTGGGCTAAATTTTGTGAGAAAAAAAGTTTGGTCACTTGTGTGCCAATTGTTTCATATTTATTTAGTGTTTGGTGAATGAACATTTGCCCCAACTTACATAACAAATTGCGATATGGAAAGTCCAAAAAATCCATCTTGGTAATGCCATATATGTCATGTCCTTCATATGATACACCATCCCATCTATTGATCACCTAAAGAGAACTCCATTAATGTCTTCAAATTACCCACCCATGAGTGTGAATAATGATATGTTAATTTTAATAGTGTCCCCAAAATTTTGGGGATTCTTTGTGTTGTTGATGTGTGAAACAAAAAAAAGATAAGGTAATTGTTGTCAATTGTAATGTTTTTGTACCTTTAGGAACAACATTTGTTCAAGGTATAATTTTTTAAATATTGAAAATTCCAAGTTCAATAGGATTAGACCACTAAATTACAAAATATGAGAGTAATTTTCCAAAGCTAGAGATAAAAGTATTTGTTGAATGACAACCTCCTAAAAATCATTAAAATTTTGATAAGGGTACCAACTAGCTTTAAGGTTGGCATTATTTCTACTAAAAACCTTTTGGTAGATTTTTAGAAATGTTTAGACAACACCACCATTGAAACACTACTTAAAACATGATTTTGAAGAAGATGGGATTGGATTTTCTCTCTTAATCTTATTTGGATTCAAAGGAGGATCATCACTTGATGTCAACCATCACTTGGCAGTTGTTTCATTTCAAATGAAGAATTTAATTTTGTTGAATTTTTTTGGTTCTCAAACTTTCTAGCATTCTTTCTTGTTCATGTAATTTGTTATAGAAACCTTTATTTAATCGGTTGCACTATTAGTGGAATTTGTGAAGTAGAACATTGAATTTCCTGATTGTTTTAATTTGAATAAATTTGATTTCAATGAAGGTTTTTTTGCAAGTGTTTTTTTCACTTTTATCAAAATTGATTACTACACCCTAGGGTGATGGCTCATTGGTATGACTCATTTTGGGACCTTGGAACCTCAAAAAAGGTCTTGGGTTCAAGCTTAGTGGGATGCAAGTGAAAATCACATCAACCTTCTTCCAATGAACTTGACTTGGGGGTTGTCGATATATATATTGCTTAAAAACTTTTTAAAATGGTTATTAACTATTTTTGTAAAGTTTTTTTTTATTAAAATGTTATTCCTACATAATGGTTATTCCATGAAATATAAGTTAACTTGGTAGATTTATTGAGTGGCCTTACTTTTTGTAACCATATTAGGAACATTGAACCATATTTCTTATTTGAAGATCGAGATTAGTATAAAATTTGAATATTGCAACTCATCCCTATGCTTGCAAGAAAAAAAATTAAAAAATAATAATTTTAAAGATTGTAAGATGAACATTTGACCTTATCAAATATCAATATGACAACGAGAGTTACATGAACAAGCATGTCAAACAACCTTAACAAGAGAGTGTGCCAAGTATTTTCTTTGAAACAATTATTGAATAAGAGATGGAACAAACAACCGTGAATATATTGGAAGCTAAGTATGCAAAGACATAACAATAATCAAAAGCTAATACTAAAGGATGAACTATATGAATTGCAAGAAGCTCCAATACGACAAAATGGAATGTATAATGGGATTAGAATGAACTAACCATGTATTGGTACCATTGAACATTCCAAATCCACCAAATACTTTGACTTTGCAATTACATGACCAATTGCAAGAAATGAAGATTATTTTAAGAATGTATGTATGGGTTGCAAATTTTAAATGACAACAAGCGTCTTTCAAAATGAGCTTGACTACTAAAGGAAAAACTAGACCAAAAACTTTGATAATTGAATATGCTTTGACTAGGTATCAACTTTGCATCCATATTCTTGGATTTTTTGCATATATTGTGGATTGACATGACATAGATATGCTAAATGTCTATTCTTGACAAATCATTCATCAAGTTCTCATTTTACTTCAATGAAAAATATATTGATAATACAAACACAAACTTAAAATGTTCCAATTTCAACAACAATACTAAGCATTGTTGTTGTAATTTTAAATATTGTAGTTGTTTCAACCACAAGAATTCCCCCAATTTTAGTAGGAATTCAGTTGACTAGTGTTTAAAAAATTCCATCAAGTTTAGTAGTTATGAGAATTACACTAGTTTTCACAATTATTGGATTTGTAGGTTTTATACCTCCATGGTATTTTCCTTCAATTGAATTTTGTCCCCAAAAGGAATTTTCATTTTCATTTTATCTCTCATGAATTTTTCCATGACAATGTAACCCCAATGAAATATATTGTTAAAAGACCAACGACGTTTGTAACAATTTAGGTTGAATACATGTAAGGCCATGATGAATTCATGGTAACAATTCAACACTAAAGCTTTGGGATTATAGGATAAGTTTTTCACAAACACAATTAGATTATTTCAATTGCATAAAATATACAGAAGGGGTATTTTAATGCCATTCGAGTCAAAGTGAGGTTCAAGATTATGCATAAATGCACACAAACTCATGATGAACTTGATTTTTGTAAAATATACATTTTTTTACATAATATATTTTGTAACCTAGTGGCCTCCTCATGTCAAATTGATAAATTCATGGAATTCCCAAAGTCCACTATGGAAATTGAAACATTATTGTGTTTCATGAGTTTAAAGCTTGGTAATTTCCATGAAACCTAATTGTTTTGAAGATACAATTTCATTTTCTAATAGCTTTTCTAAAAGAATTCCAACAATTTCAAAAAAATGAATAAAACATAATTTGGTGTTCATAATTATGTTATTAATTTTTTTAAAAATTGGAGCATTCAAGCCCACCGTCTTATAGCCTTCATTGAATTTTTTCTAATATGTCATAAAAATGGAAATTGGACTTATTTTCAAGCTTTTAATTAGACCACTTTGAAAGTTGAAACTCCTTTAAAATCTTAACTTTAAATGTGGAAATGTGACTTTGATATCTTTGGAAGGTCATTTTGACTCCTACACACTTCCCTCTTAGTTCATGAATATGTTTCACCTCTTGTGAGTCACGAGTGCCTTGTCCTTGCCCTTCGTCCTTTCACTTTGAGTTGCTTAACCTTCATCATGAACCCAAGGCTAGGGTTAGCATAGATTATAAAATGGTAACTAAAAATAAATTCATATAAATTCAAATCCATATTGAAATTTAATATTTGACTTGAAGATCTTCAACTTAAAAATGATGTTTTATTTTTTTAACACCTTAAGTAAGAAGAACATCCCCACAATGACACTTAAACATTAAATATATCAAATATGTTAAAACATGGCAATCATTTTTGAAAAGAAATCTAAAAAGAAATCATGTTACACTCTTGCAAGGATTTTAAACAAGTGTATGCTTATGTTCGCATCCTTTTTTTTATAATGTTGGCAATTGTGGCGTGAGTTTTGTTTATGACTAAGTGAGTTTTAATAATGCAAACATTTTTGAATATGTTGTGAAAATGAAACCAATGTGCGAGGAATTCCAAAAATTTTAATTTGATTTCATGACAAAAAGGTATAAAACAAAACAGGTGAATGGGTCTATAATATTCATAAAAAAGGGAATATGGGTTCATTTGGGTGTTCAAATGGGAATTAAGGAAAAGTGGCGGTGGTGGTGGAATGGCTATTTAAGAGTAAAATTTTAAAAAGATATTTTTAAAATCATGGACCATAATTTGCCAAAAAAATTCAATTCATGGTGCTACAAATACATAAGATACAATTGTGCATATGTAAATAAGGAAATATGTGAACTTAATTCCTTGGGTTGGATAATAGTTCGACAATGTTTGATCCCAAAACCACCATAGTTTGGCTTGTGTTAGTAATTTCTACTAATGAGGACAAATGTGCCTAAGAGATATGTGACTAACATGCTCATTCATAAGTTCAAAAGCTTGAAGTTCTTTAGTAACATGTTGTATTGCATGTATCGACAAATGATGTGTATTTGTGTGAAAAGTGTGCACTTGTGTAGGTATTGTGGCAATTTTTTTAAAAATGATTTTTTTTATTGTAGTGGAACTAATGCCATGAATAACTATCTCACAACCTTTAAGTTTTCATTGTTCAAGCATATTGCATGTTCAAACTAATGTTGTGAAGGTATATGGTTTGGGGTGAACTAGAGTTGAGATGACACTCTTTTGTTCAAACCAACACAAGAACCAAACCAAAACCATAATTATGGAAAATAAATCTTGAACACAAGGTCAAATTCTTTAGGCAGGAGGCAAGTTAATTTTTTTTGGATAGTTGATAAGTAGGTTGGACTTATAGTTAAATATTAATTTTAATTAAGTGTTGAATTCCACACCTATATAAAACCATATTTTAATTTGTTGCAAAATTTTATACTCATACAATCTTTGGTATTGGAGGTTGTATAGCATGTACATGAAATCAAACTTGGTATTTAAATTGAGCTTGGAGGTTCTTGAATTCGAAAAAATGTGCCAAAACTAGAATAGAAGGAATCAAAAATGGTCATTGAAAACCTTGAAATAAATTTAAAATATCAAAACTAGTAGCAAAGGTTCTCTTTAGAGAGGTAGACCTCCACAACATTGGTTCAAATTCCAAGCTACAAAACTTTCCTTATTGAATCTAAATCTAGAACTTCTCATCTAACTTAGATGCATGGACCTTTTATGCAACATGCTCATCCATCACATTGACTCCACATTTTCAAGCAATAAATATGTTCAATAAACAATGAAGGCTATCTAATTACCTAAGCAATAGGACATGTAGCTGAATTTGATGAAGAAATTCATTGGGTTTATGTTGTTCTTTAAATCTGCAGCTCATTGTGCTATGGTAGTGACTGAAAGGACCTACTCCAAAATTTTCAGTGCAATTTTCAGGGCACATTACCCAGCATATGGACAAAAAAATTCCCACAATTGTTTTTGAATGCAAGGCTCACTATTTATTTCTGAAATTAACTTTGCTACTTTGAGCTGTAAAAATGGTGTCTTCTTTTGGGGGGGGGGGGGGAGGGGGTTTAGTTAGCTCAATTGATGACACTTGGCCAACTACAGTTATGGGCTCCACTCTCCATTTCACAGAGACTTCACCAGAAGTGTGATTCAAAAAGCAAACACACTCAGATAGGAGGGTAGGTATAAACACCTTCTTCTTCAGAGCTCTACCACAAAAAAGAGAAAAACAAAGGCTGGAGTTCCAAAGTGCAACAAGCTATGGGGATAGGACAAAAGTTTGTGTGATTAGTCAGACTTTGGAGTATTAGAATTATTATTAAGATTTTATGGGTACCCATAATGGGCATCTGTAAGCAAAAGAACACAGCACTAGAACTGGCAGACGAAAAATGAGTGAAAAACAGTACCAGTTGACATGAGTCCAGGTGGAATATGAGACCAGTAGGACAGATCTGATGACTTTGCTTTTTGATTCTTTTGCCTTTTGTTTGTGTGTTTGTGTCATTGGGTGCAAGTGGAACTGAAAGCCTTTGTTGTTATGAGAGAGATTTGGGGGTTAATTCTCATCTCTCCATTTCAATTGTGTCAGAAACTTTGAGTTAATGAAACACCCTCCTCATCCCACCCAACCCCCCTTTCACTTTGGGCTGTGATCTCCATCAAAGACCACCCACCCCACTATTTCAGTTTTGACCTACCAAAATGCAAATTATATATAGCCATTAAGAGGGCCTTGCTCCCAGAAGGTGCCCCCACAACCCAATCTTTTAGAATAACATATCTCCAATAAACATACCACTAAAATAACAGATCAATAAACACACAAGTGGTAGCTTCTTTAGACATGAAGAGAATAACCCTAATACTCAAGATAGGTTTATATAATCTGTTAACCAAGTTGCCCTTGAATCATAACTTCTAAAGATAAGTGAAAAGTTTCATAAACATATTATTAATACAAAATGTGAGTGCAGTTCACTAGTCTCCATTCAATGAACCAATGAATTCACTAAATTCTCGTTATATAGGTCCTCTTCAATGAGACCAGTGAATTCCCTCAAAACCAATCTAGTGAAAACACTCAATTGACAAACATGAATACATTTTGTTGTAATGATGAAAACCCACTCCTCCTTATGTTGACACCGTTGCTAAAGAAAGTTTAATAGCGAGTGGGTGCATTTCTTTCTTAGAAAGGCAACTTTCATTACACGAAAGTACCTATTATGCTTCTTTTTTTCAAAAAAAATCTTTTATCCAGTTCTTCTTTTGTGAGAATGACAGGCCCGTGACTGTATGAGATCGAGAAAGAAAATGACAAGGGATGGAATTCCTGACAAATTGTCACTCACTAGCTTCAGAAGAATCCCCCGACCTTTCTGAAATGCTTTTGTCCTGAACCCACTTCACTCCATTTCCATCAGCCTTTAGATGGAGCTCTGTCTGGTGCATTTTTGGGCTTGTCATTTTGCGACTTCTTTTGTGCTCTACATGATTTTGTGTAATGGTTTTGCTTGTTGTGCGTGTTCTGCTATCCCAAACAAATTTTGAACCCAACACCTCTCAAAAGACAATGTGCATACAAACCACCAGTATAAATCTCAGCTTTGAATGGCAGAATTTTTATTTATTATTTATGATAAAAATAGGGTGAAACTAATCAAACCCTATGACAAAACCAGATGGCTCTATGTTAGACTAAGCATTGTTTGGCCTCATTTTGCTTAAGACAAAGCTCATTGGGTGGTGTTTAGACAATCCATCAAAATGCCTGCAAAATAATGTACAACAAGTCCACACATTGCACAAGCACCAAGGAGGGGACAGACCACCTCAACGAAACTGGGACCCAAAAAGACCCAAAAGCCCCAATCAATGTGGTGCACACCATTGTAACAGTCTTTTCTAATGTTCTCAGATTATAACCCTCCTTTCGATAGGTGCACTGACTTGGCAATTGAGTGAGGTTCATAATTGACCTCAAAATTCAACTTTGCCAGAAGAGAATTGCATAACAACAGTCCATTGCACCTTTCTTTCACAGACCCAATTGCCAAAAAATGATTTGAAAGCCAGTGTGGAGGTGGCAAGTGCAGAAGACAACTAGATAGCACAAACAATACATACAGGGCTTTTGTTGTGTTGCCAAGAGTAAATAAAACACCCCGCTGGCTCCTCCTCAGTGCCCACACACATACATAAAGACAGGGGGTGGTCCTATTCTTCCAGCTCCCGTTCAAAAGCAGGCAGCACTGGGGTGAATGAAGGACCATCACTATATAATAAGCTACCAAACGCTCTTCTCATGGATCACATTTCTGAAGAGTTTTCATTTCTAACTCCCTTACCTACTTCCCACTAGTTCCTTGATCTCTTACAGGAGACATTTGGCATTCACAAATTGTCTGTCAGTCAGTCCATTACTTTGTCCTCTTGTCTTTACATAAAGTCCTGCACAGGCTCTGAACCTGGAGGAATGCCTCAAATGCAAACTCCAAAAATAACTACTACACCACAACACCAAATGTATTGGCTGGCTGCTCAGAAATCCGACTCCCTCTAAGTAATGTTGTGCAGTTTTGTGAATGGGTTTTGTTTAGTCCCCAGTGATGCCCTGAAAGAATGAACAAAAGAAATGAACAGTACCCACACTCACTCAGCTACTTCTGAACATCTGGATTAAGCCCATGTGCTTCCTACCAAAAAGAAAGGAACGGTGAGGTCATTGAGTGGAAGAAGGCATGGTGGCCAGAGAATCAATTGTCTTCGGCTTTGGGGGTTCAGTATTATGGGCATCATCAATTCAATTTTAATTATGTAAGCTTGTAGGCTTGAAATTGATGCCTAGTAGCACCCTTTTTATTGCACTAAATTTACAGCCTTTGGTTGTTGTTGCATACTTGGTACATACTTCCTTACACACCACCTCTGAGTCTGACTGATTGAAAAACCAAAAAACTCATGCTTTTTCATTTGCAGCTGACTTTATTACTATTATTGGGATGAGTGATTTAGTTGTGGGCTATTTTAGTACAAACTTATTAAGCATGGGAATTTGGTGCCACAAACAGAATGGGAAGAGATTGATGAGTAGTAAGCACCACTTAGCTAGCTACATACATATACATACATACAGCTTGACTGGTTCCAAGAGGTAGCCAGCTTTTTCTTTGGATTATAAGGAGGAGGAAGAATGGCTTTAGCACTTGGCTGGCTGGAGAATGCTGGCTATGGTGGCAGAAAAGGCCAGGTCCAAAAAGGTTTTCCTGGAAATAAGGCATGTGGGGAGGGGGAGAGGAGGATGAGAGGGGAAAGTATATGCCATCACCCCACCTGCTACAACAAAGAAATAATGAGCAATCCAACAAGCTACCCCAAAAACAGAAAGCTCACTTCTGCTCATTTCTCCCTTACTGGTCCTCCTCCATTTTTATTTACAAACACCCATTTTTTCAATTGAACATCTAAAAAGAACAAAACTTTGAATCTTTGTTTTATTAACATCTACACAAAAACAATTTGTGATCAAGTCCATCCCTGGCAGCTGGACTTTACCATTGAGCTCCTTCCTTCCTTCCTGAGATTCATGCATTGCCCTGCCCATATGGTGTGGGAATGGTACTCTCCTCCTCACTTTTCATTCCTTGTTTGTCTGTTTGTTTGTTTTGGAATTGTGGGCCTTACATGGTTTGTCCATGCTTTGGTTCATTTATATTGCATGCTTGCTGCAAGTCTTGTACATCATTAGGTCTAGGTGTTAGGGGAGGAGGAAGAGGAGCACTTCTTATTAGGTGAGGGCAGAGGGGACAGATCCCACCCCCCTTGCTTTCTTTCATGGTGGCCACATTTCTTTGTCTCTTTATTATGGCCAGCTTGGAATGGGGGGGGTAAGAGGGGGTACAAGGAACACAACACATCAACTCCCAGCCTCTTTTAAACTATGGAATGCAATTGTCATGTGTGGATTTTCGTTGGATGAGGGGGTCATCACTCTTTGTATGTTTTATGAAACACATGAGATAAAAGAGTAAAGTTGTTGCACTTTTTTTTTGGCAGGCCATTTGAAAAAAATGGAAATGAACCCTCACCCTCCCCCAAGGATTGGATTCATCACAAGGAATAAAAGACTAATGTACCCCTTCATTGTAAGTATTTATCATGTGAGAACCTCATTGCCTTGCCTCGCCTTGCCTCGCCTTGCCTCACGTACTTCACCCAGCCTTGCCCCCCTTGCTTCACTGGACATGATTAACATTACTTATGTTCAAGTTTTCAGCAAGCCTTCAAGTGCTACCACTCTTGTTGAATTGCTCTCACGATGGCTTGGCATAAGCCACTAATGTGATCCAACAACCCAAGTAGCACAGAAGGACCAAATGACAATATGTGTATAAGTAGGTAAGTGCTATAACATTGTTCATATCATGAGGCAAATCACTTGAATAGTCTAAAGTAAAGGCTTTTATGGTTATGTTTTAAGGACTTTCATGATGTGCGGAGGTCCAAAGAGAGTTTAATGTTAGACATCAATTTGAAAACAAAACACAATTAAGAGTAGGTAATATGGCTTGCCAAGTAAAGGAGGCATGCACTTGATCAATTTCCCCAAGACCAAGGACTCCTTCAAGCTAATTATGCCACTTAAGTAAATTGGGTTTCTCACACTTGCAACAGATTCAGCTACATAGTTGCTTAGGTGGTCCATGCCAGTGTTGGGCGGTTCTTTAGTCCAGTGCCAGTTTAAATACCCGGAACAGGCTGCTGGTGCTTTGAAAAGGTCGAAGAACTGCCCAACACTGCTGGTCCATGTCTGCATTAGGGTAGAACGGTCAATGAGCCAACACTTAAGCGCTCAGGGCAGGCCGGATCCAAGGGGAGGGCTCTGTTGTTTCTGATGTCCAAACAAAACTTGAATCCCTCTCCTATTCATGCATCTGATGCATTAAAAATCGTCAAAAACGGATTAGAATTGAGAAAGTTACAGCCCCCCAAGTAGAGAGGGTTCTTAAACAGACCACCAATTGCGACAAAGTCAGTTTTCAAACACCCAAAAACTTCTTTGTATGGTGCTCTGTTGCTATTAGAGTTCAAAGATGATTTGTCGAACTCAAGGTGACACTCCTATAACACTTTAAATCATTTAAATTGAACAAGAAATGAGAAAGTAAAAAGCTTTGAAAGTAAGGGAGGTCCAAAGAGAAAAAAAAACCGCATTGTGTGACTTGAAAAGCATATTTTTCTTATTGCTATTTTTTCATTACTCCTTTGCCTTAGCACTTCAAAGATAATTTCTAGAGCTTGAGCTAGCACTCCCATAACATTTTAAATCAATCAAAATGAAGCACATATGACAAAGATCAAAAAAAGTGTTTGATGATAGGGTAGTGATCGGTGATGGGCAGTTCTACCCTATAGCAGGGCAGGTTTCTTGTGATGATGCAACTAATGAAGGAAGATAGAGGCTTTCTTTCATTTTCTACACAATCAAAGGACTAAACTAAATCCACCCAAAGAGCCAAGATCCTTCCACCTTCACTGGATGCTCAAAACTGGATCTTCTAGCAAAGGTACTGCAAGCAAACTTCAAAGCACAAATTCACAAGTCCCCGACCTCAGCACCCGTGCTACAGCCACTCCATCAATACCTAAATTCAATAGAGAGATATGAGAGAGAGAGAGAGAGAGAGACCAATCCAAGTACTGTTTAGAGTAGTGGTGATGGTGGTGGTGGGATGTGCCTAAACCTTGCAGTAAATGTTCAGCTACTAGTACCAAAAAAAACCAAACCACCAACATTGTGCAAAATGTGAAATGGAATGCAGGTCAAATTCAAGTGTACAAATCCATCCCTTGTGAGAATCTTTGACACTCTGATTGGCTGTTAGATCGCAAATTATAAACCTATAACCGATTAGCAACCTACTAGTTAGCACAAGGTACCACCCCGGGCTCTCATTGGCCCAATGATTCTGTAACCCTAAAGCCTTTGCCGCTTGGATGAAGATTTCATAACCGTTCTCTGCATAGATGACAAGAAGACATCTAGATTCTTAGGAGGGATGGTTGTGTTTGGTAACCGGCTCAAGCGCTTTGATTTCTGTGAATAGTCTTGGGTGCACATAATGTAATAAATTGAATGAGTTTTGAAAAAGAAAATGGGTATACCCATGTATTGACCTGGTTCTATCTTATAAGTAAAATTTGTGCTTTTGCAAAACCCACTTCAAAGTCTCTGCTAATTTACAGGAAGATTTCCCAAGTGCGTCAAATTTATTATGATCATGGCAGCCAACTTGCTTGTCTATAATAAACAAACACATGGGAGATGATTTGATGAAAGACTGGGGGCCAGACCCAAGAATATAAATTCAGCAAAGATACACACACACACACACACACACACATTTGGGTTACAAGTTTAATGTCTTCCTTACAAGAACAACATGCAGGAAGAAGGCAGCAGCCCACCCCCAAGTGTTCAAAGTGTTGTTAGCATGTGCAAGTACACTCATGTACACTGCATTTTTGCAGTTACTGATTAGCCAAATAATCTATTTTTTTCCTTTACTTCGTCTGTTAAAAGCTGCTTGTCAAGAATGGCAGTAGTGCTTGTTGTCTGTGACCCCAGCCGTTACTGAAACACATGACTATTGTCAGTTTAGATGGCTGCATAACAACGATTTTGTTGCTGATCACTGGAGATGATAAGTTAAGTTAGTGTTTTTCTTCTGCTACTTGCTGGCTGGCTGGCTGGCTAGTTGCCCTTCTTTCTTGCTTCAGCATTGCTGTTGTAGCCAGTGTTATGATCATGGATATTGGGTACCATTTACAAATATGAAGTTCTGAAGAAACTTATTACTTTCAGATTGCAGCCGCACCTGAGCCTGAGCCTGCTGCTGTAAAACCATCAGTTAATCATGTCAACCTTTGCACCCCCATTATGAAAGTCATGTAATCAAGTGATCAGAGCTCTTCTCTGGCTACCACAATCAGCAACATGGGCTAAAGACATGTATATAAAATACCTATATGTTTTTTAGAGAGGGGCAGGTGCACTGCGGGGGAGTGCACCCGCACTACCTCCTCCCTCCTCCTCCTACTACTACTACTACTACTGGTGGTTTGCGATCAATCAGCTGGTGAAAACATCATAGTGATCATGTGAAGCCGAGCAGAAAATGAATGTGTAATAAGCAAAAGTGTAAGAGATCCGACATCAATTACACCAACTTGAACACACCCTAAACCCTATTATTCTTGCCCAACTTATAACACACAACACCACAGAGCACAAAGTACAGACTTATTATATGTATATATATATTGTACTAACACCTCAACTGAGTTAATATCTGGTTTCACCTTGGTCACTTATTGTGTAGAAAATAGGTCCTACATCTAGGTAGATAGGTAGGAAAATAGGTCCTACAGCTAGGTAGATAGGTAGGAAAATAGAGTGCCCCACTAAGTGAGCTGGTTGGTTATGCCAATGTTGTGAGGGTATCTGATTTTGTAAGGTTAAAATCTGGGGGTTCAAGTTCAAGTGCCTTGTGCCTTGCCGCTGATGCAAGAATCAAATTGTGGAATGTGTCTTTTGCTAGATATGAAATCGAAATTGCACTCATGAAAAAACATTTCTTGAATATAGAGTCAAAGTTTTTTTAAGGTAAGAAAGTTGTTTTTTCTTTATAAAAAAGTTAATAAGTAGGCCTGAAACCTATTTATAAATATTAATTTTTTAAAGTAGTTATTGAACTTGGTACCTATATAGATAGATTCATGTTTTAATTTGTTGTAAAACGTTGTAATTGTACAATTTCTAGAATTGGGGAGTGCAGCATAGTGGGTACATGGAATCGAACTGGATTTTTCAATGACGCACCATAGGTTCTTGAATATGAAATTGTTTTGTTAGAATTGAAATCAAAGGGTTTTGAAATTGAAAAAAACCAAGCTCAAAACCCAACCCACAACAAAACCAGGAGCAACAACTACCAGGTTAGGTAACTTAGCTAAAAAAAAAGAAGCAAGTAAGCTAACCACTATGGTTTAGCTAGGGAACTGGAACCTAACAGAAATTTGTGTTTCCTAACCACTTGCCATCCATCCTTTATGGTGCACAGGTGGGTGCTGGCTGCTTCACTCTGGCCCCCTTGTGCTGCAAGTTTTTATATATATTCCTATATATATGCCTTCTAGCTAGTAGCTGTTGTTGCAGCTAGCAAGCAAGCAGGCTGCAGAATTGCAGCCAAGCAGGCAGGCAGGCAGGCAAGGGCAGGCCAAGTAGTACTATCTAAGTTATTGTCTGATCATCTCTCTCTTTCTCTCTCCATATCTGGCCAACTTCCTGCAGCACTAAAGGGATATCTATCCAGCAACCCCAAGAGCAACAACAACAGGCTTTTGGTTTGAAAACTTATAAATCACACTAATAAAGTCCCAAACTTATGATCACACTAAGTTGATCACACTAAGAATAAGTCCTGCTTACTTGCTCTTCTTCTCCTGATCACTGGGGGATGCATACTTACTACTTATACTTATATTATACTCACTCCTCATTCATACAAGCAAGTAACTGAAATTTTGGGGGTATTGGCAAACAAGCAGAAGAAGAAGAAAGAAGAAGAAGAAAGTTGATATATTATTAACCACCTTGACAAATATTATCCACTCTAGTTATTCATGAAAATGAATTCATTGCAACAAAACAACAAATTGTCCCCGTATGTATGTATGTATGTCAAGTGTTTTCACTAAATTTTGAATGAATTCATTAGTTTTTCTTCTTATATATTCTTGACTAGGTACCTCTTGTAACTTATCGTGAAAATTGCATGATTTGGATTTTAATTTTTTTTCCTTCGAAATCTAGCGAATTTGGGGGGAGGTTTTTCTTTTTCCCCATGAATAAATCCTTTGTATAGGTCAAAATCAGGCAATTTAAGAAAAAGATCAAAATACCTGCCCATCCCCACACTGGTAGGGTAGGTAGGTAGGTAGGTACGAAGAGGCCTGGTTTTGGAGTTGCTCTTAACAAGGAAAAAGGAAGGAATTATGTAGGACCCAAGAGAAGAAACATCATTCATTCATTCATTCATCATGATCATCCATCCACATCTTGCCATGGGTTTTGTTGCTTTCTTTTGTAGTGGCCGTCTTCATCGTCGAGAGATAATAGCACTTGTTGTTGTACTCATAATCTCTTATGACTCCAATTTGCTCTTGTTGTTGACGTTGTTGTTCTGCATTTTTCTTGGCCTGCTCGTGGTGATGATGGTAACGGTGGTGGTGGTGGTCTTGTTTTTGTGAAATTTTTTTTGGGTGTGCTCTGGTTGCTTTGTTTGTCCATTGGGTGTCTCCTTCTTCTTCTTCTTCTTCTTCTTCTTCTTTTTTGAGTGTTTTCCGTGTGGGACAATAATGCGTATGGTGGTACCAGTTTGAAAGGCTTGTGAGACAAAGGCCGCCTATTTCCCAACAATCTTCTTGCCTTGCTTTCGTCTCGGAAGATTACAGTTTCGCGAATATTATCGGCTTCTGGTGCTCTTGGTGCGCTCTACTACAGTCTTGCACGCTTGCAGCTAGACTGGCTGAGCATAGCAGCAGCAGCAGTATCAATGGCAGTACAAGCCCAATATCCTTCCAATGCCCTCCTCCCGAGTTACCGCAACAGGTTGCCCTCTCCGTCTCTCTGTTTGGGTTTCTTCTTAGCCATGTTCTTCCTCTTTTGGCTGGTCGGAATTGGCAATTGGATTGAACAATGTGGATTACAAGTGCAAAACCGACAGACAGACAGACAGAAAATTCAGCTGAGAATTGCAGTGTTCCAAGAGACCCTGTGCTTTCTTTGGAGGTCCCTGAAGACTTGTGACCAGTGCTCTTGGGTTTGGCTGAGGGAGAGCGGGAATGGAAAGTTTTGTAATGGGGTTTTGTGTTGGGTCTTCGTCCTGAGTGCAGGGCCAGGCCAGTGTTTGGTGGTGACAACCTGAGTTTCTTGTCGCCTTTGAACTTCAACAACGAAAGCTCCTCTCCTCTTGATGAGTTTCAGATTCTTCAACCATACCCTAATCCTGCTGCAGCTGCTGGAGGATCCAATCCTTCGCGCGCATTCAATCAACGTGAGCCCCTTTTTTCTCCCTCTCTCAGCTCATCCCCACAACAATCACCGCCGTCTTGATTGGGTTGCAGCTGCATCCAACCCATGACCATAGACTTCTGCGCAAGTGACTTCTTCTCTGCAGAGCTTCTTGTACAATTCTTCTCGTTTTCTCCTGGTTCCTATAGCTCCAGAAAACACCAGTCCATGGTCATCAACTTCTTGTAGAATTCTTTTCGTTTTCTCATGGTTCCTACAGCTCCGGGGAAAAGATCAGTTCATGGTCATCAACTTCCTGTAGAATTCTTCTCATTTTCTCATGTTTCCTCTAGCTCCAGGAAAAGATCAGTCCATGGTCATGGTCGTCATGAGTTGGATGCAGGTTCAAGTCTGTTGAGCTTGAAACTCTTGGGGACTGAAAACAGAAGGTTCATGGGTTCTGTTGGAAACCAGTCATGGAGTTCAATTTAGAAGGGGAATTGAAGGCAAAGAGATCAGTGCACAACCCTTTTCAGGCTTTGTCCATAGCAGTCTGTCTGTCTGTCTGTCTTTCTTTTGGTCTCTGGGTTGTAAATTTGGAAGTTAACACGAGAGCCTTTGGTTGGGATTTTTGTGCAGTAGTAGGAGGACCCAGTCTTGTACATCAGCCAGCAATGAATGTAACTCTTTTCAACTGCAACAACAATGAACGTGACAATGAGCTAGCATGTACTCTACTGGGTTCGAGGAAAAGAGCTAGGGAAGGAGATGTGCTGATCAATCAGAGACAGCAGCAGCCACATCAACAACATCAGCTATTCAACCAGTCTAGCCAGTCACAGTTGCAGCAGCACCAACATCAGCAAGTGCTGAATGTTGCAGACTACCAGAGCCATATGACAGGAGGTCCTATGGTGATACCTCCTCCATCAACAGGAGGGGTCTCAACAGGGTTACACCTCACATTTGAGGATGACCAACTGAACTCAACTTCATCAGCTTCTACAAGCGGAAGAGGAAATATTTCTTCACCCCTTTTTTCTATCGTCAGTGAAGATCTGAGCACACAAATTCAGCAGGAGAGTGAAGAGATCGAACTGCTTTTCAAAGCCCAGGTAGTGCTTGCTTTTTTTTACCTACCATTTTTTTTGAATTTGGTTGGTTGAGAGAGCTTGATGTGGAAAGAGGTGTTTGAGTTGTTTTTTGCGAAACATGGTTCTTGGATGCTGATTATTCTTGAACACATATTCCAGGGGGAGCAAGTTTGCCAACTTCTGGAAGAGAAGAGGCAGCAGCATTCAAGAGCACTGCTGGCTGCAATTGAGGAAGGCATATCACGACGTTTTCAAGACAAGGACTTGGAAATGGAGAACATGAAGCGACAAAACCTAGAACTTGCAGAGCATGTGAAGCAGCTGAGCATAAAGGTGCATAACTGGCAGGCTAAGGCCAGGACGAATGAGGCCATGGTGACAGCTTTAAAGTCGAATCTTCAACAGGCACAGCAAGCAGTTGCATTAAGCCTGGAGCAGAGTAAAGAGGGCTGTGGTGATAGTGAGGCCGATGATGCAGCCTCCTCTCATCATGGAGACGATGATGCACATGCACGTACATTCAAAGAAAATCGAGAACTTCGTGAGCAACGTACATGCAGGGTGTGCCGTTGCAATGATGTTTCAATTCTCTTGTTACCTTGTCGGCACCTGTGCTTGTGCAAGGAGTGTGAAGCACGCCTTGACGCATGCCCTCTTTGCCGCTCTCTCAAGAATGCTAGTGTCCAAGTCTACATGTCGTGACCATTAGAACAAACCAGATTCTACAACAGGATATGTCAGAAACAGAGCTTCAGTCACCACCTTTCAGGATTCAAACAACAGGCAAGAACAACATTTCAGCTCCAGCACCTTATTTCATTTGCATTAGGAATGGAATACACATGAAAAGAGGAAGCAGTGATGAAGAGGAGGAGAAACAAAATTCAGCATCTTAGGGTAATTCATAGATAAGCAAAAAGGATACTGATGTTTGGGTGTCCAGTCCTTTGGACATGCAGCAGCCAAGATAACAACACTAAATGATTGTATGCTTTGTTGACCTTAAAACAGCATGCATAATTTTTTGGGGTTGTAAAGGAAAGCTTAGAAGAGAGTCAGTCACTACTACTCTGTGCATAGATTAGAACTAGTAGTAGATCAAGCACATTTTGTTTGACCTATTGATCACATACCGAAAGGAACTGTTATTGCTTTTCTCCCATTGTACATTGTGAATTCATTTGTTGGACACCACTCAGAAAATTCTTTACCTGTATAAAACTCTCCAACAGTAGTTGGGTGTTTGCCCTTTCTTCAGAACTGTCCTTCCATGTATTTCGGAATTTTTTTTTGGGCAATCTCATAGTTCAATGGTGTGATGAGAACCATAGAGGAAATGAATGGCGATAAATGGTGTGATGTTTGTGATCTTGCATCCTTGAGTGTTGATAAAGAGAGTGGTGTGAGAAATGGTGTAATGTTTCTACCAGTGTTGGCCAGTTCACTTACTCCAGTTTCTGAGTGGCTGGACCCAAGGTCCAAAATCCTTGCATGTTGATTTGTGTACATGTTTTCTTGTGTGTAGCTTTGTTAGTTCCAATAGTGTTGGGTGCTGATCTAGTAAGCGTACTGACAGCAGGCAGTTCAAGTACTGTGTTGTGTCTTGTGCAGTTTCTGGGTAACCAGACCCAAGGATTGCAATCCTGCCGGCCTGTTCGCAGTCCCATTTCTGAGTAGGTGGAGCACCCAAGGTCCCAAATCTTGCTGGCTGGTTCCCTGCCGGGTTTCTGGTGGTAACTGGACCCAGATGCAAGATTCTGGTTTCTGGGTAGCTGGACTTGATGTAGCTGGATCTCATGTCCAGAATTCTGCTGGCTGGTCTTCTATCAGGCTTCTGGGTAACTGCACCCAAGGTTCAGAATCCTGCTGGAACCAGAATTGAAACTAGAGCATGGTTCTCTGGGTGACCGGAACCAAGGTCCACAATCTTGCTGGAACTGGAACTGGAACTGAAACCAGACCATGCTTTATGGGACCTATTATGCTGTTTTTTTTAATCTCTTGTTCTCTGCAATCTTTTGTGACAAAGAAAGTGATTTTATGTGTTAATATGTGGCTTGTGCTGTTGAGCACATATTGTAATATATTAAATGAATTTTGAAAAGGGAAAATGGTACCCTTCTTTAGCCTAAGCCTGGAATTCAATTTCCATTATCAATCCAAAACTGAATTTTTTTATTGAATTTCAATGAAAAAAATTACTCAAATTTCAATATCTTCTATATCTTGGTCTAAACAATTTGAAACCACCTCCATCTTACTCATTGAAAGCTTTCAAAGAGTGTGTATCCCTAAGATTTTTTTGTTTTAAATCATACTGAATTTTCAATGACAAAATTGTTCAATATTCAATACCTTTGACACCTTGCTGCACCCTTTACTCATCAAGAGCTTTTCAACAGCACTAAGGTGCTGTGGTTTGGGAGCTATGAATGTAACAAATAGAATGTTAATAGCAAAATAGCTTGGTGCTCGGTGTGGGACCTACCTAGCCACATAAATGTGCTAGAAACTAGCTCTCAATACTAGTGGCCTTAATCCTCTTCTTAAAGTGCAATATATTGAAATAAGTATGTAGGTACTATAGGTGGTTGTTATGTAGGTAAGTAGGTTATTCACTTGGTAGGTACTAGATGCATACATGTGGATTGGTTGCACTACAACATATTTTGGGTTTTTGTGATTTTCATTTGCAATTAAGTATCAAGGTCATTTTAGATGAAGGTTCAAGAACCATGCAAAGTGATGTGGATGCCATGTCAGCTTAATCATTTGTTAGACTAGGTGTTATAAAAGATGTTGTCATGTAAACGTGACATGTGTCAAAAATTATTCACACATATTCAACTATTAGTCGCACATGACCAATAGCGAATTGGGTGTAAAATTCACTTGTGAACTTTTTATTGGATTTTAAGGGTTGATAAATATGTAAATGTTTGGGCAAATTTACTATGCGAAAACATGGCATATATGATTACATGTGAAAACCTAAGCTAGCTAAGCTAGCTAACCTCCTACCTAGCTTAGGTCACCTAGGCTAAAAACATGGGCTAGGTAGGAGCCTAAGTGGCATAACTTACACATTTTAATTGATATTAACCACATAAACCTATGATTAGCCTAGATTAGAGTAAATAAATCGCAAGAATATGGATTTGAACCTTTCACCTTCACATTGAGGGGGTAAAGTCCTTATCATCATACCAAATTTTTTTATGTAACATAAAATGAAATGTAATCACATTTTAGTAATAAATTTTTTGACTTACCTAAGTGACTTACTCAACCTACCCTTGAATTACCCGTGCTATCTAAACCCTTACCTAAGGGTTACTTAGACTACATAGGGGTTTAATTAAAGGGTCTACCTAAGGGTTGCCTAGGTTACCTATATTATGTACAAACCTACTTAAAGGTCTACCAATGGGCTACCTAAGTTATGATTCCATTTGTGATATTTGTGATGCCATGTGTGAGTTTATCATTAGATAATTGGTGACTTCTAATTACAACATTCATCACATATATAGTGTTAAAATGTTACATTCAAGCATCAAAATTATATTTAATATTTCTTCACTTTGAGATCCCAACATTCACTATTAACTGCACAATGGGGACTAATTGTTGTTATCGCTTGTCATGATTATAATGATGCATATTTGAGTTTTGCAACTTTTCTTGTGATGCCATGTGTTAGTTCATTACTTGGTAACAAGGGACCTATAGTTGCAACATTCCATTTAATAATTTTATTATTATGTTTTATTGCACCCATGTATCAAACTTCTATTTGATAGTTTTCATTTTGAGATGCAAACATCCACTATTAATCATGTAATGGGGACTAGTTTATGTTGCCACTTGTTTTAATCCTATTAAACAAAACATCACATCTTTGAGTTTTGTAAATTTTTTTGTGATGTCACATGTTAGTTTATTATTTGATAATTCAAAATCTAGAGTTGCAATGTTCATATAATAGTTATATGTATTATGTTTTGTTGCATTTGGGAATCATAATGTTGATTATAGTCACAACACCTTGTTGCCAAATGACATGCCATGTCATCATCATAGGAGACTAAATCATTGTTAGTTACAAAAATGAATAATATTTTCAATTAATTAATAAAAAATATTTCATAAAAAAAAATCTTTAAATGGTTTGTAACCAAAAAAAACTTGAAAATCTATTTGAAATGGGTTTGCACAAGCTTTCACCACAAAGCTTGAATATTGCACGTGAGTTATTTGCTTTCTATCTTGCACTTGAGGTAATTGCTTTTGGGAAGCTTTCATCCAACATGGGTTAGGTTAA
Source organism: Sphagnum contortum (assembly GCA_963920785.1). Taxonomy (NCBI): domain Eukaryota; kingdom Viridiplantae; phylum Streptophyta; class Sphagnopsida; order Sphagnales; family Sphagnaceae; genus Sphagnum; species Sphagnum contortum. Next base: position 17,871,734 of record OY987283.1, on the reverse strand, counting down.
TCTTTTTGTAATTTGATAGTTATAGTAGCAAAAAAAACACATCCTTTTATTACTCAAAACAATTTGTGACAACAAACTAAATTATATAAAATGTAGGTGCAACATTTGATTCCAAATGCAATATGTGGGACACCATGCCACCACATTTAAATTTTAACGTTTTAAACATTAAAATTAAAAGAAACTTAGGTGCATGTTTTGCCAATTTGGAAAGCCTTCTATTATAAAAATTTCATGCATGCACAAAAATAATAAACAAACAATAAGTTTCATTAGTACAAATAATCAGTCTCACATTACCTTCCAACCAAAAAGATTTACATATTTTCAAAAAACCTTTCATTAAGAAGCCTCCATACTCCAAAACAATTTTTCTTCAAATCTTATAACAAAAATACCAAGCTAGCCATACCAAACCTATACTCAAATGTCCAATTTGAATATTGAAGCAACAAAAATCCACATGTTAATCTTCTTGTTCCTCAAAACAATATCAAAATTTCAACATTGGAAAAATACACGTCTTAAGCTTCAAATGTCCTTTATCACAAGAAAACACAAAGGAATGTAATCACCATACACATCATTTCCAATTATCCAATATTTATGAGATGAAGTTGTTTCTTTCTTCCCAAGGCTCAAAGATTGATATATTGCAAACCAATTTTGAGAAAAACAACAAGTCAAAAAACCTAGATCAATTAATGCAAATATGCAAAATCCAAAACAAAAATGAATTCAAAATTTAAACCTACACTATTTCCAATGTTTATTAAATGATAATTCACTTACAAGGCTCAAGGTTTTTTCTATTGCAAACTAATAACACAAACTCATAACAAATTCACAAGATATCTATTATGCACAAATAAACTTTGTAACCACTTTGGGGCGGGGGGGGGGGGGATTTGGGCAAAAGAAAACAACGGACATGGGCAACTTTTTTCATTGCTTGTAAACTCAACAATTTTCTTTGTGTGCATTTCCCCAAATTCCATGTTTTGAACTTTTTGTAATTAGCAATGAATCACCTTGGACATTGGGTATTTAAACAACAATGAGGAAGGAACTATGCAAGGAACAACAATAACTACACCTTCAAACCATCTTCGTGAAATCCATATAGTGAAAACATACAAGTAGTCACCACAACAAGTGAAGACTTGAAATTTACAAAATCTGAAATATTGGAATCCACATCAAGTGACAAAATCATCTACATATTTTGGTGGAGAACAATTGTCCAAAATATCAATACATAAGCCTTTAAAATTTTACAATAATAAAACAAATAATCTAGCTAAAAGTTATAGAAAGATAACACCAATTATAAATGACCAAAAAAATTATTATTTATCCATGTACATAATAATTGTGAAAATTGGAACACAAACAATCTCTACAATTTTTTGTAACTTTCAAGAGGATAAATTTGAAAATTATAGCAACTAAGATACTTAGAAAATTTGTATTCAACACCTTCAAGAAAACCTTTTCACTCAAGAAGATGGGATTAGCCTTCAAAAAGTAAAGTCTATGGAAATTATGGACATTGGATGACATATTCAAATTGGAGAAAAAAATGCCATATCAATAGGGAGAAAAACAAGAAATTTCAAAAAAACTCAAGACATTACTACAAAAAATAGGTTTATTTGATTGGGGAATATAGTTTAAAAGGACCCAATTTACATAGGTGTAAAAAAGTTGATGGGAACTTGCTTGATTTATGTAAGTCATCAAAAGGTAGGTAAGCAATAATTTAATTTAGTCTAGCCTAGCCTAGCCTATCTGAACTAACCTACTTAACTTAGTTATTTTAGTCTAACCCACATACTTTAACCCCCTGGGCATGCACATGGGTTATAAGTATAAGGAATTAAACCTTTCATTTACCTAATGATAAACCAAGTCCTTACTAATGAATTACACCATCAAAAAATGATAATTTTTGTGAATTTTACCATTTCAATCTTCATTTTTTTATAAAGTATTAGGCGTCAAAACATATGATTTCAAAAGACACAATCATATGAATTACTTTAGCCACTAGGTGAACAAGATTTGTGTTCACTCTTTCAACATGCAAAGTTAATTTCAATTACATGGTTGACATTTCCTAGTGTTAAATTAGGGCCACCAAATTGCAGGGAGGGTATACATCCACCTCACCTTTAGTTCCAAGTTCTAAAAAATGAGAACCACCCAACTTCAATTCAAACCCACTTTGTATGCTTGGGATGCTCAAACATGTTTATTTCCAAAAGTATATATAAGTCTTTAAAAAAAATTACATGCATTTTTCAATCTTGCAAACTAGCATGCATACTTATCAAATCCTTCTCAAATCTAGGGTTGGTTGCATATGAATCTCTAAGCTCATCTTGCAAGCTATACATCTTCTTGTGCGTGTATTTGTTGTGTAGTTGTACATTGATCATTACAAGAGGGTAGCTATTTTACTTTGTGGTTATCTTGCATTCGTGTTTACGTTGTGTTGCTATGTTGTGACTATTGATTTTTTGATTGTTTTTTATGAAATGGCTTGTGAAAGGCCATCATATTCAAACTATAATGAATTTGTTCGTCTTTCATAACTCTTTTTTACATGCAAAACCCTCATGATAATTATAGTCTTGAAATGATTGCCAAATTTTAGAATGTAAATTTGTATTTGAACTTGAAATCAATTATAGTTTTTTCAAAGAAGAGATTCTTAATAATATTGTGAGCATTTTTAGTGGAGGAAATCATTAGAATTTTGTTTTGTTTTCAAGTTTGGTAACTTGATTACAATTCTTTTGTAGATGATGGAATATTGGGTTGAATGAAAGATGTTTTAAATATTGCGAGTGATGTTAAATAGAAATCTCAATTTCTCACATGTTGAATTTGCACTTAAATTTTTTTCTACTAGTATTATTGGGTTTCAAACTCTTGTTTCATTTCAGCAATATTGAAAAATAATTTAAATTATTGTTCAAATTAAAGCAAGTAGGCTTTAAAGCAAAATTATGCTAAGGTGTTTTTGCTAAACGTGTTAAGTCTTAATACCCTTAAGTCTCTTATGTTGTCCTATTGTTACATCGCAATTTCATGTTGTGGACCTTTCTTGGGGTTGTTTTCAAATATTTTATGATGTTTAATATGTCCCACTTGACTTAATATTGATATTTTCATAGGCCTAGACTTGGTTCCACAAAAATACCAAAAAAAATCATATATTTATCTGGGATGAAAAATATATAAATAGTTTGATTAGTAGTCCATTCATTTAAATGGTTCTAAAAATTGCATAACCAATGTCGAGCTTAAACTAGAGATTTAAAAATTTCATAAAACTAAAATTTGACCTCTAAATGGTTTTATTTAATTAATTTATCAATTACCATATGGGATGGTTAGATTTGATGGGCAAGAGCAAAAATATATATTAATTTCTCAGCTACAATAATGGCATTCGGGTGTTAAATTATTCAAAGTTTGGCACATGAGGTTTTCAAATATTTAAATTTTACTCTATTATATATATTTTGCTTGTCCATTAGTTTTTTAAATCATTACATTGCAACTATGACTCATAATTGACAATATTTATGAAAATAATTAACGTTTTCCAAAAATGTTGTCCAATAGCCCCAAATCTAAATATTTCAAAATTTTGACAATATTCCGTAATTATACTATATATCTCCCAATAGTTTGTGAAGATTGGGATATCCTAATGGACATTAACTTTCATTGAATAGATGCTAATTTCAATTATCGAGAAATTATGTGAAGTGAATTCAAGGCTTTTTTTTTTTGATTGGGTCTTTCCAAAATTAAATAAACATAAAACATTTTTGTCATATGTATGGTAGTTCTTACATAAGATATATTGATATTATCATTCAAGAGAAAAAGGCTATAATTTTAAATTTAGACTATATTTTGTCTAATATGCTTTTTAATTTTTTTTAATTTTAATTTTTTTTTTCCTCTTGTGAAATGTAGCTACAAAAGCTTACATTAGGTAATATGAACCAATTTTCACATTTTCATTGCTTCAATTTGGAAACTTTTTTTTTAGAATATTCATCTTTGGGAATCACACAAATTTGTATACAACAATTCATCAAAATTCTCATGAATTTTTTTTAATTGAATTTTGTAATCAATTAAATCTAACAAGAAGGCATGTATTGCAACGTGTCGACAATGATTAATTTTGGAAATTAAGGTCTATCCCACCAAAAATGAACATACTGAAAAAAATTGGTTTTATTTTTGGAATTAAATTTATTTTATTTTTATTTTTATTTCTAAAGTTTCCATATTTTTATGGGTGGTTTTGATTGTTGTATTGAAAGCTTTAGAAGAATGATGAAATGTTTATATTCTTCATATTTCATTTATATAGCCAAATTTAATTAAATCCTTCTAGGGATGATTGCCACTAGAAAATGATTGCCATTTTTTTAACATCTTCTTATGGGTGATAGTCATTTTGGCTACATAAGTCATTTCCTTTATAAAAAAAAAAGCAAAAAAAAAAACACTAGATGTGTGAGGTGTGAAACTTAAAACATTGTTAAAATATAGTCATTATATTATTATATTTCTTTTCTTGAAAATTTGAACTATTTCATTTTTTTTCTAAATGTAAAATTTCAATACAATTTTTTTTTCATATTTTTTGATTTGTTTTCATTTAAAAAATTATTTTCTATGAACCTGCATAGCAAGGTTGGATTAAAATGCAAAATGCAAGGCCAAGTTTAGCCTGGGCACAAGCAAGTTTAGCCAGGGTCAAGTCTAGCACTTGTGGGTTAGAGTAAGGCTCTAGGTATGCATTTTAGGGTTAGGGTTTGGCGCTCATTCCTCCAAGAAAGCTTTAGAGGGCAAGAAAGAAGATGATCGTTTCTTGATCGAGTTTAGCTTACACACCAGGGAAGATGATGACATCAAGACTGTGACCCAGGAAGCAAGCTCGTTTGGCAATGGCCAGAGTGAGTGTGACATCGCTTTCTTCGCTAAAATCACCTCTTCCGGCTCTCGCACTCTCATCAAACCCTTGCTGCACTTGCTCTCCTCCTCCTCCTCCTCCTCTCTCCATGCACCAGCCTATTCTCGCTAGATTTCCGCCGGCTTCGTGGTTGCTGCGATTTCCGTCTGCAGTTGCTCAATTTCATAAGTGTAGTGGGAAAAATAGTTCTAGGGTTTCTTCTTCTGTTTTGCAGCACTCGCTTACGCCGTTCAGTAGTCATGCATTCTCTTGGAACAAACTGTTTAGGAAAGTGCAATTGTGTAGTAGGTCAGGCTACACAATTACGAGTGTTAGAACTAGAATATGTTGCAGAGCTTCTTATTCTTCTTCTTCTTCCTCCTCTTCGGCTTCTGCTGCTTTTGCTGGAAATGGAGTCTCTCGCTTTTCCTCCACGGAGGAGGAGAGATACGACGTGGTTGTGGTGGGGGGAGGGCATGCAGGGTGTGAAGCAGCGCTTGCGGCAGCTCGCATGGGAGCTCGTACCCTGTTACTGACACTAAATCTCGACCGCATTGCTTGGCAGGTTTGTTCCCCGGCGCAGCTTTGGAAAAAACACAAAGCTAGAGTTTTTACAGATTTTGTACACTTCTTTATTGTCAGCCGGTAATGTGCAAGGGGGAAGTCTTTCCACTTTGCTCTATACTTTTTGTTGTCTAACCCTAACCCTAACCCTGCAGAGTTGTTCAGAGATGAATGACTCATTCTTGATAATGTTGTCCTGATCAACAGCCATGTAATCCTGCTGTAGGAGGTCCTGCAAAGTCACAGTTGGTGCATGAGGTAGATGCTCTTGGCGGTGAAATTGGCAGGATTGCGGATAGGTTAGTACTTTGCAAAGCTTTTCAGTATTCCAGTTTATCATCAGCTGTTTTTCTGCGTAGCTGGAACATGATTTTCCATCTTTTTCATTGGTTGCACAACAGCATATACATTTATGGAGTTTTGTCAAACATCCATTTCTCTCAGATTCTTCTTCTTCTTCACACATGGCTTTCACCATGTGTGTGCTCTCTCTACAGATGTTACTTGCAAAAGAGGGTTTTGAATCGGTCAAAGGGCCCTGCAGTATGGGCACTGCGGGCTCAGACAGACAAGAGGGAGTATGCAGCAGAGATGAAGAAGATAGTAGAGAGGTGCATCATTTCTTAAAAACCACCACCTGTAGTGCTCAATTTTGCTGAAAGTTTGGTGACAACACAGGCACTGGAGTTCCTGACAGCATTTTTTGCTTTTGTCTATACATCACAAATCTACCTTCTGATTGTCGTGTGGCTTTTGTAACAGTACAGAGAATCTGCATATACGCGAGGCAATGGTTACAGAGGTGTTGATAGGTAGTAATGACAATGTGATTGGGGTGCGAACATTCTTTGGAGTTGATTTCTTTGCACCCTCTGTTGTTGTCACAACTGGAACATTCATGAATGGCAAGATTTGGGTTGGCAAAGCTTCCATGGCTGCAGGCAGAGCTGGTGAGTCAGCATCTGTTGGCCTCACTGAGAATCTCCAAGGTTTAGGATTTGAAACTGATCGCCTCAAGACTGGAACTCCAGCTCGAGTTGATATCCGCTCTGTAGATTTTAGCAAGCTGGAGCGACAACCTGGGGATGATGAGGTATGGTCTTGACATCACTCTTTGGATTTTCCTGCTATGTCCTTGTGATTGCAGCTGTGGTATGTCATACATTGGCAATGAATTGCCAGTTCTGGAACCATAGCTCTTATTGCTCTTTGCACACTAAGAAGTTGCAAGTCCAATTTTGTAGGGAGTTTTGGTCAGAGGCACATAGAAGGGTCACGAGTGCTAATCTCTGGTTTGAGGAGTTTCTCATGGTGAGGGAAGCTTTGAGGCCATATTTTTTAAAAAAGCAGCAAAGTGATTTCAACGTTCCAATGGTTTCCAGAAAGCAGGAGTTCTCTTCCAAGCATACACCTGGCCTCACTTCAATTGGCACATGACTTTTCTTGAGTGCAATTGAAGCAGATATTGAATCTGCAGGAGGACAGACTGCATGTAAAAGTGGCTTCTTGTGTGTTGTGAGCTGCTTTGCCATGGCTGTGTGATCTCACACTCACAACATATCTGCCCTGTGCCTTGTCACTGCAGGTTAGATGGTTCAGTGTGGACCCAGCAGTGCACATAGAGAGAGAACAAATGTGCTGCTACCTAACAAGGACTACAGCAGCCACACATCAGATGATTATGGACAATCTGCAGGAAACACCCACATATGGTGGATGGGTGGAAGCAAAGGGGCCACGGTATTGCCCATCAATTGAAGACAAGGTAATGATGATGGTTGTCCTTACATTTCAATGTGCTTATTAGGCACTGCTTTAGCAAGCTGCTTTTCATTGCTATAGGAAATACAAGCTATTGCCTTTCTTGAGGCTGTGATGTTTCTGGGTATTGTTGTAATTTACATTTTCTCTATACAGATGAAATGTGTTTGTTGTTCTTTTGATGAGCAGATAGTGCGGTTTAAGGACAAGGAATCTCATCAGATTTTTCTGGAGCCTGAAGGTCGAACTGTTCCAGAACTTTATGTTCAGGTCAGTTTGTTGTCTACAACTGTCATTTCTTTATTTCTAATTGATTGCTCACAGCCAATTTCTTTTGTACAAAATTTTGCATCTACATGACACTTTCTTTTTTATCATCACAAAATTCCTTTAAGATGTCTTTTAGTTTGCTACATTCTGAGGAGAAAAACATGAAAGTTGCCATATTTGGACACTGGGTTTGTGGATGCCAAAACATAGCAGAATTCTAGAAACTGTCTACTGTCCTCTCTGACCTGTAGCCAAATTTGGGTCTTTCCTCTTGTGGATGGTTGCCAATGTGGCTACATCAAAAAAATTGAGAAAAAACCTCTGATTGGTCATATTTGTTTGGTATGATTTGCTGGAATGCAATCACCATGATCATGTTGCCTGGTGAATTGGCCACCAATGATACATAGGAAGTCTGCTGGGAATGCCTTCTGTATCTAATGTGTGTTTTTGATTTAATGTCTCTGATTTGGTGGCTTTATTCTGAGGTCCAGCTGCACCTGAGAGATTATACAGGATACTTAACTTGTGTGTTGAATCATCTTGGTGTGAAACAGGGATTTTCAACAGGCTTACCTGAGAGACTACAACTTTCACTTTTAAGAACACTGCCTGGATTGGAGAGTTGTTCAATGTTAAGGCCTGCATATGCTGTAGAATATGACTACCTGCCTGCCCACCAGTGTCATCGCACCTTGATGACCAAGAAGGTGGAGGGCCTGTTTTTCAGTGGCCAGATCAATGGCACCACAGGCTATGAAGAAGCAGCTGCTCAGGTCACTTCCACTCACTGTCGCCATTGTCATGGATTTTAAGAGGGATGTTGGAAATAACAACAGTTTTATCAAGTTCATTTTCATGGTCTAGATTTCCTTCTCAAGGCGAAGTATTGTACATGGCAGGGAGTGGTAGCAGGCATCAATGCTGCGCTGCTTACATCCGGCAAGCAACTCTTATCCCTAGAGCGAGAAAGCAGCTTCATTGGCACACTGATTGATGACCTAGTAACTAAGGATCTCCGTGAGCCATACCGAATGTTGACAAGGTTCTCATTTCCTCACAAGGCATAAGATCCATCTGGTTTACTAGCCACATGGGTACACCAAGTATTCAGGGGAAATCTCATTTAAAAAATGTGTTGTTGATGAGTCATAGGTACAACACTTCTGCAGTGAACATAGTGATCTTTTGTCTTCTCCAAGACAGTTTTTGTGATTAATTCTTCTAAGTGCCATTGTGTTGGTGTGGTGGATTCTGACATCTTGTGAACCTGGCTTTGTTATTCAGTAGGTCAGAACATCGACTCCTGTTACGGGCTGACAATGCAGACAGTCGTCTGACTCCTCTTGGGCGTGAATTGGGGCTTATTGATGATCGCATGTGGACATTGTTTGAGCAGAAGCAAGCACGAATTGCTGCAGAAAAACAGAGATTGCAGACAACTCGAATTTCTAGTAGGATTTTCTTGATTTTCTGGTGAATTCTTTGTATAATGTCAAGAGGCAAGGAACACAGGTTTTACAATCAGGCATAGAAAATAGATGCTCTGCTTAGAAGAGATGTTGTGCTTCTATTGAGTTAATGTCCTCATTGCAAAGGATTCTTTCTCTTTATGTAGAGATGTTGCTTCTTTCTGTCCTACAGTTCCTACAGGTATGGGTGAAATATATAGGCAACTACAACATCTGGAGTTAATATTTGTGGTTGCAGTGTCAGATAAAATTGCAGAGGAGGTTGCAGAAGTGTCAGGGCAGGCCATCCGGGAAGTGGTTCCCTTGCAAACGTTGTTGAAGCGCCCCCATGTCCACTATTCAGTACTGGACAGACATGGCTATGGCAGCCCAGAGCTTACAGACATGGAGAAGGAATGTGTGGAGATTGATATCAAGTATGAAGGCTTTATTATGCGGCAGCAAAACCAGCTTGAACAGGTCACTCAGCGCTTTGATTTGCCATTTTTTCAAGATCATATTTATGGAACTAGTCAAGACCTTTCTGAAATGACATTTTTCCTTGCTGTATAGGGGTTTTCTCTCACACCATATGCCTGCTGGTATATCAGTTCAGTTGATGGTTTTAAGTGTGAGGTGTTCTTGCTTTGCGCTATGCTGTTCTACTGTTAAAGATTTTGAAAGTTGAAAGGTAGCCTTATTGCTGGGGGACTCACTGTGACTTCAACTTGGGGAAATTTGGGTGCATAGATGGTGCATAAGCAGCACAGGGTGATTCCACAAGACATTGACTATCATCAAATTCGTACGTTATCAATGGAAGCCCGTGAAAAGCTTTCAAAAGTAATCCCCTTAAGACTCCAGACTACTTTCTGGTTTTCACAGAGATTTATTCACTGAGAACATCGCCTGTTTTGGACTTCACAAAGAATGTCACCTTCTCTGCTTTTAAATTGAATGCCCTCAATGTACTATGCAAACCCCATTTTGCCATTTTCACCTTTGAATGAAGCGAAAAGGGTGTTGGCTGAAGCAGTGTTCTTTACAGTCTAAATGTCATTATTTATCATTTTGTAAATGCTACAATAACCAACTGCTTGTTGTGTGATCACATGTTTCGAATCAGGTAATCCTCATAGTTTTCCCTCTGCCCTGATGAAACACAGATTAAAGAAGCTTCTCATTGGGTGTGTGTCGGGTTGACGCAGATACGGCCTCAAAACATTGGACAAGCCTCAAGGGTGGGAGGTGTAAATCCAGCAGATGTTACTGCTTTACTTATATTTCTTGAAGTCAGACGGCGTCAAACTGAGGCAGCCAAGAGGCAGGATGAGAGAGAATTTGCAAGAACAGCAGCTTTAGTGGAGGACAACAGCATCCTTGAACAAGCACTTTCTGCCTAAATCTGGTGAAAAGATTGACTCAGCAAGGTTCATCAGTTTCTTGCTTCACTATCTTCTTTGTCACAGTGTAAACAAATTAATATTAGTCTGGTCGATAGTAGCATCAAATCACACCATTTGTCCCTTTTGCTGTCAGGGATATACTCTGCACATCATATAAATTGTGACTTGTGTCTAGGAGTTGAACCCCTCAGATATCCAACATCACAAACTACTGCAGCTGTACCTCAGTACCTTACATTGAAATCTGGAACTGCTCACTGTAACATATTTCCCAACTTCAATGACTAGCCTCTTTCAAGTTGGATCTCAATGTGATGGTTTCTGGACTGGCTGCCAGTTCTGGAATGCATGCAACACCTTCACTGAATTCTCTGTGGGACTTCAAGCACCCTTTTGACCATATAGTCCATGTGTGTATGTTTGTGGAGTCCTAGAAGTGCATATGTATGAATGAAGCATTTGTCCTCATAAAGATCATCCTATGAAAGTTCCTTTGTGTTGTCTATCTCCTCTTCCACTGTTCTTCTTGTTCAGTTCTCATTCTGAATTTTATCCTGTCTCAAATTATCTGAAGATTTGTTTGTGGAGGAACCATGAGATTGCACTTGTGGATTTGTTCAGAACTTGCCATCCTCTTGTCTCAGATTGGTTGGGTTCATTAGCATAATTTCTTTTAAGGGCAAGTGTTTTTGAGGTATGAGATGTGCAAAAGGACCAAATGTAATGAAAGGAGCATTTAAGATGAGTACAGGAGGAATCGAGTCTAAATTGGTGGAAAGAAAGTAGTCGAGGTTCATCAGATGTAAATATAAACAGGTCGCAGTTTTGTCAAACCAATGTATGAACATGGATCATAACCAGCTGATAGAATATGTCATGTAATTGTCTAGTGGTAATCTAGCTCATATGATGTGTACAGAAGACATTTTCGATCTTATAAATATGTCCACTTTCTTTGCTCTGTGATATGCAGATGTCTTCTGCTGTCAAATGAGTTGCAAGAAAGTGTAGTAGCTAACCCACCTTATCTTATCCATCTGTAACATGGAATTGCCAAATCTTGATGTTTACTAACACAGTCCTACCCATCAGTGCCCACCACTTTTGCTATGCTGTGGTCTTTGGAAGACCAAACTTCTCACTTGTTCTTGTAGCAACCATCACTTCCATGAATGCATTGAATGATGCCCTCAATAATCTGGCCTCCACTCCTTTCAGAGTTCTGCGACAGGTAATCTTGCAGCTAAGTCTCTAAACTGTCCACAAGGACTACTATTAGAACTCATCCTGGATCCAAAGAGGTGGGTAATGAAACCTGGCACATTGCTTCAGTTCTATGACAAGATCCATGATGATGCAAATGCAACTTATCAGGTGAAGTCAGTCACATATGCTTCAAGTGTGGGGAGGTCCACAGGTTAGGCAGAAGAGCAAGCTGCTACCACGACTATTTCCATCTCCCTCCCTCTCTCGTTCTGCCTGCCCAATGAAACAGGACAAAACTTCTGGCAAGAAATCCGAAAAAATGCATTCAAATATGCAAGTTTCAAAGTAACTGCCAAGACAAAACCGATAGGAGACATGGTCAAAGATGCACCACTGCCACTAGGTGACTTGCTCCAATTGAGGATTCGAAAACAAGCCGAGCAACCACCAAATTTGCAGACTCAGTTTCACCCTTACACCAAGGTGCAAGTGGTGCAAGTAGTCAGAAAAAAATAGACAGAGGAAAACTAGGCTTCCAACTTGTGCTCAAAAGTGCGAAGAACTTTACACAACTCATTCTCCTCTGCAGAGATCACCTCCAACTGAGATCATTGTTTTTTAGTGGTCAAATTTGAATTTGTTCTTAGTATACAGTCTGCAACTGGCAAGTTTTAGGGTCTTTGTTCAATCCCTGCATCCTGCTGCAGAAGTATGCAATTTCAAAAATAGAACTCTAGCACTAGATTGAAAAGGAAACAGTAGCCACTCAAATGATTTCCTCTATGAAGCCACAATGTTTGCAGGTGAAAAGCAATATGAGCTCAAAATCAACAGATTTTTCTGCAACCTCATTTGTGACTAGCACTAATCAATCCATGTTATCGGAACAGCATTCAATAAGCAAAGGGAATGCACATGTAATGCCAGATTCCTCCAGCTTTAACAGCCCTGCACCTAACCATGCTTGAACTGATCTATTGCAAACCACCCAGGACAGGCTCGTCAAACTGTCCAATTCAGACTGAAGGAAATTTGCATCCCCTCCTGATCCACCTGGTCTCTCTTTGCATTGCCACCTCCTTTGACACATTTGCTATCTCACAGTGGTTTCTCAAAGTCATGGAACAACTGCATGACAAGGAACAAATACATCAGGTCCTTCAAGCTTTGATGGATGCAAAAACTTCTTTTCCTTTCAGCCCTACCAAGAACCATACTCAAAGAAATGTAAGTAAATTGTCCTAATGTCCTATTATGAGGGAGAACAAAAAACAGACCTCAAAAGGTTTGCCACTCCGCTCCAAATCAACCATGCAGAGGGCTACATCACAACTTTGTGACACAATGGGCTCTGAGTCCTTTTGAAATTCTTTTAGCAACTCCACACTCTCCTCATCTGCAAACACCACATTTGCCCCACCATTTTCACATAGATGTCCAATTCATATCTCCATCCAAACATTCCACAAACACCACCCTCATTTTTTTAAAGCCTAAAGACAATGATTAACTTCTAACAACTTGTCTCTTGTGGCTTTGAAAGATAGATCCCAGCCTGGTCTGCCACTGAAGCAATCTGTATTAAGGGAAAATAGGAAGACAGATCAAGAGTTGCACAAGCCCATAATCAACCACAACATGAAGGCAAGAAAAGGCAATACCAGCAATAGAGCCAAGGGCCTCAGCAGCTTCATGGCGCACCATAGGATGTTCTCTTGTGTCCTTAAGTGTACTTGCTAGAGCCTTAGTGGACACTTTGTCTTGAAGCTGGCCCAGCACATAAGCAACCTGTTGACAGTAATAATGACACTAGTCATGTGTAGTGCTTGCTATACAGAAGCCTGTTGCAAGAATATATCAATCAGATTGCAGAGAAAAATCCACAACAAAGCTTTGAAGGTAGCATCTGCATTACTTCCAGCAGAACCAAAACTAACATGGTGAGAATGACTGGATTCATAAACTTATGAGTGTTGCTCACAAAGTATAGATCATCACCATCATCATGAATAGCATTGACTAGCAGCCATGACTCCCCATGGACTTCAACTCAAAAGAAGTCTAGCTAATTAAAAAAGTTGATAGTATCCTGTTTCAAGCTGCAATAAACTTGTGAGGGTAAGCATCATTACACTTCAGCTTCTTCCCTGAACAAGCAAGCATCTAAACCTAAGAGCACAGAGAGAGGGAGGGACTACATGGTGCATGGATGGATAGGTTGCAATGGAAATGCAGGCAGATGAACTTCAACAGGAATATAAGTACTTATTACAGCAAAAAGAGTTGTCAAAGTTCTGACAGCAAAAATAAAGGAGAGACATGCACTGCAAACCTCATGTCGGAGAAGAGCACTTCCAGCTTGTAAAGCAGCAACTATGGCATTCACAGCCTCGGAATCACCATGGTTGCGAAGACCAAATAAGGCAGCATACCGCTCATACATTGGCACATTCTCATTCAGCAGCACCTTCCTTTGCCAGCCCATTGCATGCCATCCAACCTTTCACCCCATGAGCTTTGTTGCAGAAACCAGGAGCAGAGGCATCTATTGCAATGGGTAACGAGTTATTCACACAAAACACCCAAAGGTTTCCGTCTGCTATGTCAATAAGACTGCTAGAATGTCATGCTAAAAGTTTTTACCTCAAATCAGCAACAGACAAGGAAGACAAAGCAGCCACTGCAGGGTCAACTGAGAGGAAGGGTGATTGTTGTGTGTTGTCAAGGGCCTGGCCTTGTTGGATGCGGTGAAGTGCAAGTTCGCATGTCTGTTGTACTTCAGGTGCTGGATCTGATACAAGGCTCTCCTGTAGAAGTGGTGTGCACTCTGCTGCTCCTATTGCTCCTAAGGCCTCTGCTGCCTGCAAGTGTTCCACCCCACTGTTACCAGACAATATCCTGCCATCTTCCCTCTTCCTTGAATTGTATTGTATTGTGCTGATAATAAGAGAGTATCTTCTGCTTTCTGTCACATTCTTCAAAGACCTACACACTGTTCAATTTTGTCTATCAAAAGCATGGAACCTGCAAAGATAGTGCATACACAAATCCATTGGAAAGATCATACATGAGATAATACAAACCTCATCTTGCTTCCCCTGAAACACATAGACAAAAAAAAAGTTGACATGCAGCAGAACAAAACCTTCACAGAAAAAGGGGGAAGAGATGATGCAATCATCAGCCAAGAAAAAAATTGGGCAGGGGAACATACATACATACTTACCTCATGACGCACAATTGGATGGAAAGAAGAAGTGTCCTGAAGTACTGTGCAGAGTGCTGGAATGGCAGCCACATCCTGCATCTGCCCTAAAGCGAATGCTGCCTCATGCGCCAGCAGGTTAGATGCATCGCTCATTGCTACAAAACCCCGAACAACAAGGCACACCATCAAATTCAGCTCTCTACTTCCACTTCCCCCTCCACCAAAAAGTAAACCCTAAACAAAACCCTAAAAAACCAAACAAAGACAAACACAAGATGCAACAACACCACATACCAAAACCTCAAGTGAAAAAATCTTTTCATCAACCCGGCCATGAAAACAAACCAAGGTGCGAGAAACCCTAAGAAAAGAACACCTGGGCGGTCTACAACACAGAATAAAAATACTAAACCAGACAGACTGGTCGACCGACTGACCGACCGACCGACCGACCTTTGATGAGAGCTTGGCGAGGTCCATCGCCCTTCAAGTTGCGGAGAGTGAACAGAGCCCGCCAGCGATCGGAGATGGGCGAATTGGGGTCCAGTAAGAGTTGTTGCAGGAACACCTCCATGTCGTGCTGCTGCTGCTGCAGCATCGCAAAAAAACCACGTTCCGTTGGAGAAGAAGAAGGAAAGGCGTTTGGTGGCCACTGACGGCGATTCTTCTTCTTCTTCTTCTTCAGGATTTTGATGGCATATTATACCACTTTTGAGGCAATATTATTTTATTTAATGATTAATATCAATATTTTTTTCAACTTTGTTACAATTTTAAATAAAGATTACATGTTAAGTAAATGAAATATTACTCTCTTTTTAAAAAAAATTAATGGGGTTTTAAAATGTATTTAAAAGTATTTTTAAAAGTATTTTTTCATTACATTATGCCATCAAGCATTCAAAAAACACTCTTTTTTTTGCATATTAATGGAAATTCATTTTTGTAATTTATAATAGATATTGCTAATTATTTTCTAATACCCATTATGATTAGATTTTCAAATTTTTAATTTATAGATATGAAAAATGGATACTATTAACAAATGTGGACATGACCCTATTTTTGCAAAGCATAATAGGGGTTCGAATTTGAGAGAAAATTTAAAATTTTGAAAAAAAAAAGGGGGGGAGGGAAAAAAACCATATGATCAAAATATGGGTTTTCCAATGTGTATGTGACAAAGTGGTTTTCCCTTTCATTGTGTTACCACCTTGCATGAACAAAAATAAACAAAAAAATGACTCACATCACAAAATTATAAGAAAATAATTAAAGTAAAAACCTTATGTTACATATTTAAAAGGATGGGAATTTAATGGAATAGTTTAAATACCTTAATTGATTAACTTGGTTGAAGTAAATATGCATGTGAAATGACAATGAAATCATGTTCAAAATGCCCTAAATCTAATGTAATAAAAAAAATTGGAACACAACAATTAATGAAGGTTTATAATTTTTTAATTTTAAATATTTTTTAAAATTTAAATAAATAAATAAAATTTAATCTCTGGGTAAGTTATTTGCCTGATTATTAATATATATTTTTTGAAACAATAAAATAATAATAATAATTTTATCTCAGTTGAAAAAATAATTAAATCATTTCAAATTTGATTGAGTTTTGAATTAATAAGGATGACATGTGTAAAAACAAATTTTGAAATATTTATTATTTCTTTCTATTCATATATTATTCTAGTTTATTTTTTTCACACACATAAAATATTTTTTCAGTATTTAATAGTTGTTATCACTTAGAGAAAATTAATTTATATTCATTTATAAAGTGTGGTAATTGAATCCATAAGCTTTTAAAGAATCATTTGAATTAATATTTTCATTTTCATTATTAAGTGCTTCAAATGGAATAATAGGAGTCAATTTAAGATATGGACCAAGTTTTTAAGAGTGCATTGTTATGTGAAATATGGTTTAAATTATGATTTACAAAAATGAATTCAAAATTGTTTTATATCTTGTGGGTTCAAAAAAGGTTCCATTATATTGTACTGTGAGAATGTACATAAAAATATCATTTGCAAATCTTTTTTTAAAACTTTTTAAAATAGTGAAAATTATTGGTTACATTGTATTAATTTTTTTATAAGCAATTTGTATTCATTAGATTTATCTTTTTTAAATTCAAGTATTTTCATAATATATTTAAAATATTGTGGTAAAAGTTAAACAAAAATTTCAACAAAACTTAAATAACCATTAACCTAATGAATTTTTTTAAATATGTGTTGGAATGGATCTTTTTATTCTATTTACCCCTTAAGTTTCGAGGTTTAATTTTTTATGGTTTTAAGCATCTCATTATTATATTTTAACTAACTACATACACAAAAACACATCCAAGTATTTTAAAACCAAGGATTGAAAAGTGAAAAACATTTCACATGGATTTCAACAAAACATATTTCATCAAATTGGGTTTATAATAATTGTCGATGTTTTAAAATAGATGACTCAAATTACATCCCAATGTCAATGTCCTTGAGTTTTTCATAAATCACATAGATTCAAAACAATTTAAATTCATATAAGCATTTTCACCTTTAGTTGTGTGAATGTTTCAATTTCACCATTTTATGTAGCATGTCATTATTTTATAGTTTCAAAACCATGATAACTATAACTTATCATGCATAATATTTATAATGGCATTTAATGATTAAGAAAAATGAACATTTATTCAACATAGATACAGTAACAAAACAAAAACATGAAAATGTCAACAAAAATAATAATTTTCCCAAGATCTCATTTACGATTCAAATGATTATTGACATACATGTATGAAAGTAAATAAAAAACCTTTATAATTACAATTTTTAAATCATCAAAAATTACATTGAACTTTTGGTAAGTTTAATACAAAACTTGAAAAACTTTGGTGTCATACAAATGATTAACAATTGACTTTGAAATCAACTAAGTAATATGGTGTTTAAAGTTAAGTTTGCTTGAAATTTTGGAGTCCTATAATAATTGCAATATGCACAATTTGAAAGTGAATAAGTCTATTTCAACTATCATTTAACTTTAAAATTTGAAAAATGAATATTTTATGCACTTGCAACCGATTAATCCAAAAAACTGTAACTTTCAAATTCAAAGTTTTTTTGAAAAAAATGACACAAATCAAAAGTTGTAACCATTTACATATGATGACAAAAAATTATAACCATAGTAATTATTATTTGATTGTTATGAAAATTTGAAAAAAACTTTTCATCACACATAGGTTGGCTAAAGTTAATGAGACTATTATGCTCTTCAAACACAATCCTTAAACTTTGCAGTCTTCTTGAATTACAATCACCATCTCTTTCTTTTGTCCTTCATCTTCACAAAAACCCCATAAAACAACATATTCCCCCATGTTATTAATGTTATGGCATTTTTAAACAAACTAGTAAATAACACAAGGAGGCACTTTGCATTAAAACTATGGATAGTTTACCTTTGTAAATGTGTCACTATTTTCAAAGTTTTCAAATTGTTTGAATACAATGGAATGTTTAACTCTATTGTTAGACCTTATTTTTGTGCGAGTTATTGCATTTGCATGATTTAATGTGATCCACTTTGTTGATGACCAATCAAATCCTTCCAAGATATGTTTAATGTTCACAACTCTTGAAAAATGTCAAGGTGAAACCACTTGTCGATCTCCTTGAGGATTTCAATCCAAGATGAAGGAGGCCTTGTGTTGTAATACTTCAATGGTACATCATATAAAATTTTCAGAATGTTTTAGGCTACAACATCATATGGAAGGGAGGATATGAACGTCTCATCCATCTTTTACATGGCCTCCACAATCCTACAACAAAAATTATATAAATAATTATCAATATTTACTTGATATTTGTAAATTATATTATTTCATAAGATAATAATTTTTAAAAACACATTTTTTGAACTACTCGTGCATATATGCATAGCTAGCAAACAAAATTATGTTCAAAACATGGCATATATTTGTATATTCGAGATAATAAAAGAAATCCAAAGTAATTTAATGCAATAATCTCAACCATTGTTGAAAAAAAATGCAAGTTATAATCATGTTTCAATCCCATGAACACGCATTTATAGACTACAATGTTATGAACTATTGATGGTTTGGTAGAATCCAAACCAAACATATTATGCAAAAATTTATGTACCTATATAGGACTGATAGATGCAAGTGTGAATCTTACACTTGTAAAAATACTCAAAGCAACAACACTTCCTCCACAACCAAGGTCCAATTATGATATGTGGAATCATCAACAAAAATATATATACATTATAATTTTACAATTTACCATTTTGTGAAATCATCAAAAGGCAATAATGAGTTGTAAAACTTCCTAATGTAAATTTCATTCAATGTGACTAAGTACATTGTTCTAGCCCAACCTTGTTAAGTTTATAAAGACTAGATTTGATCTTGTAATTGCCATCTTGTAGGATAACCTCTTCGTGCTTTTCATTCACTTTCTACATCTGGTTTGAGGTATAGTGTAATGCACCTAGTGCACTTGGCCTCAAATGCGGTGTTTTATACATATTACATTCAACCTCCCATGTATTCTACACATACTAGTGGGTACCCGCGACCTTGGGTCAAAAATTTTGATATTAAAAAAATGAAAAAAAAACAACACTGGAATTGGACTCGTAAAATGGAATTGTTTGGTCCATACTAATAAAATCGTTCCCCAAAAGAAAAGAAAAGGGGAAAAAGATAATAAAACGGTTATGAAAACAGCAGCAAAATATTTCTGCACCCAAAAGAAAAAGATATCGGTGCTGCTTATTTTCTCCAACAGTCAAATCTCCAACAACAGTCGATCTGAACCGTCCGATGTAACAGGGTTTCTCTGTTCCCCTCCCACCTCCTCTTTGTTTGCCTATTTCTGGTGGAGAGGGTTTTCCATCTTGTAAATGATGTGCAACTAGTCTCAAGTTTTAACCTATGCCTTTCACCCTGTACAATTCTCACCTGTCTATAGGAGAAGCTATTGAGGAGGTCCTGAAACTGCCTTTGGGATCTTCAAAATGATTGCTTGAAAGCTTTCTCATTTCAACCAGGGGAGCTTTTGTAAGCTCAGGACACACATAATCTATAATATTGGGTTGCATTCTTTTCCTACTTGTTTGCACTCACTATTGTTTGGAATTGATGTAAGTCAGTCAGGAGTCATGGGTATTCATGATGATGGTGCTGGGTCTGGCACTTTGTGAGTGGTGGCACTCATAAGGTTCATGACTGCATCCCTCAATTTTTTTTGTGGTTACCTTTCAAAGAGTTGTTGTGGAGCTTTTCTTTGCTGCAATCTCAATAGATAGAAGATTCATTCAACTTGTGGCACACCCTAAATTCTATGTGTGGCTGACAAAAAGTTTTACAGTTTGCACTTTGGGGTGGATGCTTGTGTAGAGGAGAGGCTGCCTTGCAAAAGAGTGTCTTTGAACAGGCCTGTATGGTGGCAGGCATGGCATGTGGGCATAGACTCTGCTGTGGAAACCAGAAGTATCCTGCTTTTGGTCCCCTTTGTTGAGAAGCTTGCCCAAATCCTGAGGCCCAACATCAAAACCAACTGGCGGAAAATCCAGGTCTGCTGCTCCACCTGTTTGCTTGGACTAGTCCTCCTGCAAATGTCATGTGATTATTCATTTTTGTTAGATCCTCTGTTGTTTTGAGTAGATGAAATGCACTCTTTGTTTGTCTTCTTTTCTGCCCATCTTCCACCTCAGAAGGCTAGTCTGATGTGTGGATTTGCAGGGAGAGCAGGAGTGGTTCAAGTGCTTGGGTTCTGTCAAAAGTAGTGCCGACTTGTATGTGTTGGTAAATGACCTGCTCACAAAAGGAGTTGACTGGACGGAAGCACAACAATTTTTTCCAATCTGCAACACACAATGCGGTGATTTTTGACTCTCTCTAGTATATAGAATGACTTCCCTCATTTTGTTTGTGCTTGCACAATCTTGGGCTGGTGGATCAGATGTTGCAGTAAGATTTGTGCATGAATTGTGATACTATGCTGTTATGTCACTTGCCTACTGTAGAATGTGGTCCATTTGATGTGAATGCTGATAAGGAATATGCAATTAGCGTGTTTGGGAAAAATCCTAAGCTTGCTGCTTTTACCAATCTCCATTTCTATTTAGGATGAGCACATATCTTCTGAGATCCCACCCCTTTCTGTTTTACCCTCTCCATCCTTGTCCCTGTGAAATCTGTGTGGTTTTTGGCTGCTGGAATCCTGGTTTGTAGTTGATCATAACTCACAATCATTTGTGGTACAGAAGTGAAGCAGAGTCTGTGGGATGAAAGGGGGCAATCAAAAAGGGGAGCCAGAGCCTCTCAGAAAACAAAGGGTCAATTGTATGTGAAGAAAGCATCTCACATCAATATGGATAATAGTGATAAGGTGGACTGAGGTGGGATTAAGGGACAGAAGGTGAAGGTTGACATGGAGAAAGCTGGCCCTGACACTTCTGAGCCTAAGAAAAAGTCCATTCAGCACAGACGGAGGAAGATAGTTATCTGGGCAGGGAAGGACTCAGGGATGGAGGAGGAGAAGGGTAGTGAAGATGCTGCTCAGTTCTTGAGCTAGAAAAACATAGTTCAGACAAGGAAAATTCAGACAAATCAGAACCAAGCAGCTGAGGGGGCAACATTGCTGACAAACCCGACCCTAGTGCAAGACGTCATCAGGAAGGGCGATCTGAACTACTCAGTTACCGGACCAGGTCTAAAAGGAAGGCAGATGAGGTCAAGGTCAGTGAGGGGCAGAAATCTGCTAGGACAGAGGAGGGACCGTTGAGTCGCCTTCATCAAGGCTTTTCATCTTGAAATGTATTAGGGTTTAGGGTTTATGCAAGGCAGGATCTAAACTCAGGACCCAATTCGTGGTTGTAATGCTTGTCAACCTCTGTATTTGTTCCACATGTCACTCATCACAACTCATGGGACTCTTTTGAAATTCATAGGTCCCTGAGATTGGCTTTTGCATTTCAATCAACGTGCCTTCTAAGGTATCAGCAAAGATTGTCCTGAGTTTGCCTTCAGTGTTTTGCAATTTATCAGTCTTTTCTGAGAGACATTGTGTGGAAGTTTTTGTACTGGAAACTTTTGCATACTCCACTTGTGTCAGCAGATGGAGTTTAAGAGCAGAGATGATGTTCTCCAATTATACACTGATTGATCTGGCTGAATTGGCAGGGTAACTTCTCAATATGAAGCTGAATTTACTGATGAGCCCTCCAGAATGGCTAAAGATTGATCGAATAGTTGCATGCTGCAAGCAGGATACAAATGCTGGAACCCCTTCTGCACTAAAACGAAAAGCCACTGCAGTATCTGATGATGACAGAAGTCCACTTGAGTATCTTGTGAAATGGTGTCACCTAGACTACAATGGGTACACTTCGGAAGAAAAGAGTGGTGACCAAGACATTCTAGATGGCATTCAGAAGTTCTCTGAAGCATTTGATTGCAAAGAAAAGGGAGCTTTCTAAGCAAACAGGCAGGGATGTTGCTATGCTGTTTTGTTGCTGTGATTGCAGGAATTGGAAATTCTCTTCTGAGCCCAGTGAGTTGCTTGCAAGTTACAAGATTATGGGTTGGGTTCAAAAAGTATTAGACAGACTAAGAGTTGTGAACCCAAGCTGTGCTTACTCCCCAATCTCAAACTCTGGGTACTTTTGGGTGCGTTGAGAGTTGTTGATCAATTACCCCCCACAAGTTTGCCAAATAGCTCAAAAGCCTCTTTGCTCTTGTGCCCCAAGCAGAAGAATTCTCAGATCAGCTTCTGAACCATAACTACACTGTCCCCTCGCACAAACACCTACAACAAAACCAAAAGTAATCAATCAGGCCCCCCCAAAAAAACTGCATCAGGAAATTTTGAGCAGCAATATTTCAACCTCTTCTAATTTATTTTTTCAACTGCCTACAAAAAATTGCTCCCACAAAAAGAACCAGATGATTGAAAGTGGAATTTGCCTGATTGAGATGTCGTCGCCGCCGTTCCAACTTGGGGAACAGTTTCAACTCCATCATATCTCTGATGAGACATTCAACCGATTCTCCACATTCTTCTTGCACTGTTTGGTTGCCCAAGTATTCATCTATGCAATTTGGCTCTGGTGGACACCGGATTTCTTTGTCTTCTTGTTGGGAGGATCCAATATGGCCCCCCTGCTTCCGTACAAGACGAGGCACCTGGCGTCGCACTGTGAATAGCAAGTGGAGAGCCTCAAAGCCCAAGTCATGGCGAGTACCAGCCTTCTTACTACTGCACCCACAGACTTGACTTTGAATTCAATGAGAGCTTCAGTATCAAAATGCAGGAGAACTGCATTCATGCACATAAATTCAAGCGGAGAGAGAGAGAGAGAGGGTTCACCAACAAACCTGTGTACTGTTCATCAACATCTTGCAAGACCTGCAGAAGAAAAAAGATCTAAAACTCAGTAGGAGGGGCAAGCACTTGCCTGGATGAGTATGCTCCTCTTGTAAAACCAACCCACGATTCTGGTCTTCAACTACTCTCATAAAGTAACGTTGGGACTGTTTCACAACTATGATCACCCCACATCTCTTGCAAGCAAATCCAGACATCTTACTACTCTGCTAAGATAAACACTATGGTAGTTCTTGCAACTTCCATGGGTACCTTGTCCCAAAAAGGTGGTCTGACAGGAGAAGGGTGAGAGAGTAGTGAATAGAAATGGAGCCACCACCAGCAGTCCTCTCCCCACTTCCTACTTCTGATCATGAAACTAAGGACCAAATGGTGGTCATGGCAAACAAAAAATTGGTGAAGATGAACTAGCCTCCAAACTCTGGTGGAATTTTTTCTTGTAAAATGCAAAAGGCAAGACCATACCATGTTGAAGTGCTTGTCAACAGCGAGTAGAAATCCCACCAAAGTGCCCCGAATACCATGAGCATGACGGGTCCACACCAGCACACGCCCTCGTTTCTCATAACATTCTACTAGTAATCCCAGGGGGCCATCTTTAAGTTTCTCTGCAGATTTAAAAAACCAACCACCCCCCCCCTCCCTCCCCCCCGGGCCCACAGCCTTCCTATCAGATAACGGCTTGTGAAGTAGAATGCTAAACATCAGCAATGCAATGTGAAGGAAGGAAGGAAGGAAGGGAGAAACTTGAAAATGATTGATTCCTCACAGAAGAATACACTTCTCCAAGAAGAAGAAGCAGGGGAAAAAAATTTGAGGTAAAGGATTTACTTCTGCAACAACTACTAGTGGAAAGTTCAAGATGACAAAACCTGGACTGTACATTGCAGTTTACCTGCCATTGCATCAAGAACCTTGGTCTGTCTTGCCCTCTCTGCTGCCTTCTCCATCTGTAAAGATGTTCGAGCCTGCAAGAACAACCAAGTTTCATGATGACCAGAGCAGCAAAATTGCACTCAAAGAAGCAGAGGCAGAAGCAGAAGAAGAAGATGGCGTTGATGCTTTAGGGTTTGGGGTTCAGAAGAGAAGGAGAGCAAAAAGATGATGTTGATGCTTTAGGGTTTGGGGTTCAGAAGAGAAGGAGAAGAAGAAGACGGTGTTGATGCTTTAGGCTGTGGGGTTCAGAAGAGAAGTAGAAGCAAAAAATGGTGTCGATGCCTTTAGGGTTTGGGGTTCAGAAGAGAAGAAGAAAAAGATGATGTTGATGCTTTAGGGTTTGGGGTTCAGAAGAGAAGGAGAAGAAGAAGACGGTGTTGATGCTTTAGGCTGTGGGGTTCAGAAGAGAAGTAGAAGAAAAAATGGTGTCGATGCTTTAGGGTTTGGGTTTCAGAAGGGAAATGCAACAACGAAATGCACATTTGACTGTGACTGAGAGTGCACCACGATGGAACAGCATAGGTTTTGTTAGACCTTGGCTCGCTGTTGGGCCGCAATCGATTCCTGGGAGCGTGGTTCTCGCACAGGGACGCTTACAAAAGACTCCGAAAGCTCCTGTAACACAAAAGCAAGAAGCACCCATCCCCCACCTCCCACTCGATTTCAAAGCCCAAAACTCTTAAGCACTCCTTGCTTTTGGGTGGCGGGAATTCATGACTGTAATTCATGGGAAACGGGGGTTTGTGATCGATCTTTTTGGTGGAACAAAATGCACAATTGCGAAAACTTCTTCACAAGCAAGCAAACAAGCACCCACCTGGGGCAGGATACTCAGACACTTGTTGAGGTTGTCGAGAGGACGGACACGCGGATTCGGAGGTTGTAATCCCTCGCATCGCAGCGCCTCAAGAGCATCGAACTCCGGCTACAAAACAACCAACACATGTTAAGACACAAAACTCCACAAACTTCTCCTTGTTCCCATTCCTCCACAAACTTCTTCTCCTTCCCCTTCTTACCATTTCCCCACAACAAAGGCAGGCACGACTTTTTCTTGCACCCAAGAAAATATTAAAACACGCACACACAGCACACACATGAACACATGCGCACAGAAACGAAAAAGGAAAAACAAAACGAAACCCAATGCCAGGTTTAGGAAACGAGGAAATGGGTGTGAAAGAGAACAGAGAGAAAGTCGAGGGAGGGCGATGATGATCCAGCAGCACCAGCACCAGCATCCGCCATTACTGTTTTGTTGTTGTTGCTACTTCCAAACTGCAAGCTCCCATTTCCAGATCAGACAACGAAGCTCCAACAAACTCCAACAAATCCCTTGCCAAAATCGTTGGAGCTTCGAAGCCCCTAGGTCATAATATTAGGTCTATTTTTATATGAGGATTTTTGAAAGATTGATATTTTGGCTTGTGTTGAAACTCAAGATTAGTTACATAGTTATAATATCATGAAGGGTTTTGGTTTTTCTTAGAGGATTTCTTTTGAAGATTATGTATTTTTGCATGGTGAAATAATATTTGTGAGTTTCCATATTTCTTCTTTTGCCTTAAGATAATACTTTCTTAATGTAAATGCCCAAAGCCACAATGTGACACACCCACTTGTTTTCTTTTCAAATTTGTGAAGTGGGTGGTGGGTTGAGGATCATGGACTTAGTAGAGGTTTTCACCAAATTTGGCCAAAGATCAAAGGTGGAATTAGAAATTATTTATGACTCCTCATAATGTGATGACTTGAGCCCATCTTTTTTTCCTCCTCAAAACACCCTTTGTACCCATAGCCTAGGGTCAATTACCATGTGGACAAAACAAATCATTAATTTTTTTTCAAAAAATAGTTCATTTTTATTAATTTGAAGTTATTATTCTTTCATGATCTACTATTGATATTGTCATATAAAGAGTGAAATTAATAGATTGTAGCCTATGATAAATATGATGGTTTTCAAAACCTTATGGTAGGGACACACTTAAAGATAGGTTACATTTTAACGTTTGCTTTTACATTTTCATATGATGTTTAGCAACATAAAATTTAAGTTAAAGGCACCTTCTAAACTTGATGTTAGGGGTTACATTATTAAGCAACCAAACATTTAATAACATCATAATGTGTTTTTTTTTAAATCTATGCTAAATTTAACACTAACTTCAAATGTTAATTAACAATTTTGATGTCCATTCAAACCTAGGTTAATGCTACCCTAAATTAAGGTATCACATGGTAAATCAACTTATGTTTGTCACAATGGATTCAAATCATGATGATGAATGCTAGTGGTTAATGGCCACAATCAAAATTGATTCTTATAATCAAGATTTTGTTATGTAACATTAAATTAAAAGAGTCATTTTTGGTCTCTTTACATAGCATTGAATTAAGACCTCAAAACCTAGGCTTTTGGTTAGGTTTGATGTTGATTATCACAAATAGTAACACCACCTACCAACAAGGGTGCCACATCATTAGCAATGCTACCTAACATTAAATGTGTGAATGCATTCAAAAATCAAGAAAAATCCAACATCAACTTACCATTGACTTGACATTAAATATGAATGATATTGTCTAGAACCAAGTTCACATTAGAGAATCATCATTTTTTTTTTTTGCTTTCCATCCACACTTGTGATGTGGCATGTGTAGGTATGGCAATGCAACAAAAATTTAACCATGCCTCACACTCCAAAGGTACATAGCTTTGTAGTTAACTTGGATAATGATTCATTGTCACCTTCTTTTTGCACACATGTCATCAAATTTAGAGCTAAAAAGGGTTTATCTTATTTGAGAATGCCTAAACTCCATTTCCTCAAGTTTTTTTTTTAGTGTGTCTTGAGTTTTCTTGATCTTTGTTGATATATTTATTTTATTTTTCTTTGCATATTTTTCCTTGTTTTTCTATTTGCTTCACATGAATTTGTGATTGCCATCTACTCAAATCATTGGAGCCTTCAATGTTATTGCTTTTATGTTTGCTTTAGGAAAATAGTGATTGTTGTTTGTTATATGTTTCACACAAATCAATAGATTGTCATTTGTTTTTAATGTTTCATGTGAGTTGCAACTAACTTTCTTGTTCTATGTTAATAGTTTGTTTTCCATGCTCTCAATTATTGTTGTTCATGTATGTGTTTTCACCCAACTTTTTTTCTTCTTGTGTACATTAGCATATTTGGTTTCTACAATGAAAATTTTAAGATTTTGTTTTTGTAATTTTCATGATTTTGTTTATATTTTTTGTTGTACACTTTCGATATTATTGATGATGTAGATTTCCTTTTAGGTTTGAGTTCACTTAATACAACAACAAACAACATGACTAAATTTTTTGTATTATATAATCATCCAATTTGCAACTATATGTAATTATTTAACGTTTGTAACAATGTTTTATATTTTTACAACTATTCACCATTTTTTAAATTTGCTACTATTTTTATGATTATGGTGCAACTATGAAATTACACATCTATCCATATTGACTAATTCATTGGAATTTTATTCAAGAATAGGCCCTTATGTTCATTTAATCACAAAATTAATTACAATTTGGTTAGCTTTTATAGTGTGTTTATATATATATTAAGAAAATATATTTAGCTCGTATTCAAAGTATATTAAGCATATTTATCTTTTATCCATGATATATTAAAATATTTAGTCTGTATTCATGGTATATAATTAGTCATATATTTGTTCATATTATGGAAATGTTCACAAAAAAAATCATTTTGATGTTAAATGTTTTGTTTCAAAACACACCATGTCTTTTTAGGTATGATTAAATAATAATCACGAGGTCATATTAATATGATATGATCATTATATTAAATAAATATTAATTATTGATGAATAATTACTATCAACTAATAAATTAAATAGTATAAACTACAAAATAACTAATGTTAGTTAAATACTTCATCATTAGCTTTTAATTAATATTAACTAATATCTAATAATTGATTATTGAGTCAATTATTTCAAAGTTTTAAATTCACTAATTGATTAGTTCAAAAAACAAATGTAGCAATAGTCAGTTTTTAAAAATTATTTCATATTTAATAAATTTTTTTCACTGATTTATATATTTAAAATTACTTAATTTACTTTAATTAATGTGAGCGAATTAATTAGAATAAATAATTATCTATTAATCTAAATTAATTGGTTTAATTCACATAATACTTCAATAGTTAATTGAAATAATTAATATCAAATAATTAGTTATTTGATAATTAATTATATGAAGCATCTAACTAACAAACAAGATGAATTAGATTGATTGATTCAAAAATAATTAATTCAGATATGTTTTAGCTAGCTAATTCAGATAATTAATTATTTTATAACTATCTGAATTTAGATAATTAATGACCAAATAATAAAATTTGGGAATCCAAATGATTAATTTTCTGAATTTAATCTAGATTCATATCATCAATTATCTGGTCATTGAGCATATGAGTTAACTAACTAACTAATGATTCGAATTAGACCAATTAATTCAAATAATCAATGTTGATAATTATTTATCAGATATTCAACTCATAAATTAATTTTCAGATAACTAATTATCAGAGTTAATTTGCTAATTAAATGAGAGTGATTAATTTAGATAATTATTTCAAATAATGAAAATATAAATATAAAATTCAGGTTAATTATGTTGATAATTAATGTAAAACCGTGGGTCCAACAACCTTAAAATTATCAAGGAAAACATTGTTGGGTGGAAAGAAAAAAAAACATGAAAACTCATGAAGGTAAGTCATGTTTTATGTTTGCCTACCGTCTAACAATGCATACCATCCTACAACAACTACCATCATGTTGTAGTTACCATCTTCTATAAAATTGATAAATAACTATAATGTTTCATGTAGTGATTGCATGTTGTTTGCAACAATTACTATTTTCTTATAGATTTTGAAACAAAAACCCACAACCACTTGTATACCTCATGTAATTATTGTCTATCATTTGTAGTAATATTACCTTCCTTGTAAACCTCAAATCTCATGTTTACCTCTTTGTTGATGCCTTCCAGTTGTAGCTATCATCATGTGGCAAAAGGTATTTCCTATTCCAAAGACTACCATAGTGAAGAAATGTATGAAAGAAATGAAGAATTAATATGTTCACACAACAAAATTCTATGTAATACTAATATGAACTACTTTCCTTTCCTTTCCTTTATCACACGCTAAGTAAAACACACGCCAAGAAAAAACACTAAAATCCATACAACCTTTAACCATTCTCGATTACATAAAGACAATTATAAAATTTTCTCATATTCTCCTTTCTTTCTCACACAAGAATGTCACACACAATCATTTTAGATAATAAATTCACATATAACATAATCAAAGAATTCCCTATTTACTTATATATATATTTGTTGAATTAAAAAATTACTATGCATGTGGGAAAATTATTTTCTAGTTTTAATCTAATTTAATTTAAAAAATTAACCCATATGTTTTGTCCATGAATCTGATATCACAAATTACATAAAGGAATTTTTTTCCTTTGTGTTCTCACATTATAATATATGTGTCAATTTAAAATGAATTAAAAAATTTAACGTTATATATATATATATATATACATGGTGATTTTTAAAGTCACCGACCTTTGTACTTGCTTACCTATTTGCCTATCTAAACAAGGAAATATGTCCTACATTTTTATTTAGGTAGGTAGGTAAACATTTTTCATTTTTTTCAAAATCCAATTGATGAGTTACTTGCATCTTTCAATCATGACATGTGTCACAATATAAGACCATTTCAAATGAATAATCATAATGAAAAAAATTATTTAATTTTTTTAAAATGCACAAAGTATGCCATGTGGCGACTTTCAATTATGTCACATGTCAAAATATAAAACCATTTAAAATGAACAATCATTTTTTTTAATTAATTTTTTTGGAAAAATACTCAAATTATGCAATGTGGCAAAAATCGATTTAACAATGTGGATCAATATCAAACCATCCATAATGGATGATGGGGATTTAAAAATATTTTAAATTTTCATTTATTGGAAATTCACAAATCATGCCATGTGGCAATATGTAAGTGATTATTAAGGAAATTGCACATTTTGCTAACTAATCGCAAAAATAAATATGGTCAAGTTATATGTTTGACTATATACCTTATCCACGTGTATTGTGTTGATGTCATGTTTAAATCATATTTGCAACCATAAATTGGGTGCAATACAACTTATGTAATAACTTTTAGAACACACACTAGTTTAGGTAATTATAATGGGAATGTTTGTTGTGTGTGATCAAACCATGACAAATCTATTATCAACAATTGTTGGAAAACCAAGGGTGATGAAGATCACACTACCATTTATTGATGTTTGGATCACCCAAAAGATTCACAATGACAATGCCAAAAAGACTAAAAGATTCAAATTTGGGGTCTTTGACATTATAGCGCCTTGGAAATTTTGCACAACGTTTTGTATAACTCTACAGATGGGTAGGCTAACTTTTTGAAAAGCCAAAAGACTTTTGTTTCACAATAAGATTTATGATTAAAGATTAGTTAATGGAACTCATAATTTTTCTTTTAGATTCAAACACCTATTCTTGTTTTCTTTCCCATTTTAAAATGAAATTTTTGCATTTCCAATATTTTGTGGAGGTTGGCTTGAGGGCTCAAAACGCAATCTGAAATTTCATAGCGCTACACAGTCATAAACACCTTCACAACAATTATTTTTTTGATGCATTCTTTTCACAACCCTTGAATTATTATAACAATCATCAATTACATCGACAATAAAAGGAATTCAATAGTTATCCATTTTTTGGTGTTGTCATAATTAGTATAGTAGGTGGTCGGGGTGAGTTTTTTTTTTCTTTCTACCATAAGTACAGTAGGTGGTGGTGTAACACGAAAATAGGTGGTTTGATTCAGTGTGAACACGGGGTGGTGTTCTAGGTCTGGTTGTGGCGACCGTGTTTGTTTCCGGCACTAATTACTCCTACATGGGGTGCATGAATTTTGTGTGAGCTGTGTGGTATGTAGGAATTGGTGGCGGATCTTCATGAAGGCTGATGGAGCTAAATCGAAGTGGGCGGCAAACAATGATGGCGAATGCGGTGAATGAGATAGAACGACACAGAAGGAAGAGGGAAGCTTGGGACAGAAGCCAATGGAATGATGAAGGAAAGATCAGAAGGATCTGGAAGGAGAGTTTTTGGGGAAGGAGAATAGTTTTGGAGATGGATAGGAAGAGACTTGCGGAGGACAGTTAAGAAAAGTTTTGATGGATATGGTGTGAGTGGGAGCTCTGTAGTTAGGGCGATTTGCTGGAACACCTGCAATTCCGCTGCGCCTCGTAGTTCTAATCAAATCGTTTAGCTACAGAGAATTGGTGAGAGTGGGAGTTTGAGTGATGATCGGAAGGACAACAGTTTTGGGGACTGGTTGTTTAAAGAAAGAGCTTGGGCTCTCGGCATGTAAATAATCTGTGATCATAATCGAGAAGGTTATTCTCGAGTTCTAATGTATGTGTGATTAAGAATGAAGGTATGAAGGGGGTGAACGTCTGTGAGTTTTTGGTGTTCACGTTAGGTATGGTGTGTTGTCTTTTCGTCGCGCACAGATTGCAGGAGTCAGTGTGCAGATGTTGTCCGAAACTAAGCTTGCGGGTCTGAAGAGAGTTAGGATAAGATCAAGACCGATCAGGGGTTCGATGGTTCTTTGTGTGTATAGGACCCCTCTCATTTGGTATCAAAGCTGTTGCGATCTGGTAGATCTAGATCGGGCATGAGAGTGTGGATGCGATGTTAGATGAGCGATCATGTCGTCGTCAAGTGCAGAAGAAATGTCAGTCGAGGTACTAACACAGGAAAGAATCTTTTTTTGTTTTGACTTCTACACTAATCAGGGAGGGCCAACCAGGGGCGCTGTAGTTTTGCATTTTCAGGGATTTGGTGTGGTTACCATTGTGGGAATCGACTCGGAAGTAGCTCGTGTAGGGGACATCGTGGTCAAGATTACTCACAGTGGATTTCATACAAGGGCAGAGGTTTGGCTGAAGGCACGTAATGGACCAAGTGGATGGGTCTCAACCTCGCGACTGCAGCACCAATACTACTTCACGACGTATCTTGCGTAGGGTGACGCCCTCGTTGGCCGAGGCGCTGCATAGTATACCAAGGGTTGGGGATATCTGGGTTCCCAAGTTTACTCCCACAACAAACCACTTTCCCTGGATTTACATCCCTGGAGTGGAGGATTTGTTCCAGACCAGGGATCGGGTCATCAGAATAGAACATGGAGGGTCACGCTCACGTCTGATCTGTTGGAGGATCTGGCGCGATGCAGGAGATAGTTGGCAATTCCAACTTGAATCTTCAGATGAGCAGGCTTTCTCTCTCATTCCCTCTAACTATTCAGCTTTGCCTTTGAGACCTGTTGCTGAAGGTGAACAATTTACATTTTTCGGTTGAGATAACCACTGACTTTTTGAAGATTTTGGATTAGGAGTGAGTCTCTTTACAAGATGACGAATCCACAAGGAATGGACAAACTCTTCTGGGGACGCGATCATGAAGACGTCATCGACTGGGCTGAAAGGCTCAGTATGGCTGCTGAGGTGCGCGACCTCAATGTGGATAAACTTTTCAAAATTGCCAAGCTCAATCTGCGAGGTAGGGCCCGGGAGTGGTTCAGAAAGCTGCAGCTGGCGCCGGTCGACTGGCTTGAGTTGCGACCTCTCATTTTGCAGAAGTATGGCAAGGTGGACACTGATGACATCCGGATGAAGCTTGATGTCATCAAGCAAGAACCTAAGGAGTGGGTGCAGCGATACTTTGAGCGATTGGATAAACTGTTCCAAAGGGGGAAAATCCTCGATGCCGAACAGAGGCGGCGATTTCTGGGTAAGTTGAGACTAGAGATCAGGAAGATTTGTGTTGTTAGAACTTATGCTGACATAGAAGAAATGGTGGATGTTGCCACAAAACTCGAAAGGGTGTTGGGTGAGCTTGACAAAACTCCATTCGAACCTCTAAAGGAGGAGCAGGAAGAGGGAGTGGCCGAGACGGTGATGGAGAAGCAAGTCAATGCCTTTAATGATTCGCTTATCAATTTCATGAAAGGGAATGTGTCTAGACCGACCACATCATCCTCTTCCAGCCTGTCTGCAGTGTGCTAGATTTGTAAGGAAGGAGACCACACCGCCGTAACATGTCCGAGGCGTAATGAACCCTGGCCCAAATGTGCCAAATGTGGGATGTCGCATAGGACAGAGAATTGTGGTGTGAAGTGTTCTTTTTGTACAGGATTAGGGCACTTAGAGGACAAATGCTGGAAGAAACCAAGGGATGGGAGGACGCACCCCGGATCAGCTAACTTCCTAGAGGTAATGTTGGATGATGAGGAAGCGACCTTGCATCAGCTTAACGAGTTGTGTGGGGGTGAGAATTTGTTATCCTACACTCGGGTGCCTAGAAGAAGAATGCCGGTGGAGGCTACACCAGCAGCGTCGAGACTAACTCCTGATCATATAATCGAAAGAACAAGAGCGAATAGGGAGGAGTCTGTCAGGTCGAAGATTCTGTCCCATTTTATTAAAGGAAAGATATCACTGACGCCAATGGAGACAGTGATGATGATACCAAGAGAGTTGGAGCACCTAGAGAATCTCGTGAAGGTAGCTCGAAAGAAGAGGAATGCGGAAGCTGCAAACACTCAAGTGTCAATGGTTTCAGCTGTCCCAACACTCAGATGTCTGTGCATTAGCAAGATGCACAAGAGCAAAACGCTCCACCTGTCGGTTGAAGTGAACCAGTGTCTAATTGAGGGACTGGTGGATACTGGAGCATCCATGTCAGTCATGGCAGTTGCAATAGTTTGAGAGCTAGGGCTAATGCATTTGGTGTCTAGATTGGAGACATACAAGACGGCCTCAGGTGCTATCACGCAGGCACTCGACCGAATTACTGAGGTACCGATCAAAACCAGGGAGGTAAAATGCAGAATGACTTTCATAGTTGTGGATATGGACAGCTATGACATTTTGTTGGGACTTGATCTATTGATCAAAATTGGTGCGATTGTAGATGTTGAGCAGGGATTGATCCAAGTCCGGAGAGGTCCTAGGGCAGACGTGGAAGTGCTGCCACTCACTGTGGTGAATTTGATACAGAAGTCGAACTCAGTCGTTGGTGACCATGGTGACAATTGCACTGGGAAACACGCACCAGGAGAATCGGAGGCAATAAACAGGGCATCCTATTTGTCTCAACAAAACAGTAGTGAGCAAATCGTCGAACTGGCATCGGAGTCTGATTCTGGTTCAAGCGAAGACTCTAATGAAAGGAGTCAAGCTGGAGGAACGATTGAGGACGAATCTGAGTTCAAAAATACCGAACTTGAAGAGTTAGTGTTGTCGGAAGGACCACAACATATTCTACAGCTCACACTGCAGGACAAGGCTGCTGACTTCATGGAGGAGGAGATCACCGATGATGATGACTATGCTGATTGGATTCAATGGGCTGCAAATGCTGAGCAGCAGCACACGGAAGAAAGGAATCCAGGATAGGCATCGGCATTGCAGCAGATTCAACAACTAGAGGTCATTGACCAGAGCGAGTGTGTCAAGGAGCGAATCATGAAGAACCCCAAGGAGGACACACGGTGGGGTGAGATCTGTCAGAAGATCCGAATTGATCAGCACCTGGACAAAGGGATGGAACGACAGCTGTGGAAAGTCCTAGAGCAATACTAGGATGTGTTCGCCTAGAACAAAGGGGAGCTTGGATGTTGCAACGTTGGAGAACACCTGATCGACACGCAGGGGTTCCCACCCTGTAAGGTGGCCCCTGGTCGATTGTCATACTGGGAAGAGGCTGAAGTCAACAGACAGATTAATGTGTTGGTCGAGTTGGGAAAGACGAGGCCAAGTAGCTCAGCATACGCCTGCGAGTGACTCTGCCTGTCAAGAAAAATGGGAGCATGAGATTCTGCGGGGACTACAGACCTCTCAATTTGCAGACTTGGAGGGATTCGTTCCCCATGCCCTTAGTGGAAGATGTTATCTCCCAGTTAGGGAAATCTTCATGGTTTACTACATTGGATTTGCAATCAGGCTTCTGGCAAATCAAGATGGCTCCTAAGGACGTGGGAAAGACAGCACTAGTCACCAAGAGCGGCCTATTCGAGTGGACTATCATGCCATTCGGACTCAAAAATGCCACGAGTACCTTTGCGCGAACCATGACAAAAGTCTTCAAGGATTTGGGAAATTCGTTCCTGAAAATTTTCGTTGACGACCTAAATGTCCATAACGAAGGATGGCAGGCCCATCTTCAACATCTGGATGCCATATTCTCCAGACTTAGGGAAGTTAACTTGAAATTGAACCTGGGCAAATGTTGTTTTGTTGCAGGAAATGTTGTGTTCCTAAGGCACGTGGTCAACAAGGAAGGGACTAGGCCCGACCCTAGTAAGATCGATGCAGTGCGGGGATTTCCGGCGCCTACAATAGTCGTCAATGTCAGATCATTCCTCGGATTGACTGGATATTACCGCAAGTTTATTAGAGGATATTCGAAACTGGCAGGTCCTTTGTTTGAGCTCACTAAGAAGGATATTGTTTTTGTCTGGAACCAGGATTGCCAGAATGCATTTGATGTTTTGAAAAAGGCACTAATAGGAGCTCCAATTCTGGTGAGGCCAAATTTCAAGGACCCCTTTGTCCTTGATGTGGATTGGTCAACTAAAGGGGTTGGTGCCGTTTTTTCGCAGAAAGTAGGCAGGTTCGAGAAAGTCATAGCCTACGCCAGCAAGGCATTGACGGTGGCACAAAGAAAGTTTCACCCCATGGAAGGAGAGTGCTATGCTTTGATCTAGGGGATTTTGCATTAAAGGCAGTATTTGCACCGGACTCACTTTACATTGAGGACTGATCATAAGCCGCTCGAGTGGTTGGCGACTGTGTCGGATGCCAATGGAAGAAGGGGTAGGTGGATTGACCTACTGCAGGACTACAACTTTAAGATAGTCCACAGGCCAGGAGTGAGGCATGCGAATGCTAATGCCATGAGTCGAAATCCAATAGGGCGCGCTCTGGATGATGAGGATTTCCAGCAGGAAATCTAGGATGATCCACACACCCAGCATGGAGGAGCCGTGATGGCTGAAAAGGTTTTGTCTGTTTGGCATGATCAGCATCTGGTGTGGCGTGGAAACAGGAGTCAAGTGAGGGAGCACATTGAGCATCGTAGGCATCGAGTTGGGATTAAATAGTGGTGCAGCTCAAATCCCCACCACCTGTTTATGATCGACTCAATAGTTGTAACTGATTCAGGGGAGGAAGCGACCCCAAGCATAGAACGTTTGGATGTTGCTGAGGATGAAGATCTGGAGGTTGATCAGGGTCAGCGAGGACATGGAAAGGAACCAGTTAGGTATTATGACAAGAGATAGCAGCTCGAGTTGGTTTTAGCAGCTCAAGGAATGTCTAAGGACGGCACCCACAAAATCAATCTGACCATTGAGGGTGATGCCGATAAGGGTGGGGGTGAAATGAAGGATCCTGACATCTGGCAGGATATGGCCTGTTTGACACTCCTGAGAGAAGGTGTGTTGCTAAAATTGATTGAACCTGGAGACAACAAGAGGGTAAGGAAGAGAGCAGCCAGCTATTGTTGGAAGGAGCAGAAGCTCTTTTTCAAAGATCTCTACGTACCTAGACCCGGGGAGAGGAGATTTCTGGTGCAGCAAATGCACGAAAATCTAGGACATTCGGGCAGCAAAGGCTCCTGTTCGAAATCTGTCAAAGGTATTTCTAGAACTGTCGAACTGAGGATGTAAAATCAGTGGTCAAGAGCTGTCAACAATGTTAGCTCGTGAAGAGTGAAGGAAGTGTTCGGTCCGGGGATGAGAGGCTCAAGAGCATCCCAGTATGTGATTTGTTTTACAGAGTGGCAATGGACACAACGGGACCACTACCTGAGACCAGGGCAGGAAACAAATATATCCTTGTGGCTATCAACCATTACTCAAAATGGTGTGAAGCCAAGGCCGTGGCGGACCATGGTGCCAAGACGGCAGCCAGGTTCCTTGAAGACGACTTGATTTGTAGGTATGGAGTACTTGGTTTCATACTAACTGACAACGGAGGGGAGTGGGGTGCAGAGTTCGAAGTTATGTGCAAGGATTACGCTATACAGCACCAGCGCACGGCACCTCAATGGCCCCAGTGCAACGGGATGGCTGAACGTATGATCAAAACCATTAAACATGGTATCACCGTTCTGGCCACGAATCCAACGAACATGGATTGCTGGGATGAACATTTGGCTAAGGTTTTGTTTGGGTACAGGTGTGGAGTGCAGGCGAGCACCAAATTCTCGCCATTTATGGTTTTAACTGGTCGATCACCACGACTCAGAGCTGACAACTGTCTAGGTGCGCTAACTGGCGTTGTGGATGATGGAGTTGATGTTGAACAAATTGCAGCACAATTCTTGGAAAAGGTAAACCTTATAGCAAACATACATGAGAATGTGCTGCTCAATGTAGAGCAAGCACAGAAGAGACAGCGAAGCACGTATGCGAACAAGAAAGGCAAACACCTGTTCGAAGGTCTCATGGCTGGAGAGACGATGGTCAAGATGAAAAGGCCAGGTAAGAAGCGCGCGTTGGCTGCCAGCTAGGAAGGCCCATACCGTTTTATTGGGCATGCGAATGGAAAGGGAAACTATGACTTTGAGGAAGGCTGTCGCCTGTGTATCGTTCAGGACGCTGATGGGAAACAGTGGGAGATATCGAAGAGGGACCTACAAATCTATCACCTACAAGCCGATTCATGCAGAGCTGAAGGACTCAGCTGTTTAAGAAGGGAGGGGTTACATATGTAACACGAAAATAGGTGGTTTGATTCAGTGTGAACACGGGGTGGTGTTCTAGGTCTGGTTGTGGCGACCGTGTTTGTTTCCGGCGCTAATTACTCCTGCATGGGGTGCATGAATTTTGTGTGAGCTGTGTGGTATGTAGGAATTGGCGGCGGATCTTCATGAAGGCTGATGGAGCTGAATCGAAGTGGGCGGTGAACAATGATGGCGAATGCGGTGAATGAGACAGAACGACAGAAGGAAGAGGGAAGCTTGGGACAGAAGCCAACGGAATGATGAAGGAAAGATCAGAAGGATCTGGAAAGAAAGTTTTTGGGGAAGGAGAATAGTTTTGGAGATGGATAGGAAGAGACTTGCGGAGGACAGTTAAGAAAAGTTTTGATGGATATGGTGTGAGTGGGAGCTCTGTAGTTAGGGCGATTTGCTGGAACACCTGCAATTCCGCTGCGCCTCGTAGTTCTAATCAAATCGTTTAGCTACAGAGAATTGGTGAGAGTGGGAGTTTGATTGATGATCGGAAGGACAACAATTTTGGGGACTGGTTGTTTAAAGAAAGAGCTTGGGCTCTCGGCATGTAAATAATCTGTGATCATAATCGAGAAGGTTGTTCTCGAGTTCTAATGTATGTGTGATTAAGAATGAGGGTATGAAGGGGGTGAACGTCTGTGAGTTTTTGGTGTTCACGTTAGGTATGGTGTGTTGTCTTTTCGTCGCGCACAGATTGCAGGAGTCAATGTGCAGATGTTGTCCGAAGCTAAGCTTGCGGGTCTGAAGAGATGCCAAAATCTCATTATTTGTCAAAGAATTATTACACTTTTTCATCACTACACCATGAGAGAAAACAAAAATAAATCCCATTGTAACCAAAAGAGAGGGGTCCTATACACACAAAGAACCATCGAACCCCTGATCGGTCTTGATCTTATCCTTGTTTATTATACAGATAGCCTATCCAAAGGCTTGTAAGAAAACAACAAAAAATTTAAGCAACTTCTATTGTGCTCATTAGATAGATTATAAAAACTTTCAAAAGTAAAAATTAGGCTGAAATAACATAGAAAAAAAGAAACCTTTTGATTCGGTATATGATTTTGTACATTTGCAATGTAATGTTCATAGCTTATTTATGTGATGTTTGATTTCATGACTACATGATGGATGGAATGGTGGTGTGACGCACCCCAATTCCTTGATGGACTCAATTGTGAGTCCAAAGGGTGAAAACAACGAAAGGACAAGGAGTTGGGGCACGCTTCTTAATTCGCAACACTTTGGGGGTAGAGAGGCATGTTGGAGCTCCGAGATGGGAATTAGAAAGAGTGACAAGCAAGTCAATTACTCACACAAACTTGCACAAACCAAACAATAAGTTGGTGCACCCAAATGTCATTTTGTCCCCAACACCCCCAAATTGGGAGTTTCGAAATTCTCAAAATTGGGACTCCTGCAACTTTGGAGGCCCATAACTTCTTGTGCAAACCTTTGGTTGAGATGAGGTTCAAAAAAAAGTTGTAGTCCTTGTTGAGAGCTTTCCAATGGTATGTTTTATGCCACTTGCACGCAAATAAATCAGGGCGATTCACGATTTTTAGTGATTAGAGTCAAATTGGCAGTTTGACTCCTGACCCTTCTTTTAGCCATAACTTATGCTTTAAATATCCAAATGGATTATGTGAACCCATTTTAGACATCTACATTCCAAGAATTTTTCAATGGTAAAAGGAACTTTTCAATCCAATGATTTTGGCCCATTCAATCGTTCTATAAAAATTCAAAAGTCCATTGGGACTCTAACTCCCAAAATGGGAGTTCACTTGGGAGTGTGGGGGTTCATTCCCTCACACTCTCTTATATTCAAAGCAGGGAGTATATTTGTGTATTTCAATAATAACACCAAAAAACCTAATTCAACTTTATGCAAGATAGCTAAAATGCATTTAACTAATCAAAATGAGATAATTGTTTATATTCCTGGCGCCTGGGAGTGTGAAATGTGACTTCTGAACTTCATTCCTGGCCCGCACCTTCACAAGCCTTTGTCTTGGTTGCAAGCCCAAAGTTAAGGTTGCAACATGGTGGGTCATCATTATTAGTAATAATAACCATTCTAATTAAAGTGCCAAAACAAGCTGCAAAGGAAATAAAGAACACTATAAGTAGCCTAGATTGGTATGTTTCATGAACCATTTAAACAAAACAAACAAACAACCTTCCTTCATGTATATAAATATTTTAAAAATTCATTTGAACTTTTATTTGCTCATGATTGTTTCAAAGTTTAGATTTTTAAAGAATTAATATGAGATGTACCCACATCTAATTATAAACTCAGTATTAAGCAATCCAAATTCCAATGAGTGTTAATTAAATTTTGGTGTTTAAATTTCCAAAACCAACCACAATATTAAAACACACATCATTTTTAAAATCATTACTCACCTTATAGAATTTTGATTTTTTTAATAAAAATATGAATTGAGATGCCCTTCACCCACTTTGCATTGTTTATTATATTTATTGAACACCAATTTAAAAGGGTTTTGAAATAAAATTTTGTTTTGTTCCTTCTTAACTATGACCATGCATTGCACATCCAATTTACTTGGTATAAACAAAAATAAAAAATGACCCAACAATTGAAAGGGGGAAAATATGAATACCTTTTATAAAATTGGGTGTTATGCCTACCTCCACTCTAGGTCTTAGAAGGGACCAACTAGTTTAATGGTGCATCATATAAAATTTTCAAAAAAATGTTTTGGGTTATAACATCATCTTAAGGGGAGGAGATGAACATTTCATCCATTTTTTATTCAACTTGCACAATCTTACAACAAAAGTTATAGAAACAATTTTCAATATTTATTTGATATTCTAAATTATGTTTGATGAGATAGTAAAACAATAAAACACA
Organism: Sphagnum contortum; assembly: GCA_963920785.1. NCBI lineage: Eukaryota > Viridiplantae > Streptophyta > Sphagnopsida > Sphagnales > Sphagnaceae > Sphagnum > Sphagnum contortum. Next base: position 17,830,672 of record OY987283.1, on the reverse strand, counting down.
TCTTTTGAATTATTTGTGCATATGTGCATAGCTAGCAAGCAAATTACGTTCAAAACACAACATGTATTTGTATATTAATCACAATTGAATAAATCTAAATTAAATTAATTAAAAACAAGGTGCAAGTCACAATCATGTTTTAATTCAATGAACTTGCATTTAAAACTACAGCGTTATAAACTATTGATGATTTGGTAGAATTCAAACCCTATATATTATTTGAAAATTTATGTACCTATGTAGGATTGATAATTTTGCAGATTAAATTTTCATGCTTTATTTGATGAATTTTATGTTTTGTATTAAAGTTTTGATTTGCAACAATTTTTGATGAGTCATTGCATGTTATTGGTATATAGTTTGTGTTATGACTGATTTTTTTCATAATAGTTTTAATTAATGTACTTAAATATAAAGATGTGAACAAAAATTAAATGTGAAAATGTGTAATTCATGTTAGTTTTCATCATGAAATCTATCATTGTTTTTGAAAATTGATGCTCATACACGCATTTTAATTAATAGTTCATAATAAATAAAAATTATTTATTTAATAATATTATTCGCCTTGGTTAGGCTATTTTAACTTAATTTAACTTCAATTAATATTAGATAGCCCAAGGTATTATTAAATGTTAATAATAATATTGATTTCCTCAAAATGTGATTTTTATGACAAATAATTTGCAATTATTGTTCAAAATAATCATGTATTTGTTTGTAAACTCGAATCATTGTCATTTTGATGACAATTGTCATAATTGTGAATACATTATAATTAGAATTAGAATTAAATATTATTATATATGATTACATAACTAATGTAATCATATTGAAATAAATTGACCTTGTTTAACCAAGTTAAAAAAAATTTAAATACATCTCAACCTGGTCAAATTTATATTGGAAACCTTATTTAACTTAATTTAACATACTTTAATCCAATTTATGTTTAATTTAATTTATTTTACTTAACACTAATTTAGCTTAAATAATTTACTTTAATTTAAATAATATTACTTTAACTTAATGTATTTTACTTGAATATATATTACTTAATTTAACATGGTTTAACCAAGTGTAACCAATTTTAGCAAATTTTTTTTCAAATTTAATCAAATTTAAAATCAATTAATTCAATTTAACCTAATTTATTCTAGTTTTCCCTAGTTGAGCCAATATAATTCTAAACATTTATTTAAGAAAATTAAATGAAGCTTAGCGAAAATAAATTTATTTAGCCAAAAAAAACTTCATTAATCAATTTTAATTTTAGTTTAGCCAAGGTTGGAGTCTATTTGCTTTTATGTTGTCAGATAACCTACATAAGTTTTTCTTTGAAACATAAAGGGCACATGCATATTGAATTGCATGTCCTCAAATCCGTGCTTTGAAATGCCAAATTTTTTTTCGTGTTGAACAACAAATTGTTCCATGTTAGGGTTGAAAATAACTTAATGTTTTGGCATAACAAACTATCCACCAATGCATTGTTGCAACTCTTAATCAATCTAAAAACAAAAATTCTATTAATAATAATATCCTATATGTAAAGGTGAATAATATGACATCTATGATTAATTTTGTGGTTGTAATTATAATTTTAAATGCTTTATTTTAGCATTGTGATTGCAATTAATGTCATGTATCTAAATTGGAAGTATGCATAACTTTAAAATTTATTAATTAATTTTATGGTATGGTTAACTAATAACAAAAATAATAATATTATGAATTAACCTATCTTAGAATTATTTATACGTATAATAATTAAGTTTCTTTAAACTTATTCACACACATGAAATTTCATGTTTTCAATTTAAAAAGCCTTAGATTTGGCACCAAATGTTTAATTTTGCCTTAAAATTTTTAAATTATGTGTTACCAAATCCATGCCCACCTTAGTCAATATTGGATTTCACATAAATGACATGATTCGCAACATTTTATAATATTTGCATGCTTTGGTCAGCCTTGGATTTTGCACAAAAAAATTGTTTTTCCAACAATTTTTGACAATAAACACTTGCAAAAATGCACATTAATTTTAATTACCTTTTGATTTAGCATATAAAAATTGATTTGGAACAACTTGAAATATTAATTACATGCAAAATGCACACACGTATTAATCAACATTGGTTTTGGCTTAGCGGTGTAACGTTGACTTTAATAATACATATTTACAAAATTCACATTTTATTTAATGACCTTTGTATTTGACACAAAAAAAATTGGCTTGCAAAAACTTGTAATATTATGTACTTGCAAAATTCGCACCTTTTTTTTTTTTTTCCGGCCTTGAATTTGGAATAAATTTCTTCTTCACAACCAAATTTGTGATCTTACATGCTCGTAAAATCCATGTTCAAGCCAAAACATTTAATGAAAAAAGAAATTCTAAAAAAAAAGTGTTTTCGTCCCAAAAAGAAAAAATAAATCCTCAAAAATATTAGTTGAAGAACTTTTAACATTCATAATTGAATATCAATCCATGCTTTTGCTTTATTTTCATGTTTTTACATTTACTTAGTGTTTAGCGAAGGTTAACAATATTGGACATGTTTAAATTTAGATGAAGATGAACAAGAAAAACAAACTAATGTATTTATATTAATCTCAAAAATGAATTACGATAAAAAATGTTTTGTTAAATTTTTATATTTCAATGGCGCATAAATAAATAAAAAATTTACTTGAAAAAAAATTACAACAATATTTCATTTAGAATGTGAAAACATCTTTAATAAAATGTTTAATTTTTTTTTTTACAATGTATATTGTGATTAAAAAATAGTGAATCATGAAGTTTCATTGAATTATGAAAATGGTATGTGTTGTAGATTCCATTTATAACTGGTAAATAATTACGGTGTAAATAAAAATAAACCACCTTGTAACATAAGGTTTGCATCTTGGTGAAATTTAAAAAATGAATCATTAATCCTTTTTAGTGAATGGTGTAAACTTACATAATTAACATATTTTTGAAGGATTTTATCGCATTAAAAGTTTTCTCAATCATGTTTATATAATTTGGACTCATTTGTCCATGATTTCAATTTATATCAATATGGAAAACAAAATCCTAAATTTTTGCTTGACAAAAATAGAAAGCTTCAAAGGAGATTCAAAATGAAATGAAATGAATTGAAATGAAATGTGCGATGCCTTTGCATTCATTCCTTATGAATTTGGTTCCATGTCAAAAGGCAAATCCTTTTTTGAGACCAGAATGATTTTTTTTGGGTCTGCAATTGTGTTTCTGGTGAGAGAATGGCACAATTGGTGATGAGTCTCCCAATTTCCAGCTGAGAATCACTCTCTCACAAGTCTCTTACTTGCTTCTGTCTCTGCAGCAGCCTCATTTCTTCCATATTCCTTTTCATTTCGGTGTGTGCAAGAGCGATTACAACTATTAAAATGGTTGCAGACATGTTGACTTACTTAGGTTGGGATGGGCTGTTTGGAAATGGACAGAGCCTGGCAGCAGACAAGAGGTTGCAGCCAACCAAAGTGTGCTCAATTTGTGGGCATAGCACTAGAGTTTGAGGATGAGTCAGACAATGCTGCACTTGCTCAGTGGTCCAAGAAGTACCAGTCGATTTCCTTTTATGCATTTTTTCAGTGTATAAACAGAATGCTTGCAACTGCAATATCATAAAATGTGGTTGCTGGGATGATCTAGCACTGGGGATGGTTTCTGAGATGATGTTGATTGTTGCGGAGAAGGCATTCCAGTGCAGTTGGCTTGTCACGGACTACACATACCAATTGATTTGTAGCATGGGCACATATAGTTCCCACGGCAGTCCTACAACTGCCAGAGTAGAGTATATACATGAGGCAGGTAGAGTAAATATCCTCAAAGACAACCATAGATGGTATGCCATGGCAATGGTGCTCATTCAACTTCAGAGTTTCCTTCTTCTCATGTGTTCTCATGTAGTTGATAACTTGAAGAATCAGAGGTTTTGCTTTGACAGTGTAACAAGCTATATAGTACATGTGCGGCAGGCCATTCTTTGTCTAATCAAGATTCTCTCTAGGCAGTTTCAAAGGACCACACCACGGTTACACAACTGAGCATCTTTACATTTATTATCTGCATATGTGATTCTGTAATGCTGGGTTTTGGTACTTTGTGCTGAAAAAAATTCCGAGAAAAATCTAATAACCTGAGGTTAGAAGGTAGAAGATAACCAGTGATTAGGTTGTTGATATCTTTGCCAAATCATTGGGTACAAAGAAGCTTCAGACATTTAAAGGCATATTTATGTGAAGTTAAGACATGAAGTCTTTTGACAATGGAAGAAAACACAACAAAATCATGGAAAAAACCATAGACTCCAAAATAATGAGTAATCCCTTTTAGTGGTCATGTCTGTGTCGTGAACCATGGTCGTCTCCACTTCTCAGTGTCTATATCATGATCTCTCCCTGCTAGGACCAACATGCAAAACTTGGAAGAACTAACAACTCTGCACAGACTTTGAACTTCAATCCTCAATTTGCAGGTCATCACAATCCTCCAAACTTGATTGAAGCTCTGAATGATGGATGCTGGAGTTCCTTCTTTCTAAGGCATAAATCTGCATGCATGCCACAGCTAACAAAACCACCACAACTCTAAAGAGGAAAATCAAGAAGTGCTGCTATTCAGGGTGGCTTGTGTGTGGTGCCAATGTCCATAGCTCTCTTACTCTGGGTCCTGGAGACACCAAAAAACCTCAGTAAGTAATAGAGCCACTCCTGAGAAAAGCTCACCATGAGCTTGTGACTGTCTGTTGCCATCGCAAAACTTAGTAATCAGTTACACACAATAATCAGCATCTCTTGGAGATCTGAGTGATGTGTGTGCTTCTTTTCGAAATTGCCAGCATACTGAATATAATACAGAGGTTGCCAAAATGTTGCAAAAGCAATTTCCTCCAGACCAGTTACAGGTATTCCGATCAACGTGTCTTCTTCCTCCATAAGATGCTCAATTCAACATGTTTTGCTGCTGTTTCACAGGCATCGGTTCAGGCACATCAGTGGAGACATCAGTGGTCACCAAGACAAAATTGACTCCTGCTGGAGACCCTCCTACAATAGCATCAGCAGCAGCAATGGTGGCAACAGTGGCAGACACTTTAGGTTCTGATGGACTCCCTATCCTTCTCCGTTTCGGTGCACTAACATCCGTTCCTCCTCCTCCTCCTCCTCCTCTGTCACCAAGTTTTATCCCAATCAACACTGTCTCTGGCATCGTCTTGCATAGTTCCCGCATCACTCGCATGCCAAACCCGAACCCTAACTTTCCTCTCCAGAGATCTTCTAAAACCACAGAAAGGAGAGAGAGAAATATGGAGGTCGTCATTGCAGCAGATCTGATCTCTGCAGGTCATGATTCTTCCCCGCTTACAAAACACATCAAGACAGACTTATGAAGATTTCATGCACACTGAAAGTTCCAGATTTACCTTATAGAAGCTGGGTTGAACTTTGTGAGGAGATCCAACTATTGCTAGGCTTTCCAGTTGCAAGCAGGCTTTATTGATTTTGACCAAATCAACAAAAGTTTTAAGGTCTGCATTGTCATACGATCTGCAGCTGACTGGAGAGATCAGCATGATTGCCTCTCCGTCTGGTACATATTATGCTCACTCTCTTGCTTTTGTTGAATGCATGTTGTCACACTCATTGAGCAATGTCCACAATACAACAACTAGTGGGGTGGCACAGGTCAAGAGAATTCTTGTGGGTCCTCATTATTCTGTGCACGCATACTTTTTGCACGGTTTACAAGATTGGCTTCAACCTAATAAAGCTTCCTCATTTGGCCAAGCTGCTTTAGCCCTTGCATCTGGGGATGTGTTGGGTCTTGTTTTCAGAGGAGTGGATCAGACTTCAAGCAGAAACAGTAGCAAAAGAAGCAGTTGCAGCACATCATTTGTAATGGAAATCCATTCGTGAAATGCATTCAGATCTCTGCTGAAAGAAGTACTATCAAGGTGGAGTTGGGTTTGCGTGGAAGGTACCGAGGGTTTTGCTGATGCTTCAAGCAGAAACAGTAGCAAAAAGAAGCAGTTGCAGCACATCATTTGCAATGGAAATCCATGTGTGAAATGCATTCAGATCTCTGCTGAATGAAGTGCTATCAAGGTGGAGTTGTGGGTTTGGGTGGAAGGTACTGAGGATTTTGCTGATGCTTCAAGCAGAAACAGTAGCAAAAGAAGCAGTTGCAGCAGCACATCATTTGCAATGGAAATCAATACTTGAAATGCAATCAGATCTCTGCCAAATGAAGAAGTACTGTCAAGGTGGAGTTGGGTTTTGGGTGGAAGGTACTGAGGGTTTTGCTGATGCCAAACACATGGGAAGCTGAAGTGTTGCTGCAACACCTTGAGGTGTGCAATACTCTAAATTGTCAGGTTTGAACCCACCTTCAAAACTAGATAGATGCACTTGATTCAAGACTAAGATAAGCTACTTTGGAACCCAAGTCTCTGTATGCCAATGCATGTACACATGGATGGCAAAAAATGCATCCTCTCAAGACAATATCCATGGCAGAAATGAGAAATTTTCAAAGGACATCCTAATCACTTGTGTCCATGTTCAGTGGGGTCACACAAGCTTTAGTATGCATTGTGCCCATGTTTGCACAAGACTCTTCATCATTTGTCCAAAATCTCAAAAACCCATCAAACCCAATTTACAATCTTTCGCAACGATAATGGGACATAGATCCAAAAAACAACTTGACCTTCACATTGAGTAGTAACTCACAAAAATGAATTGAATATAAGTTAAAGTACCCAATTAGAAAGATGTCATCAAAAAACATGATACAACAAATAATAACATAACAAATGATAACTTGGACATTATATCTTCATCTAAGTACATGAAACAAAATGATCCATGTTCAACAATTAGTGGTACACCAAAACCAAAATAATGTCAAATAATTTGGAAAAATGAAAGATTGGTGACATAGTTCATGGAATTGAAGACCGATGTAATGCAAGTGTGAAAAATGGTTACATTAAGGGCTTGTGTTTGTGATGACAAAATTCTTTGTTGTTTCACAAATGTCATAAGATGAAATGTGAGTATCATTATACGTAATATTAGCTTCAAAATATTATGTAATTGAAATTGAAAACATCTTTCACTTAATATTTCATGTTTGGTTTTAAGAACCTAAAGAAGTCAAGATGAGTTGTTGACAACATACAATGATTGAATATGACTCATCACATTATACATGGCATATACAATTATGAACATGTGTGATAATCAATTTGATGACTATGATTTTTCTTAAATATCATTTTAAAGATAATAATTAGAAATATAATAAATTAATGTGTAATTAAATTTAAAAATAAATGATTTCAAAATTACTACCACCTACACAAATTTAATTAATTTTGAATGTCATGCTTATAATCATAAATGTGATGTCCAATGCAATGTGTACTTGATTATTGTGATGTAAATCACAAGTATAAGCTACCAAAAGAAGGAATTAAATTTACTTTCACCTTCAAGAGAGTATATGAAATCCTTCATCACCCACTACACCTTCAATAACTGGTAAATGATGTTAACACATCATTCAAAAACAATGTTTCATTTGTTTGAATATTTAAAATATTGAATACTTACGAATATTGTTCATATTAACCATAACGTGCAATTCCTATTATTTTTTATGAACCTATGAAAATCGGATTTCACACAAAATTTGTATGAACTCATGAAACCTAGTAAGTTTGTGATATAAGGGTTCATATAACCCCCCCAAGGAAAAGGCAATTGATTAGGGTTGTTAAAGGTTGTGTTCCTTTGATACAAGTGAAGATGATTCAACACACCACTAGATCCACCACCAAAGCACTCATATTTGAACTTGCTCCATGGACTTATTTTGAATCTTCTCAAAGATTAAATAAATGTTCACCGCTTTGTTATGTGTATTTGCTTTAAAATATCTTTCACATAAGGCCAAGTACATATATTCACATAGAAACAATAGTAAGTAATTCAAATGTAAGATAGTTCATTTGTAACATAAATATTGGCTTACCAACATGTGGATAACATAAAACTCTCAATAAAATCATGACACATGGAATGGTCTCTAAATCACATGTGGTAATAACTTGGAAAACAATCTAGTTGAAAAATAATGTGGCTCTTGCAAATTAAAAATTTTGTGAACCAAGAAGATGAAAATGAAAATACTAATTTTAAGCACCATTGATGTGATTAGGTTGGAAAAACATTATATGTTTATATGTTTTACAATTGTAGATATCACAAATGTCTAGCTAAGCATGATGAAATTGGCTTGAAAGCCTTTTAATGTTGAACAAATATTCCAATGAGCAAAGGAATTTTGAGGTTGGTTTATAAATAGAAAGATCAAGGAACATAACAGATAAAATAAAATGACATCCAAAAATTACACAACCAACCACACTAATAACATGAAAAGTTATTAACTTTCCAAAAGTTAATCTAATTATTTAATCACCTAACCAATTTTTTGAATTTCATTATGGGAACTAAGTGTTAATTTACAATAGCCCCTCTCAACACTCATTCCTATGTTTTGAAGGAGAAATTGTAAGTTGTAAAAAGAAAATAAAAGACTCTCATGATGAGACCCAAACTATGTTGCATTATACTATTATGTAATATATGCTTTGAGAATCTCTCCAAACTTATGTCATTTTCAAATCCTTTAAATTCATTTAGGAGTCCATTAAGCAATGAAAGCATTGGTTACAAGGCATAGTGAATGTTTTTGAATATATTATCCTCATTAGATTCATTTCAAATTATTTCACATGTTTCCATAATATATGAGAAACATTAGCATGTAATGGAATTTATTTGATAAGATTTGGGATTCAAAATGTGGGAGATATTGATTTTTTTGAAGCGATTTCTGTCGCCAAAAATTCAAATTAAATTCCAAAAACATGATTAAAACATTTTTCAAAAGAGCTTGTAGTTTGAATAATTATATTGGGAGTTATCCGGTCTAATTTAGTGGATTTTTTTTGGGCGAACTTTTTTGTGAGCGTCATGAGTTTTGCATTATATGGATTCTTCTTTGCAACAAAGTTCAAATTAAGATAAGATGGCCCACCTTCCCCAATCAATAATTTTTGCTCAAAGTGAATTAAAATTAAAATCCCTATTTGTAGAGGGGGGAAAAGAAAAAAGAAGGAAAATCAAATCAAATCAAAAACTCAAACTAAAACCCATGTTCCTTTCAAATTGAACATTTTGGCACAAAATCAAAATAAAAAGAATTTAGATGTTCCCAGTACTCAAATTCAATGTCAATTTCAGTTAGGCCCATCTTTTTTTGTCTACTTTTTTGTCCCCATTAAGTTTCTCCACAAGGTCTTTTTCTTTTTCTTTTTAAAACTTTTTTTTAGAAAAATAATTTAATTAATTAATTAATTAATTAATATTAATATTATTTTGTTTTGTCTCTATGGGCACATAGGGGAGATAATAGGAACATTATGAAATGTTTTCATCTTTTGTCTAAAAGTGAGCTTTTCAATACAATTTTTTGGTGTTGTCTTTTGTCACCATTGCACCAAGTTAGTTGGTACATGTTTGGGCCACTTTCTAAACAAAAAAAAACTGAAAAAACTTTTGTCACTATGTACTTTGTGTAGGGTAAAGAAGTAAGGACCGACAACAAGGCTATTTTGGGAATGAGGGCCCTACACACATAAGGGCCAGAGCCAAGTGTGGGACCTCCATTCCCAGAACAGCACCTTGCAAAGGTCCTTAGTCACACCTGATGTAAAGATCCCCTTGAACTTCTTTCTTTCATGAAAGGATGGCTGTGATTTGTTTGTTGTTTCTAGAAGTCCTTCCCCCACCAGCTTGTAGGGCCTAGACCAGGTCTCCTTTGGATCTCAGCCCAAGACACATTGTTCCATGTTTAATCTACTGAGGACCCCCTTAACATGTAAAATTTGAAGGTGGACCTAAATTTAGTGACAACAAATTTAAAAAATAATAAAATAAATAAATAAATAAATAAATAAAATCATTTCATAAACATCAACAAATTTGGATGATGATAACAAACATCTTATCTCATGTATTTCTCTCTCTTTATTTGGTTTGAATTTTGTGATATAGCCAAAGTGGTGACCATCTAGAAGATATTTTAGCCAAATTTGACTCAACCCAAATATGAAAGTAAAATAAATAAATAAAAATGATCTTTCAATATTCTTGGCTACCTCTTGGAACTTATTATAAAAACTAGTGATTTGGGATTCTTGAAAATAAAAATCAATCTGGCAAATTTGGGTTACTTTTAAAAAATTGAAGAATTCTTTGTCTAGCAAAAATTTCATGGCAAAATTTGGCAAAAGTTCACTTCCTCGGGTTCATGTCATTCGATGGCTCTATCCTCCATGGCAAGTTCAAAGTTCAAACAAGTGTTGGGAGGGTAAGTGTAAATATATAGACATATACCCTCGTTGTAAAAAGGGGTAAGTGTAAATCATTCCCTACCAATTTTTTGGCATTTACACTTACCTTACCTAGCATGTAACTAATTTGTTTAACTTTATACAAGGGGAAGTGTAAACAAATTTCAATTACACTCACATGGACTCAAGTAAATGGTTTTGGCAAGGTAAAAGGGGTTGATCCTTCACAAAAAAATTCTAAGACTTCCCTTGCTTCCCAAACATTTGATTCCCTTTAGTCCAAATGTACATAGTACAAGCTCAAACTTTTAAGCAAAAGATAAAGGGACAAACTATGAGGGAATGTTTTGGGTGCACATTCTTTGATGCATATTGGATACATGTTGCCCCACCTTATTGTTTGAGTTTAATTTTGATTCTTAATTTTGTTCATCAATAATTTTGACACAAGCTTTTTCCAAAAGCTTGGGCACCTATTGTGATTCTTATAAATTAGTCGTGGTGCATCCCAAAGTTTTTTTCTTTTGGTTTGGTGACATATGCCATTTTGATCGGCCCACAACCAAAAAACACATTTCTAAAACTCTCATATCTCTTTCTTCACTAACACCCATGTTAACATTTTTTGCACAATTTTTTTTCAAAAACATTTACATGTGTTTTTGCTAAATTTATATAATGATTTTAAATGTATTTACACAATTTAACATTTACAATTGCATGTCCAAAGTTATGCATTTACACTTACCCTTGTAACGATGTTGATGAAAAGTTTACATTTACACAAAGGGTACGTGTTTAAAATGATATACAAGCCCAACATTGGTTCAAACAAGTGTTATGCAAAAGGATTGAAAGATGAAAAATTGTATACCGATATATAAAATAATCAACCAAAAAAACTTCTACTAATGATGATCAGTTAATGAAAGAAATGGATTGATTTTGTGGAAATTAAGTTCCATTCAAATGAAAATATTGACTGCCATTGCACAACTTGATTTGAATTAAATTGAATTCAAACAAGTATGTGATTATTGTGAAACTTATATTGAAATACAAATTTTCTAAACTTTGCTATGATATTCATGCTTGAAATTTGAACTTGTAAAGCAACCATGTTATTAAACCATGGACATTAAAACTCCAATAAACATTATTGAAACATTATTACTCAATTATGTAATGTATGCAATCTAAACAAATACATATAGTGAAAATGGTGAACCTTTCGAATTATAGAACTATTGTTCCTTCCATTTGGACTTCAACGATACCATTAAGGTGGACAAAGGTTTCATTATGCTTGACAACTCCTAGAAATAAAATGTGATCCCATTTATTAACAATAACATAAATGCCCACTTGTGTTGAATGAACTTCTAATCTTGGATAAAAGGTGTTAAATGGTATGATTTGCAATTTCAAATCAAAATCCACAAATTAAGCACATGGACATTCTTTACAAACAAAACCATCAACTGCATCAAGAAATATAAATGTATCTTGATTAAAAAACCACTTTAAAGTGACAAAAAAAAAACCCAAAATGCAAAACACATAATGGGAAGCCTTAAGTGGAGAAATCAAGTAACCTAGGATGAAACCCATCACCAATAGCATGAAGCAAGTTGTGCAAGGAGATGGGCAAAAAACATGGAGGAACATCGAGCTTAGAAAATGTCTTTCTTGTTAATACAACCCACATCACAAGATAATGCAAACCTGAAATCTCTAAAGAGCCATAGACACCTTTAGCTTATAAAATGAGCGTAAAATCAAAAGACAAGGCCTCCAAAGACTTTTGTCAATCGTGCCATGTTGGCACATCGATGAATGAGGTTTCCAACCTACTGGTGTAAACATCAAAATATTTATATTGCAAGAAAGATAAATCATCCTCATGGTGTCCATCGTGATATGACACAACCTTTGCCTAAATTACAATTGTCACAACCATTCTCTAAGAAGAAATAATTCTTGGAACAAGATTTGCATGAGTCAGGTTAACAATGATTCTATTTGTCAGAGTGCAATTACCAAATGCTATAAGCACAATATCCATTTGTCACAATGATGATTGAAAAAATGGCATCATGAAAACATGACTTTGTTTCCATAAGACATGGAACTCAACATCCCTAACAATGGAGGTAAAAGAATCCCAAATCGCATCATGTGTGGATATATGTGTTCTTTCCCATGAACACAACAAAATAAGTCTATCCATATTGAATATATGGGCTAGCCAAATATGCATTAAAAAAAACCACAAGGTGTAGGATGGGGGAGGCCCAATTTAGTGTGTATTGTTGAAAAACAAATTTTGGAAGCCATCCAAAAATATGGGAAATTCGGTGGGTGAAAGTTAAACACCTGAGCTTGGGCTTATGTAAAATTTCAACCAAATCAGAAGACAAATCTGAAATGATGTTGGATAAGGAATGTTTATGCAATGACCTTTAGGACACTCCAAAAAATTAACCTTAAAAGTCTCCCAAATACATAATTGAAGGTTAAATCAAAGGAATTTAACTTGCATTGAAAATTTGGGAATGGGGGGAAAAACGAAAAAGGTAATAAAGCTTCTAGTTAAAACAAATGAAAACCCCAAATGCCACCTACACATCCCCCAAATTAAGGAGGGCATCCATGTGTTGAACATCATTGTCCAAAGGCATTTTAGAAAAAAAAAAAAAAACGTGAAGGAAAGTGACCCCAAGGGAATGCCCAAACCCCAACACCCCTAATAGGGGTGTAAAAACTAAGTGGAGGCGAAAACTATGAATGCAACCTTGAAAGAGACCAAACAACACATTTATGGAGTTAAATCCTATAGCGTACCAAATATAACTAAGAAGATAAATGATGAAAAATTGAGATATAATTAAAGTAGGTTTAATGATGTGAGTGTCTTTTGTAATTAAAAGAAACAAACAAGATGAAAAAAGGCTAATCCAATTATGAAGGACACAAAAATGAAGTAGGGTGAAAAGACGACCACCCAAAGGATCCCATTGATGGGTGTCAATGGAGGATTAAATAACAGAAAGATCGTCATGAGGGGAATGGTGATTAAAGGAAAAAAAAAGGAACTATGGGGCATAAAAAGATATAAAGTTGTAATGGTCTTTGATGAGGTCAAAGGTTAAAGCAAAGGGGTGAAGGCCCTCGTAGCACAAACATACTAACCTTAGGGCTAGATTCTAACAAAAATGATGAGGCCCAAATTGAGAGGACAAGGATGGGGCCTCTAAAGGAAGGGCACCATTTGAACATGGGGGGACCAAAAGCAAAATAACTATTAAGGTCTATGCACGGCATAAATGTTTAGCTTGAAACTTTTCCAAATCATTAGAAAGAAACCTTTGTACCTTAATCTTAGTTTCCATATACCCAACCTTCCTTCTTCAAATAGGCAAGGAAAGGCACCGCTAAGGGCAAAGTATAAAAAAAATGTTATGCAACATCTTTCAAATCTCATGTTATGTGGTCTAAACGAAATCTAAAGGCCATCTCCATCTTTCACTTCAAACAAATGGGATGCGCAAATATAATCAAGGCTTAGGGAACTCCAACAAAAATGTTCCAAAGGGATCTAGATTTGGTATCCATGCTTAGACTACTAGAAGGGGGGCAAGGGGTTTAAAGGGATGGTCCACCCATCATTGCCACCCAAGGAACTAATTTGTAAAGCCTACAACACCTTTAATGGTGCATTTAATCAAAACACGTATATAAGGCACCATAACCAAAATATGGGGTATCATGTTAAAGGGGGATTCGACTTGTTTTTCAACATGCAATGAGAGTATGGTCAACCCAAAAGCTTATGACACCTTACCTAATGGGATGGGATCGAAATAAAACTTAAAATGACACAAGGGAAAAAGGGAAAGGTTGAAGCTATAGAATGAAGACCATGTGAAAAGGCAATAGGTTGAGGGGCCTTTGTTAGGAGCATGAGTGGGGGAAAACAAACTAGAGGATGTGTCTTTTATAAGGGGAAGAACCTCCATTGAATAAATCGACACCCACACACAGACAAGTTAAGAAAAAAAGGTCCAAGAACACCTACCACACAAAGGTAGAACATGAAATGAAAAATTGAAATTGAGCCCCTTGTCCCACATCCCTAAACAACCCCCATAACACAAGTTTCCAACACCACAAAAATCTATGAACAATCACATAACGATGTTCTATGATGTTATGTTGACACTCTTAAATGTACAAGGCATTAAAAAAACTTCTTTAAAAAAACTAATTGATTAACCCAAACTAAAAATCTAAAATGAAAATAAATAAAATCTAATCAACCAACCAAAAGGACAAATTGACCACAAATTCCATTTTTTAATTTATTAATCAACCAAGAAAATCCACCCAAAGTCGAAAGCCCAAAAACCCCCAACAAATGGCAAATCTTAAACCCAAAGCCCTAAACAATGCACCCCAAAAAAAAAACTAGTACTAATAAGTTCAAATCATATAAAATCAAACTACTACTACATTTTGCCACAAAACCATTGACTATAGCATTGCTTGTGTGGTGAGCACAATAAATGGGGTGAGGTGGGGTTACTTTCTAGGTAAAGCTTTTGCTTATTGTAGTTTGTGATGGCAATGGCAATTGTACTTTTGCCACTCCTTACCACCCCTCGTTGTCACCACTCCACAATGATGAAGTCCTTGGTGCATTGCAATAACTATGCCGTTGTTCTTTGCAAAGCAAAGTTTCACAATTCTTACATTATTGTTGCATTATCCTCGCAACTTTGTTCATCTTGGAAATTGTGGAGCAACAACAACATTGAGCACGCAAGGAGGAAAAAAACATAACAAGGAGGAAGAGGAAGAAAGTAGAAGTGAAAGGACATGTGAAGAGAGATATGAAGGGATAGTTGTAGGTATGTACAAAGTTAAGTTAGATTGTTAGGTAGGTATGAACAAGGTTTCTTCTAAAAAATATACCTACCTAACAATCTAACCTACAAGGTCAATTTTGTCATTAAATAATCCTTTAAAAATTGAAATGAAATTTTGTGGGAATATGATTGAATGTTGACAACTTTCATAGCTATTCTAGCTTTCAATATGAATATGAAAATATCATGGTAGATTATTGTATATAATAGAAATCAAATTTAACAATAATAAAAATTTAAAATTTTGAATTTTTTTGGGTCATTTAAACTATTTAGTAGGCTTCCTAAGGAATAGAAAAAAAAGTTGATATCAATTATTGTAACATATTCAAGTTTTCATGAAATAAAGGCATGCAGACAAACTTTAAACTGAACTCCCTTTTTTTTTTTTTCCTTTACTGACCAAATTTGGTCAAAAGGTGAAATTTTAAAATGAAAAACTTAAAATAGGAATTAGTTTTTTAGGGTTTCAAATTTCAATCAGCAGAAGTTAGAAAAATGTAGAAAAATTGGGTCTAAAACCTATTTTTGTTTCCAGTAAGGTAGCCAGAAATAGAGAAGGAACATTAAAAAGTTGTGCTTCATATCTGGCTTATAGCCATATTTGACTAAATCTTCTTAGGATGATTGCCATTTTTTCCTTATATCTTCCTATGGACAATCGCCACATGAGTCCATTAAAAAATCCTAAAAATAACAATATTAGCTGGGACTTGCATGTATATGAAAATATATGAAAAAAGGTCAAAATATGCCGGTTTGGGGCCAACAAAATGGTTTTGGCTCAGCATACGTGCACAGGTTGTTTGGGTGGCTGATAAAAGGCACAGCAACGCTGTAAAAGAGTGTAATAAATAGGATTTGACTACTGTTCCATGTTTCTGATTGGGGCGCATCATAATGATTGGTCCAGGTGGTTAGCAATCAGTAGTCCCCCCCCACATATTTGCTGTTCCAGTTCCAGTTTCATGGGTGGGGTTGCAAAAAAGTAAACAACTAAAACTTGGATGTGAAAATGTTTTTTGTGCAAGGTCACACATACTGAGCACCCTTGGAGATGCTCTTACAAAACAATAATTCAGTGAGGTTAGACATACTCTCCTTTCGTAGTTAGTGTCTCTTGATGACCAAATCAATTGAGTTTGCTGCATTTTAAAGGCCACAATATGGTAAACAATATGAGATGTTATCATGTAAGTAAAATGAAAGGGGGACCATCATTTTTTTTTGGGCATCAATATTGTTAATTAGGTGCTAACTAATGAGGCCAAAAAACCTACATTTTTAAACATAGAGATGATGAATTAGGGGATTGTAACTTAACAACCCACAAGCTTATGTGACGGGTTAGGTGCAACCCAAAACTTACAAAAATCTGCTTGCATTGACAATACATCTCTTGCCCTATCCACAAGGGGGACCTTCGAAGAAACACTTATAACCGTGACATGACATACCATAGTAACTCGGTGTGTCTTGAACACTAATTATATCATTTGTAAGAATGCCAAAAAAAATTCACCAAGAAATTTTTTTTCAAAGAATTTTTTTTTTTGGTGAAGGAAAATAAAGAATATTTTGAAATACATAGGATTATTTTCTTTGTCAACATGAAATCTTCAAAATTGATAAATTATTTGACAGACATGTGTTGGAGGCGGCAATGCACTACACCATACATGAACAAACAAACAAGTCGGTACATGAAATCTAACTACTTTGTACTTTTTGGAAAGAGGATTAGGGTTTAGCAATCCCAAATTGTGTCTGACACTCTTGGGGATGATTTGTTGTCTACAACAGGTGTCATTCATTTGTGAAGCCCCGGGTACTACTACTCTGGAGGAGGCTTGGATTCAAAGCGAATTTAGTTTTGATGTAAAACTTGTCAAGCTTTCATTGCAAGACAACAATACACATAGGAAGGAAGGAAGGAAGAAAAAGGAAAGGAAAAAAAAAACATAGTCATCACCAACAAAGTATCCAAGTGAGTTGGTCGATGACTATGTACGAACCACCACCAACACAAAAGGAACAAATTGGAAGTGAAGTGAGTTTGGATATGTAATAATTTCTCATCTATTAATGGAACCATTTGAAAATTTGCCATATTTGGACATATTTGTAAAATGGCACCAAATAAAAAACCCCGAAGCATTTAGATTTGACCAATTCCAACTTGGATGGTTATTGATAAATGGCACTAGCTTGGACACTAATTTTTATCACATTGGCATTGTTAAATGTGCCCTAAACTAGCTAGTAATTTGGGTCATTTTGAACCGAGCATCCAAATTGCTAAGATGATTTTATTTAAGAATTAAAACATCTAAACATTGCTATATTACAACCTCCATATACTTTCATGGGGGTGATGGCTTTATGAATCATCCACAATTGGACCACTATTGTGCATTTATTTCTTGTTGCATGGACAAGCACTTTCCATTGGAGAAAGTTTGTAGTTGAGCTGGAGATAAGTAACTAATTAATGTTAGAAACGATTTCCTAAAAAGGGAACTTTCCAGATAACTTAAAAAGAGAACACATGTCTTCACACCAACATGACATATAATCCCCCCTTTTAACTTATTCAGAGTTTGATTCACAACGGAACGGTTTGTTTGACAAGTCGAGCTGTGACTCTGGGCATAACTAGATGAGACAAATGTAATGAAAAGGTACTATTGGAGCCAAAATCTTGTCATCATCACATGTATTGAAAAGCTACTATTGAGGCAAAATTTTGTCATCATCACATGTAATGAAAAGCTACTATTGGGGCAAAAAAAATTGTCATCATCACTACGATCTGATGGAACAAGAGGCCATTAGTCATAACTAACAGGTTTGTAGACCGAACTTGAAGGGACAACATTTATTTCTGTTGCAGTGTCATGTTCAACTGGCGCACTACTTTTGGCGTGGCAACACACAGCCTTGGCACGTATCGAAGATGAATATACTAAATCCAATCCCATAGCATGTCCAATTAAGTCCCAATTGAGCATTTCCCAGAGTTAAAATAGGTTATGGTGTGCTTTGTGGGAGGGAGGGGTCCTGGCATAGGAGAAAAAAATAATGGTGGCAACCATGTCTAAAGTTAGAATATTGTTGGGTGGGGAGGGGGGGGGGGGGTTGTGAAAAAATAAAATTCTTGTGTTCCCATCATGTTCCCAAACTATTCTCAAGATGTTCCCCAATTTAGGAGAGGAGAGGAGAGTTGAACAAGGAAGAGGTTTCGATATCCTGAGTTAAATAGAGCCACCCATATAATGACTTTCATTTGGATTCAGTTGAAGCTTTAAAATACCATGAAATTGAGTTTGGACTTGTAAAATGTGCATAAAAGGGTCACTCAAGAAGTGTGACTTGCTTTCATCCATCCAAAACAATCATTATTAGTCCATAGGATGGTTCTTAATTGATCTCAATAGTCATTGTTTTGTTTAGGTTTTCATGTTTATGGGTGAGAATGACATTGCTTTGGATGTGCTAATACCGTTATAGAAGCCCACATTTTGATAGCCTTTTTAATTGCCAAAATTTTGTCAAAAGGAAATTTTTAGTTTTTGAAGTAGTTCAATTAATTTTTTATTTTTTTTCACTTTTTGGATGATGCATTCATTATTTGCACTTTCCATCCAATGTTCATTTAAACTAGTGACAAGGAAATTTTATGAAATTTGGCTACAATACATGAACTTTATGAACGTTTCAAGCTACATAGCAATATTTATTAGTATAACTTGTTGGCGACAAAGATGTTATAGGTTTTAGGTGCAACTTGTTGTCCATCACAATAAACCTCCAAAATGCATAAATCCTCTTATGAAAACTCAAAATTAATACAACCATGGGGATCACTATAAAAGGTTACACACCCACCCATCCATTGAAACAATATCTAGGGTTTAGTAAAATTATATGATATGAAAATTAGCAATTGCAAAATAAGTGTCTCAACATTTTAAAATACTCACTTGTTCCATTTGGGGGTTTAGAATTGTATGCACATACATGTTCTAAACATGTTCCAAAAAATAGCTATAATTTCTCAAAGTCTTTTACTTGCCTACCATAGAACCATTTTATTGAACATGAAATGCAAAAAGTAGCTTGGTGGGATCTGATTACAAATGGGCCAAGCCATGGCACAATACTCCAATTCTATAGTTACAAGCATATTGTCAACCACATTGAGAACTTGTTTGCTTCTCAATAGTGCATCCAAGGTAATACTTGGGGAATATAGTGAGCAATGTTTCACACTAGACGAAGGATTAGTGATAATTTCTTTTGCGTTACATATAAAGTTTGGCAAAATGGTTTTTACTTGTCAAAATGAACTTTTGTTACAAGTGTGGGGTAACCAATCAATCCACCCACAAGGTCTTTGCCCTAAATTATTTGGACTAAAGGGGATGGACACATATTAGGCTTAGGTGGGTGATTGATGATGGGGTTTGCATGGGCACCACTTTCATGGTGTGTGGTGTTGTTGATTCCCTCCTCCCTTGGGCCCCTTCTTCCCACTCAAAAGATGAAAAAAATTGATAATTTATTTTCTATGTTTAATGTATGAATGCATTTTTAAATTTTTCAAATTTTTGATGTTGCATCAATAGCAAGCTTCCCAAGAGGGATTTGAGAGTAAAAGTTTTTAAGACTTGTCCAAAAAATAATAAAATGACTCAAAAAAATGCTCCCCAACTAAAATTTGTGTCCACATGTGACGAAAATTTGTGACATTCTTGAAAAAAGTTCTTTTTTCAAAATTTGGCAAAATTTTGACCAAAAATCATGGAAAATGTTGATAGAAGCGTTTTTATTTTTGGGATTTCTAAGAGAATTGCACAAAAAAGTTGCAACCATAAAGTTGCAACCCTAGGATTTTGAGTGCAACCCTAAACCCTCCTCCCCCAAGGCTGGTTGTGTTTGGCTCCTTTTTGCAATGGATTGCTCCATTTGTGTGAAAAATACATACATAAAAATTTGAGGATTTCTTAGGCAACCAAATTCAAGTTGAGACTTGAGATATAGGCACAACAAGTTCCTTAAATTCACTAAGTCATCTCAGCTGGAGAACTATGAACTTGGATATAAATAATCAAAAGTAGTGAGTTTGGGGCAACACCCACCAAGTTTCTTCTTGGTGGGGGATCTTCTAAAGGATTGTGTAGGTGGCCAATGAATTCCTAACTCCATGGTTACCCATGATTCATTAGCCATGTGGCTCTTGACTCACAATTGTTGTGGACATACGTGTCAACTACTATTGGGTTCAACCTTGGTAAGTCTTTACTAGCATAGTAGCTAATGAAACAACAACCAATAGTGCAATCTCTCTCTCTCTCTCTCCCCCTCTCTCTATGTATGTTTATATAGATTTGGGAGGTGCAATTGGCCTTAAAACTTGTTCCAAATTTGACTCCAAACCCAACAAAGATATTCTAGCATGCAATAACTTGACAAAGTGCCATGTGGTTAGTTTCATTAATGGTACACACCCCATTTTGTCTCATCCATGTGCATGGATGGGTCTAGATTTGTAACCTAGTGGGCTTTGTTTGGAGGGATGGTGTAATCTACCTAATGTACAAAATTTTGCCTTCATTTGGGGTGTGTTGTTTTATGCATAGTTTTTTTTTGTTAGGTATGTGTATTGCATGGATTTTCATTCATTCCAACACAAGATTCCAAGGGGCCAGGTGATTTCTCTACTTCAATTTGATTCATGGCTTCATCAAAGTGTGTGTGTGTAAATATATTTTTTGCAAATTTTATCAATCATGTCTATCATACCCATTACTGATAATTGATAGAATTGGCCAATATATATATATATATAATTAAAAACAAATTGGGAAAAATGGTTGAATGGTCATAACCTGATTTTTTCAGAGTTTTGATAATAATGAAGCCTTCAATTTGTTATTGATGTTATTGAGATATCTCAATGGTTTGGACCATCCTTCATACAATGAAGGGTCTTGAATTCAATTCCTTGAAGTTTTTGGCATTGTAAGTTTAAGTTTAAGTTTTGTTTTGTTTTGTTTTGTTTGTTTTGTTTATTTATTTTCAGCTTGTCTCCTTGAGAACTAATTAGTGCCAAACATCAATTGTACCCATTGTGTACACCATTTTTTTGGGAGAAAATTTGCACTAATTGATTTTGATTTTTGGGATATGTTTTGTTGCAAATTCAACGATCTTTTGGGGGAAAAAAAATGCTAGATTGTTTTAATTTTAAGAATCCAAAAGATTTCTATGCATGGTTCTAGTAAGTAGCTAGAAATAAATAAGGATTTTCTTTTTCCCTTTAGTATTTTTTTAATATCCAAATTTGGCTAAATCGGCTTATGGATAATCAATCATCACAAATTTGGAGGAAAAAAGAAAAAAAGAAAAAAAGAAAAGCCATTGTACACCAGATACAAAAGTAAAAAAAAAAAAAAAAACTTTAAGCAATACTTCTATACTATTGGGTATCTTTTGGAACCTAAACATAGAAAAACCAGTGCATAAAAAAGAAAAAGAAAATTCCCTAAACCCTAATTTTTCATTTTCTATTTGTAAATTCACAAATTAGGCAGAAAAAAGAAGAAATTTTTTTATTAGAAAAATAAATTAAAATTGGATAAATAATAAATAATAAATAAATAAATAAAGAAAAAGAACTCCCCTAGAGCCAAACACCTCACCCATGTTTAACCGGGGTGAATCAGCACCTACATTGGTACCTTTACCTTCTTGAGTATTCTGGACTCCGAAAGTGTAGGGTAAAAGTAGTGACAGGTACCATGGGTTTAAAACCCTAAAATATTTAGGGCTACTTGTTAACATTATAAATAATCCCATCCTTAGACAAAAGAAGGGTTGATTAAAATTTAGGGTTACTTGTTAACATTATAAAATATCCCATCCTTAGACTAAAGAAGGGTTGGTTAAAATTTAGGGTTACTTGTTAACATTATTAATACCCCATCCTTAGACTAAAGAAGGGTTGATTAAAATTTAGGGTTACTTGTTAACATTATAAATACCCCATCCTTAGACTAAAGAAGGGTTGGTTAGTCCATTTGTAGTAGTAACATTGGGACCTCACTCAAGAAGGCAAAGAAGGTATACCATGTGTGGAAAATTTTATTGATCCATTTTCACACTTTGGTAACCTTTTTTTTTTAACCTCTTGGAGTGTGAAAATGCAAAAAGGTCTTTTTCACACTGCAACTTTTACCTCTTGGGTGTGTGAAAATGCAAAAGTCCTTTTCACACTACAAGTTCTGTACTCTTTGGGTGTGGAAATGAATAGATCTAGTCCTTGAAGTCATGCAAGAGGGACAAGTGGCAATGGACTTCCCTTCCCAAGAAGAACCCAACAACAAACAAAATTAAATTTTTTTTGGGTGGAGAAATGAACAGAAGTTTTTTGCAAATCATAACTGAGCTGAGCTCACAACAAATTTTGCAACTGAGCTTTGATACTTCAAACACTCTGAGATTTCAGCCACCAACAAAGTTGTGGAGTGCTTTTGTTGGAGGTCTGGAGTTTGTTGCTGAGGACCAAATTCTGTGATGGGGAGATTGTTGCTACTTACACTTGCTGCAAGCAGCTAGAAAACCCAAAGTTCACAGCTTTGTTTGTTTGTTTGTTTGTCTGATTGATTGATTGATTGATTGATTTGAATCTTCATCAGGAACCAGCAGTACTTGTGTAGTCTGGAGATCTATATCTTCCGAAACGCCCAGTTTTTGTTTGGTTTGTTTGATTCTGCAGCAACTAGCAGTTAAATTTGTAGTTTGGAGATGTATACATAGTTCCAAACCTCACAGTTTGTTTGATTTCTGATTCTTTAGGAAGCAGCAGAGTTTTGTAGTCTGGAGATCGATATATATATTTCAGATTTTCTTCTCTCGCAGTGAGTTTTGTTTTGATTCAGGAACCAGCGGAAGTCCGGATACCCCAGAACCTGACCTAGAACCTGGACCTGAACCTGCCAACACTGGTTCAGTAATCTGGAGAGAACAATCTGCTGCAGTCTTCAGAGCAAGGGGAGGATAGCTAGCTAGCTAGCTAGTGCTCTCTATGAGAGTGCAGAGGATCCCAAGAGCTGGTGGATAGAGCAAGAAATTAGCCTCCAGAGAGAGAACACTTGTTTTTGGACCTGAACTACTGGAACCTACTTGGTTGGCCCCAAGAAAATAGAGAGGAAGAGATGCAGTCTTTGGAAGTAGAAATTAGAATAGACGCAAAAACACATCAGAGTTTCTGAAACCTACCTACTCCTTGGATACTACGAAGTTATAAGAACCCAGTTTTTTTTGGGTTTGGGAGGGAGTGGTGGGTGAGTTTGTTCTGTTTTTGGAGGAGCAATTTTTGGATCCCGTTTCTTTCGTTCAAGTGTTCTCTTTCTCTCTCTCCCTGTCTCTCCCTAGACACTGCTAGTGTTACCCTTTTGGGCATGAGCACCCAAGATCACAGTTTCAATCCCGAAGCATTTTTTGTTCGTTTCCAAAAACCCTTGCCTGGCACCTCTCTCTCTCCCTCTCTCTTCTACTAATATGAAGCTCTTAAAATCCTTTCTTATAGTCCACTGATCCATGATTCCTCGGCTTGTCAACAACCCAGTTTTTCTAGCTTTAGTAGGATGATCCTAGGGGCCCTTGAATGAGAAGCAAATCTAGTATAACAAAAAAATTGTTTAGACTTTCTTTAAGAGAAAGGAAAGAACTCAGTTTTTTACTCACCCTTGTAGAAGATCATCATCAACATTCCCAAACCTCATCATTTAGTGATGAGGTTTCTGTAGAAACCAAAAAAGAAGAGACAGAGAAGGAAAACAGCGTACTTACCACAGAAGAAGCAAAAGATCAAAAAAGGGTTGAAGGTTTTTTTGATGATGAAGATGGTAGGGGCCGGGGGAGCTGCAAAGAAATGGATTGGGTTAGTTGCAGGCATGTGGGTAGAGTCATCAGCAGGGAATGCTTATACATTTGCTTTCTACTCCCCAAAATTGAAGCATGTGCTGCACTACCACCAGTTTCAACTCAACAATCTGGGAGTGGCAAAAGACATAGGCGAGAATGTGGGCTTACTGGCTGGAGCTTTGTGCAACTCTCTTCCTCCCTGGGTTATGTTGTCCATTGGTGCCACTACCGGATTCATTGGCTATGGAATGTTGTGGTTGGTGGTCAGTCAACAAATTGCTCCTTTGCCTTATTGGCAGGTACAACAAACCTCCCCAAAACCTTCAACAACCCAAACCATAACTTGTGTGTAGTCTTTTTGTGAATTTTTGTTCACATACTAGACACATTTTTGTTCACGTACTTGAACATTTTTCTATTCGTTTCAATCATGTCATCGCATAAATATAAACAGTCGGGTCCAGATATCACTGCAATAGTGTCCACTTAGTGACAAATGATTTGTTTGTTTGTTTGTTTGTTTGTCGGGATTGCAGATGTGTATACTCCAATGTATCGGAGCGAACAGCTCGACCTGGTTAAGTACTGCGGTCCTTGTTACATGCTTGCGCAACTTCCCGCACAGCCGAGGCACAGTGGCTGGGATTCTGAAGGGCTTTATGGGACTGAGTGCTGCCATTTTCACCCAAATCTTCATATCTCTTTTATCCTACAATTCCGAATGGTTGCTCCTTTTGCTTGCCATCGGGCCGGGGCTGGTTTGCCTCGTCGCCATGCTTTTCATCCGCCCAGTATCACCAGCTAGTCTCATCAAGGACAAGGACGAGCACGGCAAATTCTTGTTCATACATCTCGTTTGCATCGCACTTGCCCTCTACCTCTTTTCCATCACGTTCATTGAAAATCTCTTGAATGTAAACCCGCTTACATCCAAGATTTTCACCGCCATCATGGCCATCTTCTTGACTGCCCCTTTGGGCGTACCCATGAAGAGCCTCATGGATGGCTCTTGGGGTGACGGAGGAGTTGACGAGACGAGATTGGAGAAGGAGTCATATGTTGCAAGCATTTCCAAGGAGGTAGATGAAATTCATCAGCCACTTCTTAAGTCCGCCGCCGCCGCCGCCGCTGCCGCCGCTGCCGATCATGATCAAAATCAAAGCGAAGATCATACTCGGAGCTTTTTAACTCCCACAGAAATTGCGATCGCCCGGGAAGTTCAATGTAAAACTGCATTCGACATCCCCCTTTCCAAGCAGCCCAGTGATGAAGATCCTGATGAAGCTACAGACGTCGAATCTGCTACAACAAATTGCAATTGCGGACGACGACGAGAGGAGAAAACTACTAGCCTTTCGGACAAGGAAAATTTGGATGATGGTGCACTGGAGCCACCTCGAGCCACCACCCAAGTGCCCCCCGAAAATGAGCTCGAATTCGATTCCCAGGCCTTATTAGCGGTTGGGGAAGGGGCAGTCCGAAGACAGAAAAGACCTAGACGCGGCCAGGATTTCACATTAGGGCAGGCGATTGTGAAAGCTGATTTTTGGCTCCTTTTCTTTTCGTTTTTCTGCGGGGTGGGAAGTGGTGTGACCGCTATAAACAATCTGGCGCAAATGGGCGAAGCACAAGGCTACTCGGATGTCTCCATTTTCGTCTCTCTTATTAGTATTTGGAACTTTCTCGGCCGACTCGGAGGAGGAGCTTTGTCGGAGCATTATGTGAGGTAAAAAAAAAACCAAATACCAAATTTTTATTAGCACTATGTGTGAGGGAAATGTAAACAAGTTGTTGAGAATTATGTGAGGTCAAGATTCATAATTCGGTTTGAATGAAAAAGGAGGATGCTTGTATGTTTTGGTGGTTTCTCAGGTCGGATGCTATTCCGAGATCGGTATGGATGGCAATGGCACATTGCTTGATGGCCTCGGCACACCTCCTCTTCGCATTTGCAGTTCCCGGATCACTATACGTCGGTTCGGTGATATTGGGCATCTCATATGGCATCCATTTCTCGACCATGGTACCGACGGCATCGGAGCTTTTCGGTTTGAAACACTTTGGTGTGATTTACAACTTCCTCACAATGGCTAGTCCACTCGGCTCTTTCCTCTTCTCGGGTGTCATCACGGGCTACCTCTACGACCAAGAAGCCAAGAAGAAGATTGCCCCGGATGCCCGGATCGTGGATACATTTCTAAACAATTTACACAATTACAATGTCGTCAACATCGTCGACGATCGTGCGCAAGTGTTGGAATGCATAGGAGCCCATTGCTTTAGAGTCACATTCATTATCATGGCATGCGTTTGCGGGCTCGGTATTATCGTAAGCATCGTTTTGACGATCCGTATCCGTCGGGTTTACCTCTCGCTCTACGGGCCTAGTACATCACCAATCCAATCGACCTCGGATCTCAAATCTTCGGCTTCGAACACACGCCCACCCACCCGAGCGTGAGCGAACGAGCAAGCGAGCGAGCGAGCGAGGGGGTATCAATGGATGATACCCAACAGAAATTTTCCTCCGGTGCTCTCTTTCATCTCCATCAGCAGCAGTATAATGGCCTATCATACACAGTAGTTTGGATGAAAGGGGGTTTTTTTTCCCGGATGAAGGGGATTTTGGATCCTAATTTATGCTTCCAAATGAATATTTGATGTGCTGCAGCAGCAAGTTTTGATTTGATGTAGGAAAC
Organism: Sphagnum contortum; assembly: GCA_963920785.1. NCBI lineage: Eukaryota > Viridiplantae > Streptophyta > Sphagnopsida > Sphagnales > Sphagnaceae > Sphagnum > Sphagnum contortum. The sequence continues at coordinate 17,803,645 of OY987283.1, read as the reverse complement.
GGAAGCCTTGCCCGAAGCCGAAGCTTTCGCTTCGGGCATTTATTTGGCAAAGGGGGTAAAGGAAAGGAAAGGGCAGGGGAAGGGAAAAAAGAAAAGAAAAGAAAAGAAAAAAAGGTTCGGTCTGAAAGAGATATTTCTCATCAGGAGAGTTCTAAAACCCTAAACCCTAAAAACCCTAATGCTGCTGATGAGGCCAAAACCCTAAAAGCCCTAATGCTGCTGATGAGGCCAAGTGAGTAGTTTACAAAGAGCTGAACCTAGCACAAACATATTCATATGTACATTTTATACTTGGGGTCGAACATGATGATGTTAAAGCAAATTAGAAAACACCTAATTAATTGTACAGACATTTTACAAGCAAATCTTGGATGAGATTTTGCTCTTGCCTTAACATTATTTTACTGGCAGCATTATTATTATTACTATTATTATTATTATTATTATTATTATTATGGATTCATACATCTCATCTTTAATTATTTCTTCTTTTTTTTTTGGGTGGAGATTTTTTTTACATTGTGGTTACAAAGTTAGTTGGAATTTCCTAATTGGCTTGTATGCTTAGGATAAGTCTATAGCTATGATTATTTTATTAAGTTATGATGTTGGTTCTTGTGTTCAAGGAATTCAAGTAATTAACATGCAAATCCCTAATGTTTCAATTTCTTGGTAACACTTAATCATAGACATGGGTTTTTTTCTTTTCTCTCAATTTTGTGATGTAGCTAAACTAGTGATCACCCATGAAAGTATTTAGCCAAATTTGGCTATAGACTACATGTGAAAGTAGAAGTATTTAAGAATCCTTTTACATTTTGGCTACCTACTCAAACCTGTTGTAAAAACCTGGTTTTTTTTTTAAAAATAAATGTTTTTAGAATTAGGCAAAAGAAATTCTCAAAAATGCTTTCGTGTCAAAATCATATAGTATTTTATTTTTTTTAAAATGTTAGAGTAAAAGAAAAAATTCAACACCCTTGGGTGATAATTTATAAAACTTGTGTAAAGACTTCTAGGCACAAATCATACTCCCAATTCACCACTAAAATCAAATGCTTAAAAAGTCTCCATATATGTAATACCCATTGTCTTAACATCAAAATGTTTTTTTCCCACCAAATTAATGGAAGAAGTTTATGGTCCTTTACAATAAAGTATGATGGCATGCGGTATGGCCACATTGGTCCATAGTTGGTATCTTTAAATTGTCTCATAACCAATGTCCTAAATAAACAAAAGAAAACTCATTGCCATAGCAACAATGGCAACAAGCTTTTCCATATAATTCCCCACCCACCCTTGATGTTTCCAAAAGCTTCAAAATGAAAATAATCAATCACTCACACCAAAATAGCATAATCTCTCTTGTTAGTCGAGGAGAGGAGAGCCAACAAAATATTATTACAAACATTTTACAAGATGTTTCAATTGTTAAACATATTGTCTCATGTATCCACCATTGAAGCCAATCCTTTAGCACTTGATGTCCGGAGCTTCTCCACCTACAAGAGCAAGGAAAACCAAATTCTCCATTACTTGTCCAAAGCTTTGGCTACCTCTTTTGACATCCACTCCTTGTGGACACCCAATTGCCCATTCCCATTCTTTGATTCATCACCATTGTTGAACTATGATCTTTAGTTTGGCCTATAGTAGCTGAGATTTAAAGATTAGCAATTACACTATGACTACCCATTTCTTTCCTTTCTCTGTTTCCTTCCTCATTGTTGAAGGATGTAAACTATACTGTTTTTCACCATCCTCAAAAATGTGTAGAGCATATGTTTGCATTACAATTAAGATCATATTCTATACTAATAATTTTCCCAAAGATTTGTTTCTTTTGTTTCATTTAAAATCAATTTGTTCACACAGACATACACTTTCTTTCCATAGTTTAACATAACCATCAATGTTGAAAAACCTAATGGTTCAAAACCCTTCATGTATAGGAATGGATGTGCCCCTGATTAGGCACTCTGCAGAATGCGCTAATGAGCGAGTTACCCTAATGGGCTCGCCTGCTGGCGAACTCTGTAGAGTAATCAGGGGCTTGCTAAACCCTACACCCTTAGTGCAATGGGGCAGAGTCAACAAAACTTGTTCAAATCCTTTCCACAAGAGCAAGGATAATTTGTCCAAATGCTGACCTGCTGAGTGGAATTGGTGCGACTCCTGAGGACAGCTATCTCCTCTTCTAGCTCCCTCACACGTTCTTTGAATGTAGCTCGTGTTGTGTTCAACTCATCCAGCCTTGAAAACACACAAAGATTGTAAGAACATATTTTTGTCCATAAAACTCTTTGTGGAGAGAACAAACATCTTGTGTTTTTCTTACTTCCTCTTGCCAAACATTTACTTGATGCAATTTGAACAAGGTGCTCATGGTTCGCAATGGCTCTGCCACTTATGGCAAGTTCAAAGTTCAAAAAACTATTTCACAGTATGGACCAATCATTTTCTCCTTGGAGCAACTTGACATGTGGGTTTTCTTCAAAAACTTCTACGCTGGGGAGCTAGAAGTGGGAATTGCTTTTTACATACTCTTCGTTGAGGGATTCGTTGGAATCGAAATACTTGCTCCAGTCGACCAAAAAATCAGCTTTGTTGAACAAAACAGCATACACAACAGTTGCATTCCGAGCCCAAAAGTAGTAGAACACTGCTGTTGCCACAGAAAATGTTAAGAAACACCGTCCCACCACCTTTTTGTTGCCATCAGTTGCGAGGTAGACGAGTGACAGAAGATACAGAAACATAGCAATTACACCCCCTTTGCGAATAATCCTGCAAACCTCATCCACCCCTCCTTTAGTCCTATGAAAAGAGGGTTTAGGGTTTAGTTGTCTCCCGTCTCAAGAAGAACACTGAAGGCACTTGGGCAGCCTACTTTGACATCATCCATGAAGGATTACACCTGCCTCCTCCCACCCAATTCAGCAATTACTCTCTTCCTTTGAATTTATAAAGCTAAACAAATTTCCCAAATAGAGAAAGCCATTGCTATGGGAGCTCAACATAAGCTGCTTAGGTCTTTTGGGAGAAGAGCGGAACATACCCAAACTCATTATAGTGAGTTCGTACTTTGCGAAGTCGAAAAGCCAGGAACGCAAAGAGGAAGAAGTACAGGAGAAGGAGCGATGTGTAAACAACTGCCCACCATGTCACCACACTGCAATCAGTATTGGACTCATTTCTGCACACACACACATGAGAGCAATCTTTGTAAAGGAATCAGACAGAGACTACTAGAGATATGTGTTGCACTTGCATTGAAGTCTAGTGATGGAAGGCCACCACCATCGAATCCCTTGGATATTTGCTAGCAGTGACAGAAACAAGAGAAGATCAAGCAAACCAAGAGTTTAGGTTTAGGGTTTAGGGTTGTGTTATATGTTGTCAAATGCGATACAAATATTCTGTTACATGGGACCGAAACTTGTCAAAGCACAATGCTGTCTGTCATTAACCAATGCAAACCACAGAGAGAGAATTTGGAGCTGATGAAGTTTAAACCTACCTCCGGCTTGCACGGAAAATTGAGCCTGCAATGCAGAAGGCGAGCATTGGTAGCTCCATGATTAGCAAGGGGAGCAACCAGTACTTGAAGTTCTTGTGCTTCAGCACTAGAATCCGATGCAATGAATACAAATGCACATTCAAACAATTGAGCCATAGAGCAAATCCGAGTGCTCCTTGTAACCAGAAGTCCAAGATCAGACAAATAGCTGAACCCCCAACCTTGATTGGCCCAAAGTGCCGATTGATTATAATTGTTGCAATTAGCCAGATGAGTCCCCCGGCAGAGCTTGCAACAGTCAAGTCCACATTCTTTTGTCGGATTGGCCGATACTTCAAGTTGCAAAGCATCACCACATTTGCTGCCACAAATGGGATGCACCCTAACCCTACCAATGACACCACCACCACATCCAGTCCACTGCGCGGTTCAAACTCCTGTACCTGATGGCACCCAAGTGACGACATGCTTGCTTTTGGCCTCCACTTCCAAGAAAACCAAACATGTTACTTCTAAAAGCAGAAGTTCCTTCAATGCCCTAGTTTCCTTCTCAAGTTGCAATCAACCTCAAAATTGGATTTTCTGCATCTCCAGTTGTTGCTTCTTTCATTCACCCACTTCCTGAATTGAAGAGTAGCTGCAAAGGTGTCAATTCCATTATGTGTCTCAGTAGTTTGAAAACCAAAGAAACCAAGAAGAAACAGGAACAAAAAATTGTAGGGATTAGAAGAAGAAATCATAAACAAATGGAAGAGAGCAAAAATTTAAAAATAGGATGAGAAAAAGAGAGAGAAACAAGACTGAGAATTTTAAGAGCATGATCTTTTGCGGATTAAGGGGTTGTGGAAACACTACCCAACTTCGAATTAAGAAGCTATTTAAACAAATCATTTGTGAAGATTCAAAAGGTTCACACACCAAACAGAAATCTTTCTTTTTTAAGCAAACCCATGGTTTGAGCTAATAGAAACTTTGTTGAGTAGCAATTTCTCTTCTGAAGACTACTTGAGCTTCAGAGAACTCTTTTAAGCTACAGAAAAAAGGCCTTTGCCTTGAGAAGCTATAAAACCAACTATTCCCTACTCCAAATTTTGCAGATTCTAAACGATCAGAATCAACATATTAGGAAGGAAAGACTGCACAACTGGTACCCATCGGGAAAATACTGACAGAATGCTTAAACACTGATTGACCAGGGAAGTTATCCATTGGGAAATCCAGCCAAGGAAAATCTGAAGCTTTTAGCTTGCCCTGAATCTATGGAGGGACTCTCTCCATCCATACACCTGATTCATCCTTATTCATCAACCAAAAATATGTGAAGTTGAGGGCTGATTCTGAACTGACAAAAAAACTGAAACAATGGGACTTGCAGAACAAACATCCTTATCAAAAAAAATCTTCAATACAACTTTTGTTGTAGCTTTTCAAATCTATAGATTGAATCTTGTCTATAATAGAAAGAGTTGAGAAAACCAATCAAATGCAACAACAAAAGGTGGAAGGGGAATTGTCAGCATTAGGGTTCTGGAGCAATTCAAAGAATTTAATGATTTCAAATCCTCCCAAAAAGTCTTGAAAAGAACCCATTTTTTCTCTGAGAGGGGACATCAAATAGCTTCTTGCAACTTGGCAAACTGCAGGTCATTGATTGCTGCTTGCATGAACAATAGCGTCATAGAAGGGAGCTTAACCACCTAGAAAAACTTCAGTGAAAGAAGTAGAACTGGCTGCAATTTTTTACAAACCCACTGGGCTTCCACAAGATTTGTATAGAATTTTTTTCTACCCAGAATTTCTAACTGTATGTGAGGAAAAGGCTTTGTTGTAAATGGCATACCTGAGCCACTGAATGGAAGAGATCGCTCATCAATTTGACAGCCCTCTCTGGTCACAGATTTGAACCAAGAAAAATTTCAGCAAACATGTCCTATATGCATTTATTTACTGCAAATTCCACATACAAGAAGAACTTTGCGCTTCCTCTCCCCGCATTCAACTGGTGATCAATTGCGCATGATATTTGCTCAAAAGAAATCATGCTTTCAGCAGCAATAAAACACCTGCAAAAAACACAATCCCAATAGAAAGATTCTGAACCCCGAATCAGCAGGATTCCAAAGCTCTCAATGTTTCTTAACAACACCGAGTAAAGAAGAACTATAAAAAACCCTTTAATGACACAAAATTGTTTAATGATCATAGCAATAATATATATGTCAGGGGGGGAAAAAAAAAGAGGAAAAAATTTCTTGACACTATCTATAAAACAAGTAATGTACAAGCAAACAAGTAATACCAAGCTTTTGAAACAAATCATAAACAATCCTTCAATCCGTTTTTCATGACACAAAATTGTTTCATGATTGTAACCAAAAACAAAACAAAGACAAACAAAAACAAGCAATTTTTTCTTGACATTATCTGCAACCATTCAAAACCTTGATCTTAAACCCCCTCTAAAACTGCAAACCCTAAAAATCTGACAACTGCAATTTGGAAGACTCTCTTCTTTCTTCATAAGAGTTTGAGAGGAATATAGCAGAAGTTCTATACCTGCAAGCTGATAGATCCTACAGCTTGACGTCACAGTTAAAACTAGAAACCTGAAGCATTGAAGCTCGATCTCAACACCCTCTCTGCTCGTCTTCCTTCATAAGAAATTGAGAGAGGATTAGACCAACCCATGATTCGTTATGACCCTGGCAACAGTATTTCTCACATCCAAGATACCATACTACTGCGAGCGAGATGATACTAGAAAAGATCCCCAACCCCACCCACTTGCTGCTACATCGTCAGTCTCGCTAACACACACAAGTTCCGAGTCAACTTCCTGCTGAACACCCACAAAAAAACGCACAAAGTGGAGTGGGATTTACAAAGCAAACACGCAAGTGCAGTGCAGAGTTACAAAATTTCCTTGAGAAAATGGATCCATTGAGGGAAAGAAGAAGAAGAAGATGCACATTTTTCCCATTTTCCTCGCGACTCCCGAGACGTCCGTCTAGAAACAACAATCAGCTCTCCTTCCTTCCTGGCAACTTCCTTGTATGTATATTATGAATTGAGGACATTGTTGAGAGCACACCAGTTCCCCACTTTTGACCAATTTTAGAGTTGACATGGCTGATTGATTTTGTGGATCCTTGCAAGAAGATTGCTAAAATGAATTGCATTTTTAGTCTTTGCAAACACACAAAATGAAAATGAAAATTTTTAAATTTTAAAAACTATGAAAGAAACAAAAGAAAAAAAATCAAAGGTTAACCTAATCTTTCTCACATGTCAATCACACATTTTAAAATATATATTGGACCTTTGAATTGGACTCCAAGCCTTTATCCACACTCATTATTATACTTACAAAAAAAGTGTTTTTTTAAAATGTGAAAAGGGTCCAATTCAAGGTTCAATTTGCTTCAAATTGGTCCTTGGGCTTTCGATCCTTGGACCTTTGTCTAAAGTGGGCCTTAATATGTGACCTTTCAATACTATTTCTCACATCTAAGAATGGGTTTTATTGGCTTTACATTGCTACAAAGAACAACAACTCTAGTCTACCATGAAAGGCAATTCCACCCATGCTTAATATGTGTTCCTACAACAATATTTTTCACATCCAAGGCTAGGTTTTTTTTTCTCAATTTTGTAAGTGGATTGTTGATCGTTCACATGAGGGATGAAACACATTTGGCTAGAGGTCAAGGGTGGTTGAATCTTGGTTGTGCCTTCCTATAATAGAATAAAATAAAGCACATGTTTATTTATTTATTTTATGGGCCTTGGCTTGCAAGCTGAAGCAAATGCTAGGAATGGGGATAGAATATTGATGACTTACATCATCATCCTTAACTTGAATTCCTGCAACTTTATATCAAAGTCCCCATGAATCATCGATTAATTTAAAGTTTGGATTTTAGCCACATCAACTTTCATGGCAATGCATAAGGTGAAGACAAAATAAAATGCATTTGACAACATCAACCAATAGCATTTTGATTCAAGATGTGTAAAGTTTCACAATAGAATGGAGTGTATTTCTAATAGCTTGACCAATAGCCCAAGTTTGAAATACTAGCATTCTAAAAAATAAATGAATAACTTGTTGTCGTCCATAACAAATTGATATAACATTTTGATACTCCAATGTTTCTTGGAATAGAATGACTCAATAAGCAAATTGGGAAACTAGTTTGCGATGGCTACACTTGCAATGTTATGTACTTCAAAAATTCAAATTGTCACATGATAGGGCTTCCATGAGATGTTGATAAAGCTCACAACAATATCAAAGGTATCAAAGCTCACACAAGACGTCCAAAGGTCAAATGAACATGTACAAGTAATGCAAGGGTTGGGATGAACAATTTTCTCTAGTTTTTTTCACCATATTCGAGAGCACGTTAGTAACCATTTGATGACAAGATGGAAACTTTAAACGCCCACATTGCTACAAAACTAAACGTTGTGGCCACATATTTTAAACACGAGACAAAGGTTAATAACCCTTTGCAACATATGTAACCAAATCCTACAAGAATGCTTATTATAAAAGATCTAATTTGTGGTAAGGTTGTTGGCTATCAAAAAAGTTTGTGATTTGAAGAAGGGGGATAATTTTCTTTGTTTTTTGTCCCTTGTTTTTCACTTGGGGTTTATGCAACTTTTTGTAGTAAAATCAACCCCCACTTCTTATACAAATCTAGACGTTCATGACAAACATGCTTTTTCAAAACACTTGTGCCATGGTTCTTGTTGTGATTCACAAGCCCTTTGTGTTTTCCCTACACATCAATGAGTTCCAATTGAATAGGGTGACAAACATAATACCACATCATCCATGGGTTACAAATGTTCATTGCTACACCATTATTCACCACAAATAAAACCCAACAAGTTGATGATCGATGACTAAAAGACTATAAACTTCAATTGGTCACTAATTTTGGAAGTAGAGTTTACCAAGTTGCATCTCAATCAACATTTGATGCCTCTCATTATTTAAGTTCAATTTTAGATTGAGACATAAAATCAATGTAATCTTTTGAACATCACATGAAACTACTATTGTTACAGGTTGGGTGGCACTTGAAACAATTGCTACATGTTGCATGGCACTTTTAGATGCCATTGATGTAAACATCCTTATAATTGTTTTATCAATGGTTGTTTGCAAAAAAAAATGAAGACATAAAACTTACAAAACTCAATAACATCCTATCCATCACCAAAGGTTATTGGAAATAGTTGTTGCATAGTGCAAACCTTACTAATGTGACAAGTAACTAACTGATGAAATAATGAAAAAATTGACAAAAAGAGAAAAAAAAAACCTACATGTTATAATATGCAATGCCCTTCATGATGCAAACAATTAATGAAAGAAAAAAGGCAATGGAGTGATAAAAACACTTACCTACAAGCATCTATAGCACATGATGACAAGTTAATGACCACAATGATGATGCAATGATAACACCATGACAACTAGAATGTTATGTTGCAAGTTGTAACATACAATCACCATCACGATGACCACAACAAAAACACCACAACAATTATGATGTATTGTTGCAAGTTGCAACACATGATCGCCATTGCGATGACCATGACAAAAACACCACAATAGCTTTGAGGTTCTCCTACAAGATGCAACACATAAGACTTGTATCAATTTTGATGTTATGTTGCAAGTTGTCACATTTAAGACCTTTGTAATGACCACAAAAACAACATTAATACAATAGGTGCTTTGTTGCAACACACGACCGTTAGAATGATAGAAAATAAAAACTAAAAACTAAAAACCTAACCTAATGCAAAAAGCAAATGAATAAATTATTTTTAAAAAATTACTTACCTATAATCAATTGTAGCACATGACAACCACTATATTGACCATGACTTTGATGCTTAATGCAATATTGCAAACCAATAAAAAGTATAACATGACCACCACTAAAGTGATCACCACAATGATGCCCATTGATTTATTGCAACACAACATTTTGTGGTGTTGCAACTTGAAGATTGGTGAGGGTCCAAGAAGAAAAAGAACTTACCTTTAAGCACAATCATGACCATCATGATGATCAACATGTCAATGCCAACATTCCACGACAAGTTCAATAGCAAAAATAAATTCAATAACAAAAACCTTAACAATATGTTTAATAGCAGAAACCTCAACAATAAAAAACAAGGAAAAAAGTTGACATAAGTTGAAAGTTGAAATATACTTTCCTAGCTACAACAAAAAACCTCATGATGGTGATGTAACATAAACCTTGATAATGCATCAAACTAGCAACCATTGCAAATGAAAATGATGACAATGGAATGTGATGTGCAACAAAAGGAACCCTAGGGTTGGGAAAAGAAAAAAAATGAACGTTGTAATGGAAAAGATAAAGCTTGCCTTTTGGGGAATGATGGAAGGTGATGTGCAAAGTGCAAAATGAATTAAAACCTTAAACCCTAGGGTTGGGAAAAATACTTGCGAGTGTAAGGTTTTATGGAGGGTTTTGGAAATGATACTCATCTGGTTTTAGGGCTAAACCTTGGATTCTAGAATAGGGCGGGTCTTAATGTAAGGCTAAACTTAGACCCTAAAATAAGGTGGGTCCTAATGGAAGGTTCTTGTTCGAGTATTCAAATAAAGGTCAAGGTTAGAATAAGGCTTATTGAATTGAAATCAAAATCACTAGTTACTTGAATATTTGAAGAATCGCCCAACATTAATCCACACCAATGTTGGCCAATTATAGAGTTTACAACATTATGAGAAAATTATGTCCATTACAGCTTGTCTAGTGCAACTAGAAAATGTTCAATAAAACTAAATTACAACTAGATAGATTAGTTGCAATGAACATGATTTTCTCATAGTGCAACTTGATAAATGTTTTTTGATAATTGATTAATAACCTAATTGTTTGATATTGAGTTTTTTTTATTTTAAATAATCTATTTTGACAACTTGGTTATCATTCAAGTAAGTTATGAATTCTAAAACACTAGACATTTTTATGACAAAAACCAAAATAAAAATAAAAATAAATTCTTAATGTTAATTTTCTTAATAACTCGATAATTGACGTATAATCAATAGGTTGGTTACTTGATTATTGATTATAGGGTATTTGAAAACATGCTCCCATGCACAACCAACGATTATTATCCCAAAAAAAATATTGAGAATATGATCGATACCCCAATTTTTTAATATATTGACAACCTAACAAGCATCCATTCAAAATAAATAAACAAATAACCCTTTGGGGGGGGAGGGGGGACCACCTAGAGTTTGTTTTTGACCCATTCAAATGAATGATATGTTTGTCAGGAGGTTTGAAAATCTAAACGTCTCCAGTGTTGTGTTTTCTTTGTTTTTTTAGGGTTAGGGTTTGGGTCTTCTTTCACTTCAAACTAAAATTTTCCCTCCTATTTGTCCCACCCATCGGCATGTTGTCAGATTTGAAAAAACATCCTCCAGTGGGGTTTCCATTCAAGTGGGTGACAAAATAATATCATAAGTATAAGCTTAATTTTTTTAATAAAAAAATTCTAAATTTGTTTTTTAATTAATATAATATATAGATATATTTATTGGCTCAAATGTTTTGCATTTTTTTGGCCTGGCAAATATGGTTTGGATACATTCAAATAATTTTGTGGGGAAAAAAAAATGGCCCTATCCCGTGCCACATTTCGATTTTTTTAATTATATAAAAGGTCAATTTTTAAAAATAATAACAGGTTCCTGCAGGTAGCCAAAATAGAAAATGAGTTCTTAAATTATATATTTTTTCTAATTTGGATAGATGGTGGGTCTAGACTCTGTGTGGTTAAATTTGGCTAAACCTTCTTGTGGATGATTGCCAGTTTGGCTAGGTGCATCAAAAAAATTGGGAAAATAATAATAATAATAATAATAATAATAAATCTTGCTCTTGAGTTCTATCTATTCAACAACTGGGGAAAATAGCCTTAAATTATTTTAAAATAAAATAAAACCTCCTATCCATATATTCTAGTGGGGGGGGGCTTTTTTTTTCTCCCCCAATTTTGTGATGTAAAAAAATTGGAGAATTTTGCCAAAATTTTAGCAAAAGTAGTCCGATTTACACTAGAAAACCACATTTTCCAAAAAAACTTCCCAGGTTTTGGGAAATTTGTGTTTTTGGGAAATTGGCGTCGAAAATTTGTTTGTTTTGGCGATTATTCATTCAATGACCGGGAGAATCTTTAACCCAGTGGATAAACGCGAATTATGAATTATGGTCCTGGAGATTAATCCTTTGTCTCTTGTGTAGTTTCTGGGCTGCGCTCGAGAGGAAGTGTTGTGCTCTTTGAGCGTTGTGGTGCTTCACTCGCTCTTCTCTGTGTGTTCTTCTTCCGTTTTCTCAGCTTCCTTCCCGTCCATCTTCCTCCCAATTTCTTTTTTATTGATTTCGAACAGGAATGCTTACTTACATTCGCCTGAATCGGTGCTTCATTTCCCAGCTCTTCCTGATATTTTTTGAAATTTCTAAAACAAATTTGAAAGGAGAAAGACAGAGGGATAGAGAGACACTTCTTCCATCTTCTTCCGTTTCTTCAGCTTCCTTCTTGTCAATCTTCCTCCCAATTTTTCCTTGTTTCAAATAGGAGTACATTCGCTAGAATCCGTGTTTCGTGTCCCCAGTGAATCCTGTTTTTCTGAATTTTTTTGGAACAAAGACAGACACAGGGAGAGCTCTTCTTCTTCATAATAGACTAGTTTCGGTCTGTTCTCCTCTTTGATATGACTAGCTATGTCTAGACAAATACCATCACTACTTTGTCGACGTTCCGAGGTTGCATTTTCATGTATGAGCTAGAGATTGTGTTCGTTTTGTTTTTTGTGTTTTTGGCAGTACTGCAATATTGCTGGTGCAACAAAGATAGACGCGGCTTCATGTCAGCTCACGGTAATTCTATCGTAGATTATGCCATTCCTTTTGTTTTCGCAAGCTGGTGATCGCAGCAAGTCTGCCGGATATCAGACTCACCTGCAATAGAGACAAGTGCTTCGTCGCCTTGCGTTTGTATCTTTGCTTGCTCTAGCGGTTGCAACACAAGAACGCAGAATGCCAGGTTCTGCGTGAGGTGACGACTGTTGGAACAGTACTGCTGCTCTGGAGGCGCTGGAGCGCTTGTCTGCTTGAGGTTCCTGTCGAATCTGGAAAACATCGGGCAGATCAATAGCTGCTTCCCGCATTAGAAATCCGTAAGCCAGAAGTTTGGGCTGGCGCGGAAGCTCTTGGCTTAGATGAGGAAGCAGCAGAAGCACGAGGGTCCAACAGGGGCAATTGTCTCAGGCACTCCTGTATACGGAAGCCCAGTAATAGGCAGTCCCGTGGTGACTGGAAGCCCAGCAGCTACTGCAAAGCAATTCCCTGATCTTGGAACTGCAGCCCCAGAAGATGATGCACCTGCAGCAACACCCACAAGGGAGCTTCCATCAGCACCTCCCTTATATGAAGCATCAGCACCTCCGTATGCAGGATCTCCTCCTGCTGCAAATGCATCTTCTGTACTACACATTGATCGAGAAGCTGTAGCTGGTCCTCCAGCTGCAAAGAAACCGCACATCAAATTACAGAATCGCAAATGCCAAGACATTGTCTTCTTGATTTTGTTTATAGCATTCGGGATTGGATTTATGATCGAAAGTAGCTTTGGATTCAACAAGGGTGAACCCCGCAGGTACTTTCTCTTTCTCCTCCCTCAATCTGAAACAAAACGTCAACAACATGGTTGACATCCAAAGCTAGAAGTCCATGATGATTTGCATCTTGTCCATCTCCCCCACATGTATAGTAGCTGGAGATGAAGATTTATCTTCCCCTTTATAACTACAGTTTTGCTTGAGCCTTCATCGGGCATCATCATCCTGTGGGGTTTAGGTTTGTGGAAGATAAAATTGGGAATCTGTCTCTTGAAAAAGTGGGTGTGCAATTCATTGGGTTGGCAGACTTGTATATGGACTCGATTACTTGGGCAACACATGTGGTGACAAAAAGGCATCGTTGAATCTAGAATCCTTTGATGTGCGCTACTGGCAAAACCCAAACCAAGTGTACAAGAGTGGTGTGCTGTCAGACCCATTCAACCTTGGTGATGCTCGCAGTATTTGTCTTCAGGATTGCCCAATTCCAAACCCCACTAACTTGACATGGGTCTGCGACTATCCTCAAGGTCCAATCAATCTCACCATGGCTGATTGGGCCAGCCGCAACTATGACTACTTTGATCTTCTTACCCCTACTCAAAAGAACTCCTCTACCAATCTGACAGGCCCTTGCTACCCAGTTCTTTTCCAGAGCGTAAACTGTAAGGCTGTCTCTCTGCCTCCATCTCAGTTCTCCTTATTCTTTATGAAATGCTCATTTTTGAGTTTCAGTACTATGTTGAGTGTTACTAGCAACAATTTAGTTCAATTATACTATGTAAATATGATCAAGAGCATCATAATTGCTAATTGCCTGCAAGCATGTGTCTTGTGTTTTTGTAGCATGTGATTTATGTATGATCAAGGATCAATTACATGCTTATAGGAGGTGCCTATCTTAGGATTGAGGGCTGATTGGACTGTGGCTTGTATTGATTGGTGGGTGGCTCACAGTCTTTTGGAGCTGTCAGCTAGAAGCATCCCCATCAAATGAGACACTGAAACTTTGGACTGATATTGGTGGAGTGAGCATCAATTCAGGCAATGTGATTGTCCAAGTGGTGCAGAAAGCATTGTCTGAGCCCACAACAGTGGTTAAGGTCTGTTTATCCTGGCCTTCTTTGGCATCTCCAAATTTTGGTTTTCAATGAACTCTGGCTAGGCTAGAAACATGGGGAAGGAAATTGTACAATTAGGTTGATGTTAAGTATCATGGTTGCGTATAATGAAGCAATGCAGTATTACTCTGTGAGGATCAAGGAAACATTCCATTCTTCGTATAGGGACAGTCATGTCCGATTTATCCTTCATTTCTGATGAGTTGACTCTCATTTGAAAGAGTAATGTTCTGCTGTGAAGCAACATTCATTAAACAAGAAATCCACTACTACAGCAAACATCTGTGCTATATCATGAAGCTCCTGAGCACATGAGTTCTCCAAATATGTCTGTGATATATTATTCTAGCAGCGACATGTAGATTGTTGACTAAAGACTCTGTGAATGCAGAGGTATGTGGCAGATTTGGGAAGAGCATGGCCTGTTTTAGTGGTGTGTGGGGGTATAGCTCCCCTTCTGCTGTCTGTTACATGGCTCATTGTAGTCCGCTACTTTGCGGGCACCATTACTTGGCTTACTGTTATCCTACTCAACATTTTCATGCTTTTGGTCACTGTCTTCTTCTACATCAAAGGTATAACAAAGGCTAAAAGTTCCCTCCGCTCCTTTGGTTTTGAGTAAACACAAAGTCCATAATTCCAACTCTGTAGCTGTAGGGTTGATACCTGCTGTTCATATTTGTCAGCATAGAGATCTTATTGGATATGTGGTGTTGTTATATGAGCAGCTGGGTGGATAGGCAAGGATGCAGTTTTGGTTGTAGTTGGCTCTGGTGCCAGCAATGCCTTATCAGCTTCTACAAGTGTGAGTGCTAGTCATTACAGACAATCTCAACATAGGAACAATCTGTTTGAGTCATCTCCCAAGGCCAGCCCATACATATCATCATCCCTCTTCTTGCATCTATGGTCATTGTGATAAGCAGATTTGTAAAAATGCTGCATAGTTTTGCATATTATGTAACATTAGTTGATCTCCTTCTATTGACTTTACATCTTCTTTGTCACAAATGCATACTATCTGGCTATGGGAAGTTTTCACTTTATCCAGTGTGGGGCTGCAGGGCAAACTATCATGTGTGGAAAGTGGTTGATTAATATTCTCGGGGTGTTGGCTCTACTACAGGAACAAAATCATTTAAAGATTGTGGCAGTTATCATGACAATATTGGTGGTTGTGGTGGTGCTTATCACACTTGTTATGCTCAAGCGTGTTGTAATTGCTGTGGCAGTCATCAAGGTATCATACAAGATACCCTCCTATATCATACAGGATATGAGGGACTATTCCCTCCTGTTGATGTATGAGGGAATAGTCCCAGCTAGTTTTTTTTACTGGTGTGGTGAAAGTTTGGGGTTGAGGTCGAGGCCTATCTGCTGGGGGGGGGATGTCTCCCAGACTACTTAAAGTTGATCCATGATGAATTTACTATAACCTCTGCCAACACTAAATTCAAGCACTCGTGTTTGTTTTACTCATTTCTGTATTGGTTGCTGCTTCATCCAATCATTATTAGTGAATCCCATTATGATTCCCTGGTAGTGGAAGTGAAGGGGGAGCGGCTATTGATTATTGTGGAAGGGGATATTCTAAATGGGACAGGTAGCAGGAAAAGCAATTGGAGCAATTCCAAGTCTGATCATCTACCCGATCATTCCATTTATTGTAGTGGCTGTGTTTCTTATATACTGGGTGGCTGCACTACTGTACCTTGCAAGTGCAGGTTCAGTTGTGCAGAATACTTGCAATAATAGCTGTGCTGCATATGATCTCCAATTGCAAACCATCACTGACAACAACTGTTGTGGCTACTCCCTTCACCACAGCAAAAACATTGCTTGGGCTATTGTATACCATATTTTTGGTATGTTCTGGATCACTCAGTTCATAAATGCATTCTCTCTCACCACAATTGCTGGTGCCATTGCTGCCTATTACTGGGCTCGAGGTGAAACTATGGTAAGCTTTTGTACGACATCTCTGATGTTTCCTTTCTGTCTGAGTCATGTTGCAATCTCCAAACATGCAGACTACTGATTCTTTGTTGTATTGCACCAATAGCACTCAAAGGTTTGAATTCAATTTTCACAGGCAAAGGTTCTTGGATGTCAAGATTGGAGCTGAAGGATGGAATTGGGTGCAGGAGTTGGGGTGGGCACCTGTGTTATCATCCGCAAAGAGAGTGGTGCATTACAGTCTGGGATCAATGGCATTGGGCTCATTGCTGGTTGCCAGTATTGAAATGGTCCGTTTCATAATGGAGTTTATCCGCAAGAGGCTCAAATTGTTGGAAATGGCACCTGGTGGTTGCTGTCTATCCATTCTCTTTTGCTGTGCTCAGTGCTGCTTGGGTTGCATCGAGTGGACCATCAAATTCATCAACCGAAATGCTTACATTGTGGTACCCTTTATTCACTCTGCTTTGGGTTTGGGTTGCGAATTATTTACAAGTTATGAGCAGACTCTCTGAAAGAGTCAGAAGAAACAAGACAGATAGAAGAGCATCTAGCTTGCCTCACACATTTTTAGACTGGAGCTGACACATGAATTTACCATGCAGATTGCCACCTCAGGAAAGGGATTTTGCAGAGCAGCAGGGAAGGCAACAGAGCTGATAGTGACCAATATCTTGAGAGTAGGGGCTGTGAATATTATTGGTGACCTGATATTATTTCTCGGCAAAGTCTGTGTGAGCTTGGCATGTGCACTATTCTCCTTCCTCATGCTTGACACACATAAGTACAAGGATGGCCATAGCCAAGTTTCTTCACCTCTTTTTCCTGTCCTGGTGAGTAACCACCAAGCCCAGCTCCTTGCCTGATACACATACTTCAATTCAACTTCACATTTGTGTTTATGGTCATATTGTAAGTTACCTCCTTATTTCAGAGATTGACGGGTTGGGTGATTGGACATGAGTGTGCAGTTTTGCTGGGGAATAGGCTACATCACAGCTGGTATTTTCTTTGCAGTAGTGGAGATGGCAATTGACACTATTCTGTTATCCTTCTGCATAGATGCAGAGGAGCACAACGGCAATGCCATGTTTGCTCCCCCTTTGCTCACAGACACTCTGAGCTCCCATGCCCGCTGTCAAGAGGCGGCTGAGGCAGCACGTGTCTTGAAGAAACAGCAGAGAGTTGCCATCAGAAAATAACTGTTTTGAGGGAATTTTGATAGTATGTGCCTAATTTATTGTGCTTGGAAACAGATATGTTGGTGGTGTTTAATCAGAGTTCTTCATATTGTTGTACACAAGTAGTTGGTTCCATATTTCCTCTCCTACAGGATTTCTCCAAGAAAGGAAGTGGATATTTTAAATGAGAGTCAGAGTTGCTAACTGGCAACTCCAAAATCTAAGGCGTCCTGGGAAGGAATAGTTCGCACATTTGTGATTGTATTAGAGAGTGGCAGGGTTTGACTCAGAGGGGATATTGTAATTTCACATTTCACCATTGTAGAAAGAAGTAGCCCTTTCTCCTATTTTCAAATCCAGTTTTGAATATGTTTGGCTTGTAAAAAAAATCATTTTCAGCAGTTTTTCTGTCCTTCCTGCATGCATTTTCTACATAACATGTTGTCTCTGGCTTTTTATGACTTTCTTTAGTTAGTATGCGATTATGGGCGCTTTAGCTTATAAAAGGTTTCACATTCATATGAGTTTGATAATTTTGTCAGAAGCCAAATTGTTGGAACGATTTTCTCTGAACAATTCATTTCGTATTTGTAAAAAAGGTCTCAGACAATCCTGAAAATTGTGAAGTCCACAATGCAGCAAAGCTGCTCAGTTATATGCTTGTCAATTTTGAAGCATCATTGCCCTTTGAAGTTGCAATTTAAGGTTACAGCAGTACATCTAAATGCATGGGGCCCTGCCCAGTATGATTTGACATACAATTGATCTTCAAATTTCAGAATGGGAAGGTGAAACTCATAACAAATCAGCCCAATAAAAACAGCTTCAGTACAAAGTGTTGACAAAAGAGAGGAAAAAGGAAGCGCAAGCAATTTGCAATATAGAGTTGAAGTTTAGCATACAATCCCACAAGACCAGGAGTACAGCTGATGTCAACACTGCTTTCTTTCTGTGAAGGGACGTAGCAGCAGACCCTCAGTAACATCAGGGGCCGGGATCTTTGTCCCTTCAGACGTTTCATTATACAAAAGCATATATATTCAAAAACACAAGACCTTATTTAGAACTGTTCAAGTGTAGGTCACAAAATCCTCGCTTCGAGTTTTCCTCCTCTAAGCAAGTCAGAGAAGACAAGCGTTTCAGCAGGAAAACAAATCAAAATATAGAAAGCTAGCGGGAAGCACTTGTTGCAAAGAAGCGAACCTTGAATCCATGATAGAATCAAGGATTATGACCTTGCATCGCTCTTCGAGCACTAAAACATCACCGAGTTTTACGGACAAAGAATCGATGAATATGAAGTATCTCGAACGGATAAAGGGGAAAAAACAAAGCCACATCTTAAAACGCATTCGTTGCATTGACACCGAGCAAAGAACAGATATCACAAAACAAAAGCACGACAAGAGTCATCATTCGGAGCCTAGACTCAAAGCGAGATAATCGTATAGGGGCACGCGTAACCCACGACTGGAAGATACACAAGAGCGATGGGCTTTAAGCACCACAGATCCATCTTTGGCGCACCACAGAACCATTACCTTACTAGTCCAAGGCAGGTCATCCCAAACTTGCATGCTCCAACCATCAATACTCAAACCCAAAGAGGAAACGCAAAGCCCCCCAAAACAACACAATAGTGTACTACATTATAAGAGTCCATCCAGATCTAGCAGGAGATGTCTGGATTCCAGAACTGAGGACTAGCGACAAGATGGGTGGGCTCCTCAACATCAACTTCGGAAAATTGGTTTCCTATGTGCAGTAAAAGATTGCTGCACCTGTGAACCAGCCCCAAAAAACAATCAGAAGAAGAACCAAGCTTTCAAATACAAAAGCTTACAAGAAGAGCGAGCAAAGTACTCCTACAAAATCAGCAAAGACTAGATTGATATACCAGGGCCGCCAAAGACTTCCCGCCCCCGCGCGCGCGAGAGAGAGAGAGAGAGAGAGAGAATGACAGAAGGAAAGAGAAAGAGGAGGAGGAGCTTTGATTAGGGTTTCCGGTGCTCCGAGCACTGATCTTGACCGTTCACACTCTCGGCCCTAAAATCGAACGGTCCAAAGTGATCTTCACACTCTCGATTTAGGGTTTCTGGAGCCCAAAACCCGATCCCGACCGTTCATGCGCTCGGTGTTATTTTGAACGGTGCATAAAGTGCTACGATTATTATATTATTTGAAAATAAATTACCTGCTTTTAATGACTGCAATGACGACCCTAAATTAATTGTTATTTTAGAGGGTTTTTTTTTTTTTTTTTGGGGGGGTCATCCTATAAAAGCCCTACAATTACTCTATTTATTGTAGGTAAATTACCTAATTTATGAGACAAAATAAACCTCTAAATTATTAGATCACAAATTTGTGAACCAAGCTTAAAAAATGGATTGGAATTTTAGTTCTTTTTTCTTTTCTTTTTTTTAACAATAAGTTTTATTATTATTATTTTAATTTTTTAAAATATTTTTAATTTATATATTTCTTCTTTGTTTCTAAATGCTTTGTTATGCTGTTTGATCCTTTTTTTTTAGTTTGTGTTGTATTCACATATATATATATATATATATATATATATATATATATTTATTTATTTATTTATTTATTTATTTATTTATTTATTTTTATATTTATTTATTTATTTATTTATTATTATTATTTATTTTATTTTATTTTTTAAATTTTTCCTATGTGTAGGTTTTACAACCTTATATGGTTATTTTGTACAATTTTTTGTGTCATGCTCACTCTACATGTGCATTTTGTCCATTTTTTATTTTGTTGAGTTTTAGTGTTAATGTTGTGGTGAACTACATTTCTCCTTGGTTGTTTTCTAGAATTAGTTTATTAATATTTTCTTCTTTTATTTTTCTATGTATTTTTTTTTATCTTCCTTTTTTATAATGTCGAATGTATATTATGGATCTATGGAAAAAAAATATGTAGTGAAGGTTTTAAAGATCTTGTTGTTCAAATTCTAAAAGATAAATTACCCACTGGTCATCACAATCCCATTTCATATTGCCAATACTTTATTTTTATTTTTATTTTGTTTTGATTTAATTTATGTTTGTTTTCATGCATTGTTTTTTTGTTTCCTTTTTTACATTTTCTTTTGGACTTTTGCAAGTTTGTAGTTTTTATGGTTTTCTTTGATGGTTTTAATTGTGTTTTAATTTTCATGTTTATAGCTACAAATCATATCTATAAACATCTCAAAGATCAAACTATGCAACGTATCCTTAGTGGCAAGCTCAAGGATGTTCAATTTTTGCATATTGAAAAAATTATTTAATGATTAGAAAAATGCATATGATGATTAAACATAAGTGATTTTTTTCTATTGATTTTAGATGTCTAGTTTTTTTAATGTAATATTTATGGTTTCTACTTTGGCACTAGAACAAATATTGATGTAATGTTTTTTTTTTGTTGTTGATGCAATGTTTATAGTTTTTTAGTTTCTAAACAATTTATGGCTATGCTAAGTTTTCGTTTTGGAGAAAATATACTAAATGTTGAAAAGTGCATGTAATATTATTAATTATGTAACTTTGTTTTTGCCACTTGAACTTTTTATATTACTTGTTTTCTTAGAGGTTTTCCTTTGTATGAAGTTGTTGGACATTCGATTTGGATACACATTAGAGTTACATTATTTCATTGAAGTGTTTCTTTAAAGGATCTCCCTCGTTTGAGGTTATTAAACATTTGATTTACATACACATTTAGAGTTGCATTCCGTCATTGAGGTTATTGAACACTTGATTCTAAAAACGTTACATGTGCATTTTCTCTTTGAAGTTGAAGCTAGATTTTTGCCATGTTTTGTATTTGTATTTTCTATTTTGTTATGGTTAGAGGAGGAAAATTCAATAAATACTAAAATAAATAAAGGGAAAATTTTAAAAGATGAATTTGAGGAAAGCTGAAAATTGAAATTTCCTAGAGAGCTTGGTGGGTAATTTCCATAGGTCAAAAGTTATTGTGAAAATATTTTGTAAATTTTGGCCCAATAAAATTTTAATTTATTGTAAAAAAATTATTTAGTTTTTTACGAAAAAATAATTTTGGAACCCAAAGGTAGCCTTTGGTTAGAGTTAAACTTGGACTCGAAGTTGAGCTCAAAAATAGTTTTATATAGGTTTTGGTTCTTCATTTCATATATATATAATTTATTTGAATTGAAGTTAGAATGTTGTTCTAGTTTGAAAAAAATCAAGGGTGATATATAATTTTGAGGGTGGGCATTAGGCGTGTACTTAATTGTTACATTTGGAACACGTATGAAGTATGCAAAAAAAAAAAAATCATTTAAAGGAATTATTTGATATAAATGACCTTGAGTGAATTAGCTACCATGTTGGTACCATCATAAAAATCCTAAAATCCACTTAAATTATTTCTAAATATTACAAATATCTTATGCTTAAACTAAATTGAAGTCTTTAAGTTCAAATCTAACAATTTTTGGGCTTAATATGGCCATTAAAATGATTCATTCAAAAAGAGGGAAGCTATCAACATGGGTGTTGGGTTCATATAAATGTTTGTTTTTTATTGGTGGTACAATGTTAGTAACTAGAAAATTTTCAATGTTGGGCTATGGTAAGTAGAACCAAATTCACCTAAAAATGGTTTTTTGAAAAAATAGGAATATGGAATCTTTGAAATGTTACAAATTAGGTCTAAATCCAAACCATAAGTTCTATAAAAAGATAATTTACTTTTTGATGGCTTTTTTTTTCAAATTAAAAAAAAAATGAAACCAAGATTAAAGGTTTTCTAGAAAAGTAAACATTGAACAAAACATAGCAAAAACATTGGTTCTTTTGTTTCAATAAACCTTATAACCTAACCTTAAATACTCATATTTGGGTGGTTTCAAGTTTTCTTTTTGAGGGGCAATGACCTTTAGATAATATCATTCAAGGACCAAAAGAAAGGTTGCATTTAAGCTTATTCATGATGGTTAAAACCCAAAACCATGCATGTCCTGTTTGATTCTATTTGAAAAATCGAAGTAGAAAAGTTTCTTAAATGCATAATCATAACATGGGCAAGCAATATCAATGAGTTGGTTGACCTTGGCCCTCCATGTGTTAACAATAATGGCCTTGTCATATATTTTTACAAAATCAAATTTGAATAACCTAACACTTGTTTTGTTCACTTGGCCCAATCCAATAATTCTTATAGAAGGAAAACATTCTCCAAGATATATTGAAAAGGTAGAAAGATAGTTTGATATGGATGAATGATTTCCATCAAAATTGGTTGAAATCAATAGTAGAATTTTTTGTGTATATCTTATAAACCACATTAAACAAGGTTATAGGTCTCTAATTAAATAGATTGTTCACCTTCCATTCCTTATGTATGAGGGCAAAAAACCTTTTGTGGTGCCCTAGGGAACTTACCTTTTCTATTTTGATGTTTGGATCATGTCAAAAGAATCATCTTATATTACTTCCCAAAACATTGTGAAAATTCCACAATAATCCCAATAGGACTTGGTGGTTTGTTTCATCCCATTTTTTTCACCATCCATATCAATTCATCCTTCATGATTGGGGCTACCAATTTGTATTCATAGGAGTAAAGAACTTTGAAGGTAAAAAATTCAAAAATTTCCTCCTAAATGTCTTGTCCCCTTTAGATTCCTCCTTTAAGTCATATAGTTCATGATAAAAATTAGAATATATTTGATTTAACTCTTTAATGTCTATGGATAAAGAACCATCCTAATTCTTGAGTTGGGTAATAACATAAGACTTTGGTCTCTCATGGACATAAGCAAAAAAATTTAAACATCATATAATTTATTTTGCAAGACCAAATTCATGATTGACATGTTGATCTTTTAAGACTCAAAGTTCATGAGTTTGATTTATCTAATATGGAAATCACTTGTTCTTGGAAAGTTGAATTACTAAGGTTAAAGTGAAAAAAAAATTGGCTTCCTCAAACTCCATTTGAATTTCTTTTCATTTATTTTCATCATTGCACATTTTTTTTGAAATACCATTTATAAATTTAAGCCACTTCATAGGTTTAAAGAAAATGTTTAACTCTATAACATCAACCCAAATCCTATAAATGTCATCAAACACACCTTTCCTAAATAACTTCAATTTGTCTTCCAAATTGCCCCATTTTATGTGCCACCCCAATCTCAATAATATAAGTGACTACACACCTTTCCTAAATAACTTCAATTTGTCTTCCAAATTGCCCCATTTTATGTGCCACCCCAATCTCAATAATATAAGTGACTAGATGGTAATTTAATTGATATTGTTTTATCCCCTTTATTTTGTAATTGGAAGTTTGAACTACCCATGCAAACCTTCCTTTGAAAGTATAGACTCTATCAACCAACTCTCTTATTATCCTATGAAAAATCAAGCCTTTATTTTTCCAAAAATTATCTTCAAGATAAATAATTTCTTTGACTTCCTCCCATAGCTCCCATTTGGAGAAGGCCTACTACAGGTAGAGGACTTACCAACATGCACTTGCAATCTTGTGGAAGATTGTGAAAGTTTTCATTCCATAAAATAGATCTTTCCTTAGGATCATTAGATGCACAAACATTTATAAATCTTATATTTTCACTAGGAATGTTGGTAAGTTGAAACCACAAGATTTTATTCTTCATGAGATAACTTGAATCTTTGATTTGAATATTCCATTTGTTATGAAGGAAAATGCACATTCCTTTTTTCGCTCCATTTTCATTTGCTTCACATTTGTATTCATCTTTGACCTCTTTAATCCACCTTTGGTTATTGGCCAAAATTTAAACATCAACTTGAAGCCTTATCTCCTTTTAATTTGTGCTTTTAAATCATCAAAACATCTATTATGGCTTTGCATTGCTTAAACATAATTCTTTACATTAAAGACTGCATGAAGGTCATTCATGAATGTTATTTTGTGAATAAGTTGGCATGAATGCGAACATGAAAGAATATTCTAGATATATTTTGTTCATATTAAAATAAAAATTTTGATAGATTTTTTCAACATGGACAAAATATACTTTGACAAATTTTAATATTTTGCCACGTCATCAACCTTTCTGCATGGCCACCATCACAATAACCCAATGATTTGGCTTTTGTTCCATCAATTAGTTTCCATTTCATTGTTGTAATGGCCTACAAAATTATTATCGATGAATGTTAAGCTAGCTACTTTTTAGTTAACTTTAACTTACACATAGGTTATATTTTTTTAAATGTACACATGTCACCTTATGGTGATTTATAATTTGACTAACATCTTTCACGACTTTACATATGTAGATGTGGATTTGTTAAAACTTGAGGGCATTCGTGATTAAATCTAATGGGAAGGAGTCATTTTGAACATATTATATCACAACACCCCACTAATGAAAGATGCCCTTAGACACTTTAGATTATTGAAAAATCTTGGAATTGTTTTGATGACATACTTTTATAGTTGTTTTGATCACATTAATTTTTAATTGTTTTACCCATAGGAGGAAAAGGATGACACATTTTTTAAGTTCATTGTTTTTAACCATCACATCTTGTGTTGTTTTTCTTAATGTGATCACTTTTCACAGTCTCAAAATGAATTTAAAATGAATCAATTGTAGAAATAAATGATGTGAACAAGCATTTGAAGGCATTTCATTCTCACACATCTCTCCGACATGTGTTAAATGGAAGTCTTATATACACAAGTTGGGAATGTTCGAGAATGAATTTTTTAAAACAGATTCAAAAATTCATTTTGTAATGTTTAGTATAGTGTTGGTGGGTCTATACAAGAAGAATTCAAATATGTAGTGTGAGTAGATAGTTCATTTTAATGGAGGATGGTAGTTTTTTGTAAATGAGGGATTTTTTTGTATCACTTATTGATGGCTTGCAACAAATTTTCAACAATGTTGTTTGCATCATGGCAACATCATTCAACATTGCCATGGTGTTAGTAATATGGTCCAAAATAAGGTGATTAGACACCCATGCACTAAAGGAAGGAAAAAAAATCAAACAATTGATGAAGAACATATCTATTCAAGATAGTGATGTGAAGAGGCATTTGAAGGTATTTCATGTTCACACATCTTTTTAAGACAAGTTGGCAATCAATTTTGAAGTGCCTTCAAATGCCAAATTAAAAATTATTTTTGCAATGTTGCCTTGATGTTAGTAATATGGCCCAAAATAAGTTGTAGCCTTAGCATACAAAGGGAAAACCATGTAGGATGAGGGACTACACATGAAATCCTTATGTGCAAAGAAAGAAACAATCCTCTATGGTGATGGGCCTTTGCAAACCCAATGGACATAATTAAATATATGTTTGATGGAAAAGATAGGTAAGGAAGAAGTGAGAATGCAAGAAAAACACAAGCACAACTTATTCATAATCAAGGATTTTCCTTGCCTTTTTTTAGATTGGAAAATTGGGTACAAAGTCTTTGTCTGGTTGATGTTGTGGCAATAAGCTTAAGCTTGGTCCATCATGGTTTTGAAAAGCTAATAAAAAACGTCCATATTCAATTCCAATGCAAATATGTGTTTGGCAAAGGTTTGATATGCATTCACATTATTTCTTAAAACATGTATAATCATTTATACAACTCATGGTTTTAAAATTGTCCAAGTTGATTACAGTATCCACCTTGATTAATGAATATGTCATTCTGATTATAAGCACATGGCCTAAATGACATGTGTATTTTTTAATTAAGGAACTTGATTATAACAAACTATTTGACTATTTATCGAATTGAACAAAAAATTGACCACCTTAGTCAAAATGACCAACGAGTAATAGTCAAGTGGGACATTTAGTAAAGTTGAAAAAACAAAATGACAAGTTTAATCAAAATGACTAATGGTTTTTTAGTAAAATAGGTAGTCTATGTTTACCTACTTATTTATTTAAATATTACCTAGGGTAGGTAAATAGATTTAAGTAGGTAGGTGGCCAAGGCCCATCTACCTACCTGAAAAGCCTATTTACCTACCCACCTATTACATAAGCTAGTTGGTAAATAATGTAGGTGTATTGATTTACTTACATAGTTAGGTTAAATTGGTAGACCTAAATAGGTAGGTAGCCTAAGCTTATCTACCTATTTAAGTATACCAACCTATATACTTACCTAGCTACTATTTAAACTAAGTAAATGATTTACGTCAACCTACTTACCTCTTACTTCTTATGTACTTATGTACTTACCTCCTTTACCTACTTATCATATTGTTTTTAAACTACTAACTTATTTCCAACCTTTTTATTAATTCTCTAAGTTTTTTTTTATTGATTTACATGAATAGTGATGTGAAATAGAAAATAATAATAACAATTGTCACCTTTTGGAAGTGTGGTCTATTAGTAGGATTTAGTTGATCATCTTGAAGGTGAGGGGTTCAATTCCTTATATTTGTAACTTATGTGCATCCTTAAAATATTAAGGTATGTAAGTTTGGTTAGGTTAAGTTAAGCTAAGTTAGGCTTACCCTACCTACCTATTTGCCTTTCTACAACCTACTTAAATTTATTTACTATCTACCACATAATTAAAAAATTAAAAATGATCCAAAAAATGATTTAAATTTTGGTAATCATTTTACTAGTTATATGGTCCATTATTTATTATTTAAAATGGTTAATCAAATAATCTTTTGGTTGTAGGTCAAAAAGATGTTTGATTGAAAAATCCAACTACAAAACTTGTATTTGTAATAGTGATTATAGTTTTAAATTTGTTTTAGATGGACATTCTCACTATGAAAAGAGGATTTTAATGCAATCACGAAAGATGTAATTAAAACCATGAGAAGAAAACTATATATGATAGTTAATTTACACTAAGTACTAGGCACAAGAGACAAAATCATTAGAAATCTCCCCTTACATGGTTTTTCCAACAAAAAAAAACTAGTTCTTGGAAAAAACCTCCTTCCCCCAATAAACAAACAAAACAAAGCTTAGGGTAGGCTTGAAACTTCACTTAAAAAACTAACAAGTTACAAAAAGAAATTCAATTCAAAATGAATAGGAAAGTCACATATATAAGAAGATTGTCAACTAAACCCTAAAACATTGAAAAAACATGCAAAGACAAAAATAACAGGAGGGAAAATAAATCAAGCATTCTGGTCTTGTTGCTCCTTTGGAACATGAAATCTTGTCCAATGCATATATGTCATTAGGAAGTTATAATCTAAGAGCTACAAAAATGAAATAAATCACCCCAACCTTTTAACCCCACCCAATGTAGCTCTTACGATTACCAAGAAAACCATTTGTATGTGGTGTTGAATTGTCACAAATAGGAATCCATTGTTGTCCTTCAATGAATTTATCAACTTTAGCATATGAATTAATCTCATGTGAAGAATGTATCTGCAATAGGAGCCAAAATTCCAAGCTTACTACAACTTTTACAAAACATCTTGAAGTGCTTCAAAACCTACTTGCAAAGATAAGCAAATGAAATCTAACACAATGTTCCCTAGGATTCTAATGGTTGTCCACTAGCTTATTGTTATTATAAATTGCCATTGACAAAGTTGGTTGTTGGGTGAACAAACTCAACAACAAGCACATAATAGCAAAATGGCTTTGGCTAAAGCTCCCATGGCTAAAAATAGTTGTATTAGTTTTATAATAGTAACAAACACAAAACACATTGATAAGCTCATCGTGATGCTAAAGCTCCTTGAGTCTTGTGTGATGGTGCCATTGTGTGTGCAAGTTCTCAAAAATTAAAAAAGACAATGGAAAGCTTGTGACAATGGAACTCTCAATTTTTTCCTCAACAAAAGTGCCATGGGTGTTGGTCCTCCAAAGAAATAAAATGTCAAGCAATGTGCCAACATGTAGATGATGGCACTCCCCCAAATGTAGCGGTTTCCTCTCCAATTTCAATGGCATGAAAATTTTTGCACACACAAGGGATGCTAATGATCATGGTGATGGTGCATGTTCCTTTTCTCAAAAAAATAAAATGAGATCGAGGCCCTTTGACAATGCCCTTAATGATGAAGAAGAAGATGTTGTTATGGTTTCTCCACATGGTTGTTATATAGCAATTAATGCAAACCCCCAAAGCCTAGGTGATTCCTTCCAAAAAAAAAAATCTCAAAAAAAAGAGGTTGTATTTTTGAAAAATTATTTTTCATTCAAGTTGAAATGTTAGGGACCATTTTTTTTTCCCTTTAATTTTGTGATATTAAAAACTTGGCAAACCTTTTTTAAAAAATTTTTGAATTTATTCAAGCCAATAGGGAAAAAAAAAAAAAAAAAAAAAGGTGTGTTTCAAGAGTTTGGCAAAAAAAAATTCAATCTTTTTGTCAAAGTTTTTTTTTGAATTTGCAATCCTTTCAAAGTTTGTAATCTCAAAAGTTTGGAATTTATTTATTTATTCCAATTTTGGGTCAAATTTTCTTGAATTTGCAGTAATAATTCCCAAAATTTTGTCATATATTTCTGAATTTGCAATAAAAATGATATTTATCCAATTTTGACCAATTTTGTGCTTTCGAGAGTTTGATGAAAATTTCCAATCATTTATAAATATTTTCAAAATTCGCATGCATCAAATCCTAAGTTTCAACATTTTATACTCACATTTTGGAGTCTTTAAAAAATAAATGCTTAACTTTATGATAATAGCAATTAAAAAATTCGAATTATTCAAAAATTAAAAAGGTATATCAACAAATGATTTTTTCAAGTGTTATTAGAGAGGAGAGAGCACCTTACAACATACATATCCATGAGTAATGTGTCCTCCGCATTACGATTTTTATGCATCCATCATGATTCATCACATCATGGGTCTATGAATGTTATCTTCTATTTTGGGGGGAGCCTCCATAGTTTCAACTTTTTTTTTTTTTTTTTTTTTTGGGGGTGGCAATAGGCCAATCAAATTGGCTCATTGCAAAAGAAAGAAAAAAAAGGTTTGGACTTGTGAGGCACCCCCCAACTTAATTAATATGAAACAGAATTAATTAAGTACCTCCATAGGAGAGATGAATATGGATGGATAGTATTATAATTCAGCTTTTAACTTGGCCCATATAACAATATTATTATAGTAGTTGATGGAAAAAAAATACAATTTCAAAATTAAAAAATGATTTTTTTCCAAAAATTATTATTTTATTTCCAAAAATATTATTTTATTTTGTCAATGTGGAAACTGACCCTAGGTTATGGTAAAAGGCAAACAGCCACTAAAGAAAAATAAAAAATTCAATCAAATGGCGAGGTTTGGTGATTTTGGGTCCAAATTGGTCAGAGAAGAAAAAGAATTCCAATCCGAAAGTGAAACTGCACCCTGCAAGGCCAGTTACTAAAGAAAGTAACCGCCAAAAAGGCATCACATTTTATTTTCTTTGAAAAATTGGGGAAATTTTTCCCCCAAAAATTAGCAAAATTAGTCAAATTTACACTAGAAAAATAAAAACTTCCCTGTTTTTGTCCCAAAAAAAAAGAAGGGTGGGGCCAAATTTGGAGGAAACAAATTTGGAAAGTAGAGTTTCTTTTGGGTGCACAATTTCGCCAAAATGCGGAAAAGAATAGGAAAAAAAAAACTAATAATATTCCTGTGTTTTCTGAGAAAAATCACCAAATTTCGGGAAAAAAAATTAGAAACGATTTCACCACATTACGATTCTGATTTTAGTTTGGTGCATTTAGGGTTCGAACTAGGTTGGGGTTTTTTTTTTCTTTTTTCTTTTTTCTTTTTTTTTCCACTATTTAAAAAAATTCGACAGGTTCCAAAAACTTGTCACGATTTAATGCTAACTAATTGTCTAAATATGGCGACATGTGACCTTTTTTCCCGCTCAAAATATGGCGATTTTTGCAGTTTTTTTTTTCCATAAACAGCCTTTGTACAATTCGTACTGGGGTTTTTTCCTCTCGTGTCAATGCGAAAATTCGCCACCCAGATAAAAAGAAAAAAAAGAAAAAAAGAAAAACTGCTTGGAACCAGGGTTTTTTTTTTTCCTCAATTTCGTGATGCAGCTGAAGTGGCGATCATCCAGAAGATAATTTAGCCAGATTTGGCTACAGACTACATATAAAATCCAATTTTATCAAAAAAAAGAAAAAGAAAATCATGCCCCATGGGTACCATGTGGTATGGCCATGACAGGGGAGGGGGGAGGGCGGGGGGTGTCGGGGAATGGGGTTACAGCAGCGAGCGAGCGAGCGAGCGAGCGGGGAAGAAGGAAGGGAAGTGAAGGAAAGGGAAGGAAGACACGATTGTTGCAGCGATGGCAGCGCACCAAATGCCTACCACGGCTCCAGGGATGCCGCATCCAAACGCGGTGATGGCGACGCAGTACGCGCACTCACAACCACAGGTACATTCAAATTTTTTTCCGTTCACAAAATGGCTCCAAAACGAGCAAATTCTTTGTGTCAAGATACAAAACAAAAACATATGCATAATACACGTGTGTTGTTGTGTTTTTAACATAAGGTAGGTAGACGCGCGTGCGCGTGTTGGTTCTGTGCTCGTCCGTCCGTCGTTGTTTCATGTGTGCTGATGGATGGCTGTGGAGAAAAATTGATTGAAGGAAAAGTAGGTAACCATTGGTGTTGTTTTTCTTCTGATGGATGTTGTTTCTTTTGTCGTTTTTCTTTGCCGCCGGGCGGGGGTCGCGGGGGTTCTCTCTCCGTTTCTTAGCCACAGCTTCATTACCAGCACTTGCAGAAACAGCAGCTGCAAACTTTCTGGCAACAGCAGATTCAAGAGATCGAACAAGTGAACGGTGCGCAATTGCCGATCTCTGTTTGTTTTTTCTGTTTCTGGTGTTCTGTATTCTGCTCGCCTTTCCCTGGTGACGTCTCTCTCCTTTTTCTGCTTCTTCTTGTCTTTGTTCTTATTTTCCCGCCTTGTGCACAGAGTTCAGAAATCATCAGCTGCCATTAGCGCGCATCAAGAAGATTATGAAGTCGGATGAAGATGTGAAGGTAAAAGCCATTCTTGCCATGGTGAAATGAGCACCATCTCTACTTTAGGTTGTTAGACAACGGGCTATTGCCGCTGAGGTTGCTGAGGATGCCCTACTTCATCACAGGGGCCAAGTGTTGTGGCACCTTATTGCTATTATTGACTGTCTCTTCGTTCTTAAGGCTCCACCACCACTTCTGCTGCAAAAGAATGACTCAAGCGAGTTTAGATTTGTTCTCGTTTGCAATCACATCTATTGTTTATAGCACTTGCATACAGTATTTTTTTTTGGGCTCTAGATTGAGCATGAAGCCGAAACCAGTCTGCAAGGGCTGGATTCCCGGAGTTCATCATCATCAGTTTTGGATATGCAGAGATGATAATGTCCAACTCTCTCTCTCTCCTTCTCCTCCTTCATTTTCTCTCCCTAAGGTGTTTGTTGAGCCGAGAGAAGGTTAGCATCTCCTGTGATGTGAACAGGAAAAGCCTTTGGGCTTTCACACATGAAGTTAAGGCTTCCACTTCAGTGGATCTCAACATAAGGTGAAAGCTGTTGTGTTTCTATTGCTTTTATCATGGCAACTTTCCATTGTTGTGGATACCTTGTCTGCTGCTTATGTGTAGAGCCAGTGATAAACTCCGAAACGTTGTTGTGTTTTCTATGGCTTTTACCGTCGCAACTGCCCATTGTTGTGGATAGTCTGCTGTTTATGTTCCAGTGACAACCTCTGTTTCATATGTCATCCTTTGTTTCATCAGGCACACTATTGTCCTCCATTCTTTCTGTTGATGAGCACATGAAGAATGGGAAGCATCCTTTGAGCCTTATTAAGCTCACTAAAATGTCGCATTCAGTTTCATTTACAACATTTGGTTGCTCTATACACGTGGAAAGTCATCTTCACCATCATTAGAATTTGCCTGCTGTAACACAAGTCACTGTAGTGACTGCTGTGGTTTCAAAACTAGTTGCACAGCAACAGTTCACAAACCACCGACAGAAGTTGAGGTTGGATTGGAGTCAAGAAGCAAGAGTGGAATGAGATTGACACTGTGAGATTCAACTTCTTCAGTTTGATGTGACCAGAAACCCTAAAGAGAGGACTGATAGCATGACCAGACCCTAAAGAGGAACAAACTCAGATTCTCTGTTCAAAATGGTTGATGGCTTGGTGACAACAGATGATTGCAGCAGAGGCCCCAGTTCTTTTCGCAAAAGCATGTGAAATGTTCATCCTGGAGTTGACCCTGCGATCATGGATCCACACTGAGGAGAACAAGCGGCGGACACTTCAAAGAAATGATATTGCTGGTGCCATCACTCGGGGTGACATCTTTGATTTCCTTGTAGACATTGTTCCACGGGATGAGCTCAAGGTTAGAATTTACATAGCCTTTGGTATTTGATGTAGTGCTATAGCTGTATGGTTGTCTACTTTCAATTATTGTTTATGGTGATTGGAGTATTTGGATTCTTGCAGTGCATAAAATTAGCATGTTGGCTTCCAGGATGAAGATTTGGCAGTTCCTTGGCCTGGAGTTCCAGGTGAACCAGTGCCATACGGAAACATGTATTATCCACCTATTCCAGGACAGCCCATGCACCATCCAATGGTGACACCTGTAAGTGCCTTGTTTTAGACAAAAGTTCAGTGTCAGTTTTTATGGTTGCATTGGCATTTTGCAGCCTTTATAGTATTGCTGTGTACCCAGTATTTGTAATGGTTATTACATGCTGAAAGTCATTCAGTATGCAAGAGTCAGGTTGTCTGACTTGATGGGACATCAAATTTTGGCAGTTCATTTTGACCTCTTAGTATGATGCCAATTTAGCAAATGTATGCTGCGGGGTAGGATTGTGGGAGATGACTTACAGTGCATGCACATGATATCATACTCACTTTGGTTTTTGGGTCACTGAAATAGTTCCCCTAGCTTTTGCAGGAGATGATGGTTGGGCAGCCAGCAATTGCACAAAATCCACAAATGATGTACCAGCCACCACAGGTAACTAAAATATCTTGGAGAGTGATCACCGAGTCTTCAATGCTTTGTGTGGAGAGAAATAATGTTTTCTTTGTTCACAGGGTTAGATGACTAAAGACATCCTTTCCTGGTCTGTCCTCAGTCCAACGAGTATCAGTAATAAATAGTGATACTTGTTGGACTGAGGACAGACCAGGAAAGGATGTTTCTTTGTTCACAGGGTTAGATGGCTAGAAACATCCTTTCCTGGTCTGTCCTCAGTCCAACGAGTATCACTGTTTATTTATTACTGATACTTGTTCTGAATCTGCCAACTGCAGCAAGGACATATGCAGTAAATAATTCCATTGGACAGCAGGAAGTTTGCCAGCTGCCAATGGGAAATGTGATGGTCAATAGTAGTTGTTGAAACATGTTCACCACAGCAAATTTTCAGGTTCTATTTTTACAACCATATTACTCTGTTAAGAAGGAAACATAGAGGGTCATCTATGATGCCAATTTTTGAACAGGCTGGATGACCTGGGAGTTTGCCCTCAAGCAAAGATACAGATCATCTGTGATGCCAATTGCAATAGCCAAGAAGATGATCTTGGGAGCTTGCCCATGCTGAAGGTTTACTGCCTGGTGTCAATTTATGTTTCATACCTGTACTCTGGGACTATCTGTCGGGAAGATTGTAATACTTGCAGCTGATTGGAAGGTCGGCATGTCTGCCTTGCTGCTGAAGCGTAGTAACTCTGAGGTGCACTGCAAGTATGTGAACCTTTGAAGACTTCCAAGTCAAGTCTCTGCAATTCCTCCTTTTGCTTTCAAGGATTCTCCTCGATTTAAATATTACAGGAGTAGCTGGCTGCAGCCCAGTCCACCTTTTGTCTATCTTTATAAGCAAATATATAGCAGGCATAAATAACAGAATTCAGTGCTTGGTTCAATTGGTCCCTTGTCACAGTGATTCAATTGGGTGGTGTGAAATCCAAGTATGAAAGGTTTGAACACTTGTAGCACCCTGAAATTTATTGATTATTACCTTCAGAAGCTGCTGCCGCACATGCATATTAATGCTCATTCCAATAGTATAAAACACTTGTACAGTAGTAGCTTTCAAAGAACAAGTATTAATCCCTATAATGATGCAGACATACAAAAACCCTGTGTACGTTTGTTGAAAGATCCTGTACAAAAACCAGTGATGGATGTCAGTTCAATTGTGCATTATTGTTTTTGCTCTTCTTGCACTGATAGAAACAACCAACCAAAAATCTTACCAAAAAATCCTTTCTTCTTCTTCTACTTGAAGTCATAGACACATGTGCCATCATCACTGCGTGCAGTTGGATCATAGTTCTCAGCATTCTTATCTGTGCAACCTTCAGGCACTGGAAGGTTGACATGTTGGGCTGCTTTACCTGATGGAAAACACACAAGAAAAATTACCCCTCATGAAACTGAGCTTGTTAGTTCTAGCTTTCTCCATCTTATGAAATGTTGGTAGTGTTGACCCTCTCACTCTTTATACCCTTTTCCATGCAACTTTTCTAGTTTAACATACACTGTTCTGTGAAACTTTCCTAGTTTAATATGCCCTTGCTTTCCTAGTTTAACATGCCCTTGTCTACATAACTTCTCTAGTTTGACATGGACTTGCTTTCATAGATTATTAGCAAACTACATCAAAATTATATCACTTGCAGATGTGCTTTAATGGCAACTCAGAAAATACACGAGATCTATGATAATGAAAATTACAAGTGAAAACTTCAAAGGAATAAGACTTACCCAAGAATGTCCCTTGTTTGATGGCATCATCATTGGCATCACCCAACGCTGCTGAGCTCAAATACTTGTCTGCGAGTTGCACACGCTTCACATTCTCTTGCTCTTGGACTAACATGAAACCATACTGCATTAGTGTCCCGAGTGTCATTTTTGGTTTGTCAAATGTAACAGGGCCTTCCCTTGAGTTCACTAGCCTCTTGCCCAAGTTCTCCACACCAGTCGCTGATACCCACTTTCGCACCTCATCATCATAAACTCGGGCCCTTAATGCACCAAAGAAATCTGCAAGAAGTCTCCCATAAAAGTTTATTATTATGCAAAAAAATTCAATATAGAAATAGGCGTTATACCCAGTGCGTTCTGGGATTTAAAGGGCCCTGGAAAACATGGGTGGGGAGCCCAAGTGGAAGGGCATGAAAACCCAGAAGAAGGTCCTGTGCGCTCTGTAGGACAAGGCCTCCTCCCGCAGAAATCCTGAGAAGGTTTTCTTTCAAATCATCCATATCTTTTCAGATTCAATGGCACAGATCATTTCAAACCAACAGCTGCAACTCTACATCACTGCCCTTGTGATGGGGATTACCATGTAATGCCCTCTAACTCAACAATACTTCATATAATTTCCCTTAAAATACCACTGCAAAAAAACTTCTCAGGTCCTTATGTATGCATCAAGCTAGCAATCACAAATAAATAAATAAATATTCAAGGGAAAAAAACTTCCAGAATCCAATGTAAAAAATGATCTGGCACACTTACCAATAGATTGACCAGGGAACTGGTCGACTAATTTGGTAACATCTTCATCGCTCACATTATCAGATCTGAAAATGCCCTTGCACACACCAATTCGGTCTTCCCGAGTTGGTGCCCAATAGAACTTCTCCATGCGTCCATCACGGATGAGAGGGGCATAGAGAGTGGAGAAATCATTCCCGGTGACAATGATTGGGACGCGAGGAATCTCATCCTTTGTGTAAATCCCTGGAAGCTGAACATTAGTGGGATTATCTGCAATGTTCATGAGAGTGGCATTTACCATCTGGTTGTTCACCGTGTATTGGGTGGTGCCACCCATACGCCCGGCACCTGCATCCAGATCATTGATGAAGAGTGCACACATCTTCCCCTTCTTGATAACGTCAGACGCCTCACGATACCTCTGCCTGATGAGCTTGGCTGGCTCTCCAGCATTCCCACTCTCCAACTCTCCTGCACTCATCATAATAGGGCTGCACAATGTACAACAGAATTTTTAGATGAATAATCCATGCCCATAATCATCATGAGAGCCCCTCTATCTCAAGAAAAAGCAATTAAATTTTATGTCTTACATCCATGCTCGTGGTTCTGAGGAATTACTATTTTATGTAATCTTGAAAAGTACCATCTGCACCACTTACAAGACCATCTACCATCATATAATTACCAGTGTATAGTTCCACTAGCATGTTATCTTTTTAACAGTAATTCATGATGAAGTCCAACTGTCTGATTTGAAGTAGTTGATAACTTGAAATGAGAACGGCATGTGTCAAAATATGTGTCTCATGCCCAAAATGTGAATGTTTCACCAAGTGTATTTAGAACAATTTTTTTATCATGCACAATTGTTTTAGTGTTTGTGTAAAACAAGTAATTCAAGTTTCATGTTTACATACGTAAGCACTACTACCCCAGAACATGTCTCCAATTCTACACTACATATCCACGAAAGTTGTAGAGAAATCTCCACAACACCAATTTGAAGGTAACATGACAATAAGTGTGGCCATGACTTTATGAGAGAGAGTTGCTCATGAAGTGTCAGACCATCATGTTCATAATCACAAATAGCAATGACAAGCTGCCATGACTACCCACTGATTTCATCAGTTCCTGATGGCGGGTGTAAATTAAGTATCTAATAATCAGCCTCAAACTCTGGGCAAACAATTTTACACAACCTGCATCCTGAGTTTCTGTCACATTTCTGGAAGCAACGGGGAAGGGAAGACTAAGTCATGATGACATTACAGTTCAAATAACTTACTTGATTCCGAGCTTGGACATGACGAGTTCACACTGGAAAGACTTCCCTTGTCCCTTTCCTCCCCATATGCCCAAAATGAGGGGAACCTGTCAACAACAAAGTCAATACTTAGCTTGACAACTATCTTCTCTTCTCATCCTCAGAATGCTGTAGCATGCAGGCACAAGTTCTTGCACTGTATATGAATGAGTCATGTGAAAGAGAAAAAGGATTTTGCAACGGCCCCCAAAACCACAAACGACAGAGACAATGGTGGAAAAAAAATGGTGATCAAATCTACCTTGATGTTTGGTAGATTCATAAAATTCTTAGCAACATGAACCACAAGCTTGTCCATGAATGCAGGTGCAATGTAAAGCCCATCCATCATGTTATCCATGCTATATCTGCTCCAAAAGAATCATGGTGACAGACCCATGAAGTTGGATTTATAAGAATCTGGAAAACATATGGAAAACCATAGAGCAATGGAAAAGACTTGCTTCTTCATCATTATTTGGCTTTCTTGTTCAGGTGATCCAAGAGACATGTTTCTTTGAATACTGCAAAAAACTGTTGTTGTGGCACTTGGTGATTGATAGTAGAGTCCATGAAGGTATATGCAATTCCAGGAAATCTTTTCACCAAATGTGTGGTTTGCATTTCAAGCCCAAGAAAATGTGATCACTTAGTAAGAAAAAAGAGAGGTAGAATGAATTCTAGCAGCAAGAAAAGACGGCGGGGTAGATGATTCTCTCACGTGCGTTGAGCAGTGCTGATGTAGTCATAGGAACTCATGATTGCAGTCTGTGTACCCAACCCAACAGCTCCTTGGAACAAAGAATCCACCATACCCTTACCGCGCTGTATGTCTTGTTGGTCATCGGAGATATCGTAACCCAGTCCTTTCCATCTGTCCTCTTTACCACCCTCCCCAGCTTTTGCTTCACAAACCACGCGAGCATTTGCGTTTGCCACACCCAATGTCAA
The DNA here is from genome assembly GCA_963920785.1 of Sphagnum contortum. Lineage (NCBI taxonomy): Eukaryota > Viridiplantae > Streptophyta > Sphagnopsida > Sphagnales > Sphagnaceae > Sphagnum > Sphagnum contortum. The sequence goes on along the minus strand of OY987283.1, from coordinate 17,765,438 downwards.
ACTCCCAGATGCCTTCTGGTTGCACCCAAGGAATGTTGAGCTCGGTAGACTGCTGCTGCTGCTGCCGCCACCTGCTTGAGCTCCACTTGAGCCGTTGCTAATCTGCTCCATTGCACCACCACCCACATATCAAATCTCTGTCTCTCTGGTCTCTAGAGGTCTTTCTGTGTGTGTCTCTCTCTGTTTCTCTCGCTTGAATTGGTGTATACAAGTCCTAACCAATTCCCAACTATGCAAAACAAGCTCAGGGAAACTCCTACTCTTGTCTGAGCAAAAGCAAACAGTTCCATTTCCAAGATGCAAAGATTTGGGTTGTCCACAAAACATCACATGATCGCACAACAACAAACTCATCAGCTGCTTGGTGGGAAGTTCTTGGGAAGCAAACCTGAGCTGCAGAGACTGTTTGTGAGGCACCAACACTCATCATCATCGCCATTGTTGCTGTTATAAACCCAAAAAGAAAATTTCTGCACAGGAGGAGGAAATGGGTAGTCGAAGGAAATGCTTCCCCCACCTCCCACAAACACACAACCCAGAGCACACCCAATAATCTAAGAGAGATTTATTCCTCCTGTTGCTGCTGCTGAATTAGTGCGAGACACAAAAACTTCAAGCACAAAAATCTTCTAGACTTTTGCTCTTCTTCTGCTTCTTCTTCTTCTTTCTCTTTCCTTTTCTCGCTCTCTCACAGCCACCAACAACCCTTTCCTTCTCTCTCACAGCCACCAACAACCCTTTCCTTCTCTCTCCGTCTCCAGCTACACTAGTACAAGAGCAACAAGAGTAACGATTTGTTAATCCGCTCAAGGATATCACTTCTCTCTTCCTGTGGTCCTCATTTCCCCAGCTGCTGCCAAAGTGTTGGTCCAATCTACCTATCTCCGCACAACAAGCAAAGCGGCTCTTGCTCGCATAATAACAATCAATGGCTCTGCCCTTCAAATCTCACATCCATGATTTGATCCAAGTTCAAACAACATTACTAAATTGGTAAAAGCCCTCATAGTGGTGAAAGAAGCCCTCATGGATCCTTCAATTTATGCCCTAAACTGCTTTCTCTAGTGGACTCCACATGACCCTCCAAGAATGTTGTAGTAGGGATACCAAACTTTGGCCCATTTGTGTGGGTGGTGCCTCACAATATGTCTCTAGCCTCGTCTCTAGGGGATTGTCAAATGAATGAATGACATTCATCCATTCTTTGAATTACATTCATCTATACAAAGATTTATGTATAGATGATGAATGGCATTCATTCATTTGGATGTCCTTCATCTATTCATGGATGAATTCATCTTTCTATCCTTGATGAATTGCATCCAACTAAAAGGATGTGAAGAGTATGAATGCATATAATGCAAAATCCATAGATAAAATAACACTATCATTCCAAACAACATACTTATGAATATACCCACATCATTGTTTTTTTTTTCAATTGCAATCCACCCTCTAATGTTTTGTATCATCTTTGAACAATTGTCAACAATATATATGTATAATACAAAGTGCCCAATACAAAACTTTTAACTTCACATTGAGTTTATTTTGGAAAACCTTCTCATAGACAAAATATTTAGCCCTAGAAATTGGCAACAATACACAAAAACCCTTTCTCCTTTCCCATGTTTCACATACATGTTTCAATATCATACACTTCCATGAGTGTGATTTGACCAACCAACCCATACAACCTTTTTTTAAAGTCATTCAAAACATCCAAATTTGGAAAATCCAACTTGGTTGAGTTATAGATGACTTGATGCCATATCCTTGGGTGTAAAAAAAATGAGGGTAAATAAAAGGCATCCATATGAAATGGATGAAAAAAAAAACTACACAAAAGGGCTTTGGATGAGGAAGAACCGAATGGTAAAAAATGCATAGAAAGTGCATCCACACACAATGAAGCAAAGACAATTTTTGTGCCAAACTTTGTCCAACCCCCACTTTATTTTCCCCTTCCTCCTCTTCATTTTTTTTTGGTGGATGTAAGGGGCAAAGGAGGACAATCCACTATTTTGGAAGTGTCTTTTAATAATTAAAAAAAAAATGTAGTGTACATTGGAAATAATCAAAAAAAGAAAATAGCTATTTTTTGGATCTGAAAGCATACAAATTTAAGTTATTTTACATCTTGTTACATAGTAGAACCCAATAAAGATATATGAAAATATTTAATTATAAAATTTGGTCATTAAAAAACCAAATGAAACTAAATTTTTAATCATTTTGAAAGTAGTTCAAACCAATTTTAAACCCCAAAACATTATGCTTCTTTGTCTTATATTGAAGCATGCAATGAAACATGTCTAATGATATAAATTATGATCTCTCCAATATAGATTAATTTCATCCACATATAAATGAATGAGTAACAGGTTTGGTATTATTAATAGTAATGTGGGTTAAATAACAACACATAGGTGAATGTAATATTGGAACAAATCCATGGTGTTTGATAATCATGGATGAATTTCATTTGTTGACATTCATCCATGTGCATATACACTTCAATTCACATCGATCATTAATTACAATACATACATGAGAAATTAATATACATATTTTGTACATACATTCTCTTCAACGGATGCTATAGTTAACCTTGTATTTTTCATTCCTTAAAATATTTAATCCTATAGTAAATGGGGGTAGGCTACTCAATGATCGATGTTCTCTTCTACCACCAAATTTCTCCAAACTCATTAGCCTACTTAGCAACCATGCCTCAAGAAATTAACATAACACACTAGATTTTGAGAGAGAATGATTGGGAGGTGCTTATTTACAACTAGTAACTAGGTATAGCTACCTAGTGGGCCCATGTGGAGTTAGTTGGTCAACTTTACTAAACCCATTGTATAATGTCAACCCATCCTAATATTATTCCATTCAAAGTATGCTTAACTTGAGAGCTCTTATGGAAGTCCATTATGAAAAGATCATCTAATTTTAATAGAATTAAATTTTCAAGACAAAAATCTTTCTAAAATCAATAACTTTTGTTCCATTGGTTTAACAATTGTGAAATGACAAATGTGCACATTATCGTCAAAGGCTTTTCAAGGGTACCAAAAACAAATTGAGATCTCTGGGATTTGGGAAGATTATGATGTGATCATATCCAAACAAGTAAAATCAAACAACTAACACACCTATCTTATTACTTAATGTCTACATTGCTCCCTCCTATCAATGATGATCAATTGATGACCTAAGGTTAGACTATTAATATATTTTCATTTGTTCCTTTTAATTACGCATATTACAACTCGTATAGGCTCTTTTTTTAAGCTGCAACGCTTGTGTAGATTTTAGGTGATTTTTTGGATTTTTTTTTTCAAATTCATTTGCAACAAATTAACCTCATGTACACATGTTTCAATTGCTAAAATGTGTAACTTGACAAGTTTTGGCAACTTCAAATTTTATGCGAAAATGTTAATAATTCATTAGCCATCCCTATTTGGTTCAAGTTGTAGGAGAAAAAATTCTTGGAATGTTTTGTGATCTTTCTTAACTTTAGATAACTCATGTAGCAACCCTAGATGTTCAACTAATGTTGTTTTTTTTGTTTTGAAAAGCTTTTTTTAGCATTTGTCTGACCAATTTCTTTAAAAAGACAACAAGATTTCAAACTTACAAGGAAACAAAAGATGTTAAGACAATCTTATAGAACCAATAATGATATGTATAGCGTCAATTGCACTCGTCATTTCCATGACTGCAAATACAACAATACCATTTGTTGTATGTAGATCACAACTTTGTGCAAATTTTTCAACATTTGTCTAACCAATTTCTTGAGCAAGATAATAACATTTCAAACTTACAAGACAATAAAAGATGTTCAAATAGTCTTGTAGTACCAATAATTATGTGTGTAGTGTCAATTGCACCCCTCATTTCCATGAATGTAGATGCAATAATACCATTTGCTATAAACCACAACTTTGCTACAATTCTTTCAACATTTGTTTGACCAAATTTCTTTAGCAAGACAACAACATTTCAAACCTACAAGATAGTGAAAGATGTTAAGACAATCTTGTAATACTAGTAACAATGTGTATAGTGTCAATTGCACCCTCATTTCCAGGACTATAAATGCAACAATATCATTTGTTGTAGACCATAACTTTGTTACAAATTATTTTAACCTTTCTAACACCTTGAGATCTAAATTGATAGTAGACACTTTCTAATTGCCATTGTTTTAGACATTTTATTTTATATGTTAATGCAAATTTGTTTTGTAGAACAAATGGATATTTCAAGTTCTAGTGATGGGGAAGAGGAAGAAATCCCACCTCCTCCTTGGATGTTTATGTTTCCAAGACAAGGGCAAGTGCAAACACAAACATTTGCATTTCTTCCACAATTTGGAACATCAACAAATTATGTTGTTTAATGTAATTTTTCACCTTCAACACGATCTCAACAAGCTATAAAACCAAAAGAGGTGGTTAAAACCTTTTAAACATTACTAGACAATGGGTTAGAGTGAAAAACACAACGGTCCTAGGGGAAAGTACATTATGGTGGACCCCTTTGGGACACTTTTGGGTTTAGTATTATAGTACATACAATGATATTTTTCAAATGCATGATACATTTAATTTTGGACATTGATTTTGGTTTTTGGGCCCTACAACAATTATTTTTACAAAATTAATGTTATGTAATTTTTTTAAAAAATAATAATTTTCATTATTTATATTGAAGGATCCATGAATATATTTATAATATGCATTGGTATAATAAGACCACAATTTAATTTTGACTACACTAACTTAAGGGCTTCATTGGTCATTAAAATAATTCATTTGAATGAAATTAAAAAAATGGCCCATCTAACTATGCTTTTCATCTTTTATGTGGATGTGATTTCTTATCAATATTTCAATTTACCACATATTTATCATATCTTTGCTAAAAAAACTCAAACATGGTTCTAGTTCATATTATGTGAAATGACATGGTTCAATTTACCTTCAACTTTCATAAAGACTAAAAATCATTTAAATTATTTTTGGAATATATTTGTGTTTTTGAGTTACAACTACATTACATTCGTCTCCACAAATATATTCTAAACTCTCAATTTATAAAATGAAATGAAATATTTTCTTTTTTATTTGTTGCCTATGTTATATTCTAACATAATATGCAAAAATATTTTGAATTCTTTTCAAAAGTTTGAGGTGGGATACACTCAAACCTGCAAATCCTTGGAAAGTAGTACAATGTGACACCCCAAAGGGAGTCACCATAGTGTGCTTTCACCGTCCTTATGGTTGCATCAAAACCTTCAGACCTACCCCTAGTTGTTGTCACTTTACCCCAATGTACAAGGTGGGGAGGGTTTATTTACCTTGAACTTTTTTTTCATGGTACTACTAAATTTGGAATGGTAGCTGCTTTGTTACTTTGCCACAATATACACACACTTCACAAGCCATTGGGTTGTTTCACAAAATGATTAGGAACCAAACATGTTCAAGATCAAATCAAAGTTTTACTACGTTACCATGTTGATGCATACATAGTCCTTATTTGGGAACTCCTTGGGAATGCCCACATAATTTATTGTGTAGATCAAAACATTGTTCCTAATGTAACAATATTTTTTTATATTGAGAAACACTCTTATGTTCCAATTCCATAAACATTGAAGAAGTGATTTGACAACAAAGTTCAACCATGCTTTATAGTCATGCCTCTCAATCACCATGTTTGAACACTACATCCTCCTTAGGTCAAGCACTTAATGCTACTAAATGTTTCCAATATGAAGTTCCACAACAAGAAGCCCCACTTAGAAGTTCTCACAACATGAACCATCCCATCAATGTGTTCTTTCAAACAATGATCAACATACCCATATGCCAAGTGTATTATGTTTACACAATATCAACCAAGTTACATCATCATCCCCTCGTTATCTTCATTCTTATGTTGACCAACTAGGTGCAAATGCAAGTGGCCTATCTTCTTGGAACTTTTGGTGAATGGGTTTTATCACCACAAATGATTATCACTTTAGACTATAGTATTTGCAAGACTAGTGGCTTGATTGCCATAAATTATATCATGTAGCTTTTGAGCAAAAGTAATCAATGTTTGGAACATAATTGGAAGATTCTCAATATAAACGCTTCTTTAAATCATTATGGGCAAACTTTGAAACATTTGAAAAGGACATTTCAAGAAGCCCAATGGAGCAACTTCAAAACATATTTACCCACTTGATTTCAAGAAAAGAATTACAAAGAGGTTTGATTTGTGCACATGCTGATTTGGTAAAAGTTACAACAAAACATATAACATTATTTATGTGTGGGGTAAGTCACTTACGTAGGGTGTTTGAGTTGGCAGCCACTTCTTTTTGGCGTGATTGGGACACATTTGAAACAATGTTAATTGAGGTGGATGACATTGATGCTACAAAGACTATTTGCCAAAGATGGGGTCAAATGTTAAAAACATCTTATATACTTATAGATGTAAATTTAGTTGATTATTTCATTGCTCTCCCTAGTTTCCACAAGTTCTTTCAACCATTATTGTTGCTACTTTTTGCAACCTATAAACACCTGAATAACATATTAGAAATGAATTAATCTTATTCAAGGCTCATGAGAATGTAGATGATGTAATGTTAAACTTTTAGCAAACCTATTTGAACTTGAAAGTTTTCAAAGGTTATAATGCAATATTATTAAGATAGCTAGAAACACAAATTGAAGTGATTTCAAAACATTTATATGTTGGGTCTTCCTTAATCCTTCCGACCCCCTCCTTGTTTGTCATTTTCCTTCTTTGCTGATGGATTGTTTATGCATGAAAGTAAGCCATCATTTAATCACTTGTTATTTCATCTAATTGATTATACATGATTTTTTGTTTATGGTTTAGATGTGACAAGGGAATGACCTACTTACATTCTCAAAACATTGGTATCAAATTCAAACATTCAAAAAACATGCTACAACCCAAAGGTGAATTTCATACATGAACTTGAGATAATTAAAAAAAACACCTTTGATGCAAACAACTTGAGGGATGTTTGGCTTAGCAATATTTGGAGATGGTTTTGGCTTATGAACTTTGTAAACCTCCACCCTTGCCATTTTGATTTCTTACCTTGATGACAACAATATTATAAAATAAATTATTGATTAGAAAACTCATGAAACTATTGAAATATTGGTGTGTAGAATTATAATGCAATTTTCCAATATCCAAACAACTTGGAAAGGTGGGTTTTACATACAAAATTGGATTATGAATTAGTGCGTTTGAATAGTCAATTGAATGTGGTGACAAACCAACTTCCAAACCATGTTTGTAACCAACCAATCACACATCACATATGCATGTAAATCTTGATCATTTTTTAACATTTGTACAAACTCTAACTAGATTTTCAATGTGGTAGGCCCAAATGTTAGGGCATTTCATTTTCCTATTATCTACCTTCAACATTGAAGTTGCTCGACCATTCACCTATTCCACAATACTCCTATTATTGAACCAAGTTCTTGAATCTTGTGATTTAAATGAAGGAGTCGAATTGAAATTGAAAGTTGATTTGGAAACAAATTTTCATTTTGGATGGGGTAACAAGTGGGCAATACTTATATGCCTACAAAAATCTTTTTAAAATGCATTTAGATTAATTGATGAACTTGCTACGTAGGATTTTGATGAGGACCTATCTTAGACATTTGACAATTTTAACTTGAAAAAAGACAATTAGAAAGAAGATATTGAAAACAAGATTGGTGTGATTGTTTGGAGCCATTTGTTCAATGGCATGAAGGAAATTGGGAAGGCAATGTGAGATGGTTTTTTTGCAAATCTCAATCAAGCCCCAATTTCAAAAACATCGAGGACCAAAATTGAAAAGGACATATCCAACCTTAATCCAAAGGCTACAAAAGTAATCTTCAATGGTGCATGTGCCATTGAAGTTGTTGACGTTTTAAGATTGTGCCATTTTAGGGCTACTTTTGACCCAATACAAGTGCAATACTTCTTGTGAAGGAATTAAACAAGTATTAGTGGATCAAGATTGTGTTTTGGATAGTAATTTAAAAGCTCAATTTGAATCAAAGTTTGGGTTAAATGATGAGGGATTGAGCATGTAAGTTATTTTGGACTTAGTTCCAATATAGTACATGTTGTTGGTTTTTATGGTTATAATACATCCTTGTGGGATCAATTATGGGGATACAACCTATTCATTTCATGGGGTACATGTATGAAAATTGTGTCAAGTTTAATATTATTTTTTGAGAAACAACCTAAAACTTAGGTCTAAATTTTGATTTTTTTTCAAAATTTTCAACATCTTTGACATTTGCAACATAAAATTCCAATTTTTAAAGAAAATTGTGCAATTTTGTTTAGGTTTTGTTCATTCCTTGCTATTTTTAAAATTATAGAATATAGATTTGTGAGATCTACAATCTGAAATTGTACCTTTGTGGTTTTAAGTTAAATAGTGTACCAAAATTGCACTTGTCATTTGCATGCATTCTAATGTGGGGTTTCACTAAACTGTGTAATGTCATAGTTTTTTCAAATGGATCAAATCACATAAAAAAAATTAAGGTAAGAATTTATCTTTTTCATTACTTGTCATGTGCATTATGATAAGCAAACAAAGGAAAAAAAAATCTTACATCCCAAATGAAAGGCAATTAAAAACAAATTGCTTGTCAACATGAAAGGCAAAAAAAACGTGTTCATCACATGATGCAAAAATGAAAATATGCTTGTCACATGAAATGGAAAAATATAAAAATTTGAAAAGAAGGTTGCAATACACATGAAGGGAGAAATTCCAAGTCCCAAGTCCCAACCCAAGGGCACTTGTCCCAATAATTTTGCACATGGTGCCAAGAACCTTGGCCCCTTCATCAGCACTTGGACTACAAGACTCCATGTTATGCACTATTAGTGACTATATATATATATATATATATATCTTATGGTTTCATATGGTTTCCAATAATTCATCATTATTTATGTCAATGTCAATTTAATTTAAAATAATATACATTTCATAGACATGACTAAACACATGTTAATCTATTTTTCCATATCCATGTTGTTTGTTAAGGAGAAGGAGTGAGGTAGTTATAAAATGGAGGTAGTTGTTTTTGGAATTGTTTTTTGAAATGTCCAAGGATGAACATACAATAGATTCCAAAAAATCACCCATATACTAGTTCTTTAGAAAAATTCATCACTAGAATTTCTTTTGTTAAAGGTTCCTTAAGACCATGAAAAGAATATTGTAATGTGATGCATTTACATGCACCACATACACATATTTGACCAATAAGATTCATCGGAGAATATGAAAGCAATGGTTGGAAAGTATGTGCAAGTAGTTGTAGCTATTTGAAATGAACAATTTCCCAACTTGCCAATTTTCAATGTTTCAAAGTTGTTTATTCCTAAACATTATCTTGATGATGATGATGATTGACATTAGGTGACAAACCTACTAGCTATAACATGTTGATGACAAAGCTCACAATTTTAGAGGTCAATAATGGTTTGTGTACATAGGGTTGAATTGAATTCTCAAAGATTTCTCACATGAATGTGAGAAAAGGCCTATCTAAGTCATGAAGTTTTTGTGATGGCATGCCAATTGACCATTTTTATTGAATGAGGCACAAAAGGTATGTGTTATTCCAACAAGCACATGAGTTGTATATGAATGAGGATCTTCTAAACAAAATATTATAAATAATCATCTTTGATTGAATTTCAAAATTAGACACATTGGATGCTTTTATTTGCTTGCCCATTGTGTGGAATTGGATAACAATCTTTGACATTTGACATAACAACAAAGATCATCAAATTTTGATGTTTGATTAGAGGTGAGCCTTGTATTTGTTGAGTGTGATTATAAGGTTGTTCTTTATAATTTTAAAATCATACATATAGATTTACAAAGTCAAAACTAAATATGTACAATTCTCATTTTGTGCATGTGGTCTAGTACAAAAATGAAAATTGTCAATCATACTTCACTTATAGAACTAATTGAAATATTTTGTTCTCAAGATGGTGTGTTACTATTGGAGGAAAACAAAATGGTGAATTTGGACTTGTTTTTAGTAGCATGGGATTTGTCTTTTGAGGTTTTATATGAGTGAGTGCTTTTGTTGAAATCATGTTTGAATTCAATTCTTGTGGCTTTCCCTAACAAATCATAGTTTGCTCATTTTGCTCATGGATGACATAAATTTACTTGTATAATTTCCATGTGCAAGGCAATTTTTAACGTTGCCTATCATGTGAAAAGCATTTTTGACAAGTTGCATGTTGGTGTGAGACAGGATTGCAGAGGTAAATGTGGGAAATTTTGTCTTGGGTTTTTGAGATAGCAAGAATAGTAGTAGCAGCAGCTTTCATGGCAAGGTAGTTGTTGGTTTCATGAGTACACAACACATGTTTTCTACATGCTTTTTCTTCATTTTAGGGTTCAAGGCTCTTGCAAGATCAGCATCATCATCATCATCGTCTTCATCATGGACTTGATTTTGTATCAAACTAGTATCAGCTTTGCTGACCAAAATTGTGCTATGTTCTGGAGACTGGGATTCACATGAGTTATATTTTGAGAGGAACTTTTAAGCAAAGGAATGTTGTATATTTCTAGAGATGTTGAAGGTTTTGCTGAGATTCTGAACAGCAAATTGTCTATGTGCTGCTCCTGTTCCAGTGAATTGTGACGTCTTTTTGTTGTTGTACATCTGAAGATCTGTGCATGTGAGAATGAATGCATGTTATACAACTGCGGTGATTTTGGAAATTTTTTCCTCAAAATCTGGCAACTTTTGGTGCAAAATTTTCACAAAAATGCTGTGTATCAGTTGCACTGGATTTTTTTGGGTGCCAAGTGGTGAAAATTTGCCCTGAAAAAAGGATCCTGCTAGTTTGCTTGTATTGGCATTTGTGAAATTCTATCTACCTAGTGTCTGCTTTTCTATTGTAAATGTATGTGAGGGATTTATGGTGAAAGACCTTTGTCTTACCACCTCTTTTTTGGTCACACAATGTGCACCTGGACATTCACATATAAAATTGATAGATAGACAAAATTTGGTTCTCACTCACATAATTAGAATCATGTGGACTATTTTTTAAAGATTTCTTGCATGCATGATACAAGGGGATTTTTGTAAATTTTCCTCCCATCTCTGTTTGATTGTGTTCCTTGGCTGTGACTTGAACCTTAAAAAACTGAGCATGTGTAGGATGTTGTTATTGAACTTGTCCTTGGAGTGTGCTCAAGACAACCTACAAAATTTTATCGTTAGGAAAACCTTGTTCTAGATGCATCCACTGCTGGCAAAGAATATTCAAGAAGTAAGCGAATTTGCATATTGATGTTTTGTGATGATTGTTGTGCCTCTCATTCCTCCTCACACTCCATAGAATCAAATGTTGGTGTTGCTTGGAGTTTCATCATTGGTCTTGGTGCTTGTGGTTTGTACAAATAAAACCATAATAAAAGTTGATTTGCATGTCAAATCTTCTATGTCAAAGAACCTTTTTAATATTACATTATCTCGGAATTGACTACTTTGTCTGGTAGGGAGTTCTTTTGACCTTTTGCATACAGAGGTTTGAGGGCCTTCTGGTTCTCACATTTTTGTACCAGCTGGTTAGTTGGGTATATACCCAGATTTAGAACCAGCTGGTATCTGTCTATGTTTCTAAGAACCACCCAACACTAGTTTCCACCCAACACATATACAACAACAAATCTTGCTGCTGCAGTATAGAGAAGCAAAACTTTGACTAGAGAAAAGGCATCATCATCATCATCATCATCATCATTAGTCAACAACTTCAAAGCAACAGCAACCAATAAAAACCTCCATGGTTTCATGGTTTTCCATCCTCCTCCTCTCAGAAACAAATGGAGGTCATTGCAGTGGTGCTGCTATAATTAGGTGAGAGCTTCTTAAACCATTGAAACTGCAAACTTGGATAATTTTCCCTTTTTAATTTTGGCAGCTTTCAGTGATGAATTTGCAGATGTTGCTGCTGTTGAAATTCTCCAATCTACGTGTGATGTTGATACAGATAAGTTGATTGCAGATTTCATTATTTGAGCAATACTCATAGTGCACAACAACAACAGTATGTCCTTGTGGTCAAAATCATGTTATGAGAGAGAGAGAGAGAGAGGAATCACTACCCTTTCAACACCCACACACAACATCATCTGTACATGTTTTGCCTCACCTTGGGTGGTTGCCTTTGCTTCACACCATTAGCTCATGACTAAATTTCAGTAGCAAGATTTTTTGTTTTAGAATGTCAAGATATGGGAATATGGATCGCTTCAATTGTACTTCCAAGTCATGCATGATGATCTCTCATTAGAAGATGTGTAAAGAGATTGCGTTCTCATGTTGTTGAACTTGAATGAACTTCCCACATGGCCTCAAAGGAAATCAATTGGATTCATGTCTAGGAGCAAATGAATCTTTCAAACTCCACAAACATCAAACATAGACAGAAGCATATTAAATCCTCCAAACACAAAAAAACACCACAAACACGTCAAGCAAAACACAATTTGGTGGACAGAAAATATGACTTTGGCCATTAATACAACTCGGGTTTGGTTCTTTCAGCTCTTGTGCTTGGGGGTGGCAGTTGATAGCAGAGTTCTTTGTTCTTTGTTCTTTTGCTTTAAGGTAGTAAGTGATCGAAGGTATAGAGTACTGGCTGCATAGTGTAGCATTGAAATGAGGTGGTGCGAGCCACAACAACATTATTCTTGTCAGCAAGTATGGAAATTGTTTGCATCTCCTTTCTGTTTTCTGATTCCTTCGCTGTTTGCTTAGCCCTGACGTTGGACTGTGAGAAGTGCATTGTGCATTGTGAGAGGTTGCATTTTGGATTAAAGCTGACAAGAGGAGTAGGTTTATTACAGTTCACAAGCTTGTTGGTTGTGAGGGTTCTTCACTTTGCAGATTGCTCATATTCTTTGTGAGGGGGAATGGTTTACCAAACCTTTCTTTGCAAGAGGAGTTTGGTGAAACCTCCAAGCACGAGACAAAAAAAGAGTCCTAAGCTTTACAACTTAAAAATTATGTTGAAGTGTCAAAGTTACCTTGTGCCTCTTTGTTCTTCTAATTAATTCAGATTTGTGAGTTTTCCAATGAAGTTGACCAGCTTTTATGAAGTTGGTTTCCTGAGGGACCTGGGCACAATGCCATGCCCTGATGGGTTCATAATGCTTTCACTTAATATGACATCATTTGAGCAAGCTTTCTGACATGTTCTGATTCAAAATTTTCAACTACTGCTTCAAGGATTCAACAATATGGTGAAGTGGGTCAAAGCTCAAGCTCAACATTCACATAAATAGGCCATTTGATGCAATGTAACAGCTCACTGAGTTTCTCTGTCAACACAACTGGCATATCTGCCTGTGAATTTATGCAATAAAATTGTCTCGGTGAAGAATGAATGCAGAATGATATTGTGCATGTTTTGTTGCTGGGCTGCTGCTTCAGAGTTTGTTGTCACATGTGTTGCATTTCTCTGGCCAAATTTTCTTCTCTGGATTGCAGCAGCAACAATTGTTGCTGTCATCAATGTGCTACAACTCCCCTGAGATTATATGGCTCCTCTGATTCTCCAACAACCTGTTTCTCCTCTGATTCTGCAACCTATTGCTGTGGTGTTGCAGATTGCTTGTTATTGTTGTTGTAAATGTGCCACAACTCCCCTGAGATTATATGGCTCCTCTGCTTCTCCAACAACCTGTTGCTACTCTGAATCTGCAACATGTTGCTGTGTTGTTGCAGATTTGACGATTGAGGTGAAATGGGTCTCTGACATATCCAAAGAATCTGTTGCAATGAAGCTCCCCATAATGCAACATGTAAAAAAACTCTTCAACTCACCATCATCATTGATGAAGCAAGGGTTTAGGCTTTAAGCCTTAGGGTAGGTCCAAAACAGGAAGAAGAAGAAAACATCAGGGGGGTAGGTTTTCATTGTCTTCCTTTTCCAGTGCTCCCGATGCTCTGCACGATGCTGGTGGAAGTATGTTTTCTTAAGGAGCCCACAGACAGATGAAATCAACGGGACAAAAGGAGAACATCGTTGTGGAGCATGTAGATCTCCTCTTTTGGTGGTGCGAATTCTGTTCACAGGTCACGGGGATTGGATTGCACTGGCCAATTTGGAGAACATTGCAGAGAAAGACCGTCTTGCGGATTGGTCGGAGGTGCTGGCTGCTCCTCCTGCAGCAACATCTAGACTTCTTCCTGGTTCAACGTCGATGTCCATGTGCTGCTGCTGGCTGGTGATCATCGCACTCGCAACTCTTGCTCGACCGAAGATCATCATCACGTTCCGAGTCCCGAATCTTGCACTGCTTCTACTTATTCTTCTTCCGGTGTCCTGCGAGTCCTCCACCGCCGCTGAGGATTGATGATCTGCTTCCGAAGTTGGATCGGCAGTCGTGTGATGATCATAAGCGGGCGATTGTTGTTGTTGTAGCACACTATGCCGGCATACAGGGCAAGAGATGTGCGTGCTTAACCAGGTATCGATGCAGGCGACATGGAAGTAATGTTTGCACAGGGGCAGCAACCGCACCTGCTCACCTTTCTGGTAGTCGCTCAAGCACACAACGCAGTCGTTGATGCTGCCGTAGCCTTCTACAGGAAACTTCACGGTGTCGAACGTGATCACAGGGAGCGCCTGGATCTGGTCCTTTCCCAGACCTTTGTGAAGATGTGATTGCTGCTGCTGTTGCGGTTCCTGCTCCGGATGCAACTGTTGTTGCAGCCGAACGCGGCGCATGATACGACAACGTGCGACTGCGCTGACGACGACTATCACCTGCAAAGACAGGAGCCATGATTTCGGATATTGCTCGCTCGCCGATCCTGATCATGATGCTGATGAGCACGCAAGGATCCTAAGCGATATTACTATTGCAACAAGAATCAAACAGAACTGCAAAGAGTCTAGAGAGAGAGAGAGACGCACCAAGACGGACATCATGATCAGCACATTGATGTTGAAGGCCCGTGAGAGAAAGTATCCTGATCCATTTGGATCGGGTTCTGCAACCACTGCAGCAGGCGATAGAGATGGAGGAAAATCGGCCGGAGCTGCAAGCGGCGTGGTCGAGGAGGACGTCAACAGCACTTTCCTCGCCGTCATTCCTCCTGCACCATCATGTCTTGCTGAATCCCAAGCAACAGTTGTCATTGAAATCTCCAAACCTCCTCAATCAACGAGCGTGCGCAAGCGACAGAGAGGGACACACACACACGCACGCACACAAAATCCTGCACTCTCAAAACTCTGCTGCACAATTATTATGTCATTCCAACATCTGCATCGGCGATCGATCAATCCTCTCTGCAATATGCAAGATGCACACTAGTAGTATCTTCAGCAACAGCAACAACAGATAATCAGTGGAAGAAGAACATCCTACTATTGAGCACAGTTTCTTGTAGCAAGAGATCTCAATGCAGCGGAGGAGAAGATCCGAGATGAAGAAGAAGAAGCAAAACTGGCAACAACAAAAGTTGCAAATCACGAAGTGGGGAATTTGGAGCAACCAAAACAATAAACAACAAATGTAGCAAAACACAAAGTGGCGAATTTGGAACAACAACAACAACAACAACAAAAAGTGGCAAAACACCAAGTGAGCAAATTTGCGACAACAAATGTAGCAAAACACAAAGTGGTGAATTTGGAATAACAACAACAAACGTGGCAAAACACGAAGCGAGGAAATTCGCGACAACAAAAACAACAACAAATGTAGCAAAAACACAAAGTGGTGAATTTGGAACAACAAAAACAACAACAAATGTAGCAAAACACGAAGTGGTGAATTTGGAACAACAACAACAACAACAAATGTAGCAAAACACGAAGTGGTGAATTTGGAACAACAACAACAACAACAACAAGTGACAAAACACAAGTGCAAAATTTGGAACAACAACAACAACAACAAGAGTGGCAAAACACATGAAAGGGAGATTTTTGAGACAACAAAAACAGCAACAAAATTGTACCAAAGCCAACACTCTTCTCAAACAAAAACACACACACACACACACACACACACACCCTTCCTTATATTCTCTCTCTCTCTCTCTCTCTCTCTATTTCTTTCTATTTGTAGCACAAAGAGAAGATTTAGGACATGTGGGTGGGTTTTTAGGGTTTAGGGTTTAGGGGCAAAAAACCCACACCAAAAAAAGAAAAAGAAAGAAAGAAAAGAAAAACACACATTCCCGCTAATTATAGTGCAATCATTTTTATTTTTAAAAAATTATTTATTTAAGTTACAATTTTGCTTGCTAAATTAATCATTGCAAAAGAGTTTAGTACCTCCCCCTAAAAGTGTTTTGTTTTTTGCATGGATTGCAATTCTTTTAATTTGTCATTGGATTTTCTCTGTTGTGAATCTAGTAACTTACCCAATGCATGGATGGATGGATGGATTGATGGATGATGTAAAGCCTCATAATCTCTATTACCAACAACACCTTAACCAAAAGGGAGAAAATTTTGAAAGGAAATACAAAGGACTATGATCTTAGGCTCAAATACACACACACACCCATACCATAGGACCTTTTCAGGTTCGGCAGTAACCAAATTTATATTTGAAAATTTTGAATTTTCTAGAAATTATGTTGTTTGAAGTCTTGAAATTTAAGGAAATAAAAATAAAAAGGGAAATTGGTTTTTTGGGTGAAAACCCATGAGCTTCTTGTTTCAAGCCAATCCACCATTGGAGGGAATGTATCTAACTATTGATAACATTTTCTATAACTCCTATAATTTGGTGGAACATTATGCCTTCCTATTTTTGCAAAAATAAAAAAGAAAAAGAAAAAAAACCAATAAAAAAATGTTGTAAAAGGTCTCATTACAATTAGAGGTTCAGAGTGAAGAGGCAACTACCAAAGAAGATAGCCTATATTATTTCTTTGTTGAAATTTCATAAATTATTATTATTTACCGCCGAAGTGATTTTTAAAAAAAAAAATGATTATTCAACAACACCTGGGTTGCCTAACCTAAAAAAGGCCAAAAATGGCAAAGAACATGTGTAACAGGCAAATGAGGTGAGGCCACATTCACCTATGGTTATGGTGAGCTTGTTGTGAATTGTGGCGGTAACCTTTGTTTTGTGACATGGACCACAATCTTGTTACAATTTTTCTTGTAGTTGGCAACTTCATGGATTGGAAGACTTGTTCTTGTCTAGCGGAGAAGAGGGGTCTTCACACATTCATGAAAGGGAAGAAGGGCTTTGTGTTTCACATGGCTCTTTTTTTCGTTGCTCATACAACACGCAAGGAAGGTCTATGGTATAAACGGAATAGAAGGTGCCACTTGATTTAAGATAACGTGGTTTGTAACCACGGTGTGGCCTTTGGACTTGGTCACTACAAAGGCTATGGGGAATGGAATACCGATGGTGTATCATCACCATACCATTCATTCCCTATGACCACACTTTTGAGGAAGAGCTTTGGAAATGCCCTTTTTTCCTTCTTTTCATGGGAGCTGTTTAAAAACTACAAAAACCCACAAGAACCATATGGTAGGTCCCATATGACTCTTGTTTGATACATCTATGGAAATTGGAGGAAAGCCTTGTACCAAATGGATATCCTATAGAAAACGTGGAAAGATCTTCCATTTGAATATGTGCAATGATGTCAAAGGAGCTTGAGTTTCCCATTTGGACATGGCTTATCATCTTTGTACAAACTAATGGTTATGTGAACAAGAACCAAAGGAAAACTAATGTTGGGCATAGATAATTGATTTTGATAAAGGGTCAACATAAATTAACCCTATTTAAACCAAATGAGGGTACATGTATGTATATGTGAATTGAGAATTTTTAGTATGGGCATGGCATTGGCTAGATAGGGGTATGTAAATATGCAAAGTTTCGAACTTGGTAAATGCACATAGTCATTGCAAACCTAAGGGGTTTAAACATTGAACTCATGAACACACATTTGTAAAAGCTTTGTGTGTTGTGGAAAAGGTAAATGTGTGGATACTTCAAACCCTAGTGAATAATGGACCTGGAGATTCTTATTATAGTTCCATTGGTTGTAATCAATAGCATCGAGCATTGCCATTTGATCATAAGCACCAACTTAATTGGGCTATTAGTCTTATGTTCTTGTACCAACACTTGTATAAGAAGTTTAATGGCGATGAATTATTAATTATCGCCATATATATAGGAACTTCCTTTATATGGAATCCACATAATGTCTTCTATGATAAGACCAAAAAATGTGGGTGAAAATATTGAAATATTTGAAGCTTTTATATATATATATGGTGCAAAGTTTAAACCACATAAGCTAGAGTGAGAAACTACATTTGCCTTTCATAGGGTTTTTCAAACAATGATTATAATTGATTTGTGTATTTGTGTTAATTTGCCTTTTGCCATGTCAAAAGGTTCTCTAACATGGATGGCTCCTTAAGGAAGATGGTGTGTAAGATTGATATTGTGAAAGAGGTCTTTGAACAAAATTGGGAGCTTCCATGACTTACCAAAATTTACACATGATCATATACCTCAATAAACTCACTCACATTCTATTGAAACCATATATCGATGGATGGTCACTAGTGTCGCTGGACAAACATTTGTACTAATTTATTTGCAGAAGATTTGTGTGATAATTTATTTGCTAGTCAGTTGGAATCAGGCAAAAGTGCGCTTTCACTTTTCTGTTATTTTGAAAGCTTTACCTTCATTATAAAAGGGATCCCAATCATTTAGGGTTTAGGGTCAAATTAGGGTTTTTCTTGCTAATATATGGTTTTTTTCTTTTTCCTCTTTTTGCGGTTAGCTCAATCTTCTGATGAAAATCTCCTATGGAAGCAAAAACAATATTACCAGTAAGCAACCACACAGACACATATCAAGAATTTTGTACTAGCAAGCACATACAATTTAGGTTATATCATAAACTTAAATGGTAAGCAGAAACAACAAAAAAAAATGGGTCCATATTTGTATGATTAATAATAAAAAAAAAAGATCTTGTGCTATTGTTTATAAAACTTTTCATTGTCTAGTTCATCATGACGATATATTAAAATTTTTGGTTAACATGAAAACTTCAAATATGACATGTGTTGAATAAAGCACGTGTTATACTCAACTAGAATATTGTTGTTAGACTACGAAAACCCTTTTCAACTTTTTGAGGGCAATGTTGAAGAGGTCTTCCCTTTCCTTAACAACCACCTTCAACGAACTTTCTGAGGTGGGACAAACAAACAAAGTGTCAGCTGGTTCTGGGTTTGGTTCTTCGTGATAAGGTTCACGGTAACTAGACCATGAGGTTGAACCTCCTATTGAAACTATACAGTAGCCTCCCGCCTAAGTACGCAACTTGAACCTGGGAGGAATGTGCGTACTTAGCCGGTAGGTGCGCATTTAAGACCAATCACTTTTTTTAGCCACAGCAGCAGCTTTTGCAGCATCCTTATCAGTATCCTAAACCTAAACCCTAAACCTTAAACCCTAAATCTAACCCTAACTTAAACCCTAAACCTTAAATCCAAACCTAAACCCTAAATCTAAACCCTAAACCTAAACCCTAAACCTAACCCTAAACCTTAAACCCTAAACCTTAAACCTAAACCCTAAATCTAAACCCTAAACCTTAAACCTAAACCCTAAATCTAAACCTAAACCCTAAACCTTAAACCTAAACCCTAAACCTTAAACCCTAAATCTGAACCCTATTTTTCCAAGAAAATAATGCATACTTTACCGGGATGCATATTTAAACGGGTGCGTACTTAGGCGGGAGGCTACTGTACTTGTACTAGTGGGTACCCACGACCTTCGGTCACTGTGAGGCGCCCCTACATTGTTTTACTAAATTTGCCATATTTTCTATTTTTAAAAATGCTATAGCCTGAGTAGAATCGTCGTCATTTAATGCTAATTAATGCTCGAGATCCTTGCCAATGGACCTACTTGAGAGATTTGCCCCAAAAAAAAAAAAAAAAAAACCCTGGTATTAACCAGTGTGGGGAAAAGGGCGGTGGGGGGTATTACATACCCGTTGGTTCTGTGTATTTGAAAAAATCTGAACCATCGGTTCCGGGTATGAAAGAACATACCTGCCTACACAGCGAACCCACCGAAAAAGGGCAGAAATTTTAAAAAAAAAAAAAAAACCCTGGTATTAACCCTGGGCAGCCCGCCAGAAAAGGGCGAGAAAAAAAAAAAAAAAAAAAACCCTGGTATTAACCCTGGGCAGCCCGCCAGAAAAGGGCGGAAAAAAAAAAAAAAAAAAAAAAAAACCCTGGTATTAACCTGGGCAGCCCGCCGGAAAAGGGCGGGAAAAAAGAGAAAAAAACCCTGGTATTAACGAACGGCAGTTGCTGCGCGGAAACGGACGTGAACGACAGATAGACAGACAGACGGGTCCTGATCTGGGTTTCAGGACCTCGATTTCAGGACCTGGACCTCGACTTTCAGGACGTCGACGGACGGACAGACAGACAGACAGACAGACAGACAAGTGAATTAATAAAGAAGATACGACCAGTGAGAAAGTAGTTTATTAAATTATTTTACTATAAATATTATATATATATATATATGGGTTTAGGGTTTTCAAATTCCTAAATAGATTAGTGTTTCTCAAAACATGTTTTATCAAACAAAAACTAAAGGTTCTCTTCAAAACCGAGATCAGAAAACAGTGGAACAGACCCATCTTTCATAAAATTAGAAGAAACCTACAGGTTGGGTTGTCGGGATGAAAGCCAGAGAAAACAGGTCGTGTAGCAACTGCCATTCCCATCTATCTACCCAAACTCACAACAACCTATCTAATCCTGAGAAGTCTGCACAAAGAATTTCATCAAAAACCCTAATATGTAGGCATTCAATCTCATTCAAAATTGTTCCTTCTTGTGTGTATCCTCATCAGCTCAACTAACAGTCTACTTTGCAAATCAAAGATACTTTCGTCTTTGAAATCCTTATGTCCTTCAGAATGAGTGATGTCGATTGGTTCTAAAAATAGCCCCAGCATCAGGAGTCAATGTCTGTTTACATGAAAAGCATTATCATGCTGCATAATGCAAACCAACTGAATTGGTATATTGAGCAGCTTGTCTATCTCAGCTCTGTTCAGCTGATGTTCAGTTAGCTGGTTAGGAGATTTTGGGTTTCAGATACACTTTAAGATGATCACATTGTGCAAGAGTGCTCATGGCACTTTCATGGTACTGGACTTGAGGAGGTATTGGCAAACTCAGCAGCTGTCTACCAGATGACAAAATGGCAGTAACTGTATTACCCTTGTGCAATAGTGTAGCATTCAGCACATGTTTACTGGGACTTGAGTCCCTGTCTGACATGATTGACTTCTCTTGCAAGCCAACATCATCATGCTGAGGCTTCCTTGGACTCCATCCATTTGCTTTTCACTCTGTACTGGAAAGCCCAATTCCTCCCCATTAACAAGTTACCAGGCATTTCTGTTTGGGTCAGGACCAACCAAGGGTCATTGTTCACTGATACAGTCGAATATGCCTCTGAAAGATGTATCACCATGTTGCTGATGAATCTGGTCATAGCAGGCCCCCCTGGATTATTCTCCTCCCTCTTGAGAAATAAGTCAAACCTCCAATGCACTCAGTACTCCTGCTTCAAAATTTGTGGCACACTGAAAGGCCTATGCTCTTCATTCCATTTCTGTAGGAACTGCTTTGCTGCTTCATATGTAGACCAACAGATAGCAGCTGCAGGTGTGTGGAAAAGAACCCGTGCCCTCACACCACGCAAGAGTGCAGCTGGGCCTTCTTGATTGATGATCCTGCGAGCTGCTTCTATGACTGACCCACTACTGTATCGCTCAGCCCCACACACCCCCTGTCAATTGTAGCCCACATTCATTTTGTCAAATCCATGACTGTAATTGTGTGCTGAATTGATAGTATTCAGAATTCATGAATCAGAATATGTGAGCTTGTGCAAACTAGTCAAAGATGGTTTGACATAAAAGTTCATGACAAATCATTCCAGACAGTTCTGATATCAGGACAAGACTACTGATCTACTAGTAGTAGACTGCTGCTATTTCAAGCTCAACTGACCAAAACCCCAATAGACCTACATTCAGAAGCAACAATAGTCTCCAAATTCAGAAATAGATCTTCCCAGGCATTATGCTGTTTTGTCTGAAAGCTGCTTCTCCCTGGTATACACTACAAAATTATCAGTGTGCAGGTGAGCTACTTAGAATGAAGGGAGTCCCTCTTCACGATGAATTTGAGAGAATAGTAGTACCTGGCATTGCAACCTTGTTTTGATCACATCAAGAGGGGTAGTAACAGCACTTGCTAAAGCACCAGCCACCCCACCTGCAGTTAGGTGGATTGCCAGATGTTCCTCACTAGCATACTCGGGATATAGCTCTCCAAGAATCTGCATTCATGCCACAACATATATCATAATAAGACCCTTAAAGTTCTGTTGCTCAATTGTCGTTCATCTTAGCTTTTCAGCTGACCTTCAACACTGCAAACAAGTGAGACTGATGCCTATTGTATCCTGGCCAGCATCCATCAAGTCAAGACACTGTAATAGTCCAGTAGAGCTGATGCAGATTGATTGACCTGGGTTTTAAAAAAACACACCAAGTTTCCTAAACTTCAGGGAGAATCTGATATACATCTGGATGCTGAACCACTGCATTGAAGTCTTGCAGGCCACTTGCAACTCCCTTTAGATTTCACAAAACGAAAAGAGAAAAATCACCCAGTCAGTTGAGAGGGTGGTGAGACAGGAGCCTGATCACTGGAGGATATTGGGTCAATTTATCCTTGAGACAGACATAAGGAGCATCATATTTTCCTTTGCACATTTTCCAGTGCAACAAAGCTTACACATTAGAGTGCATGGGATTTGATTCTGATGGGAAACAGCAAAAGGTCTTCTCTCTGTTGTGGCAGAAGGTTTAGGGTTTAGGGTTCTCTGAGCAATGGGATGGGCATCAATTTCATTTGATGAAGCTCTCACTCTCAGCTCTCAATTCTGAAGTGCGTGCCACTTATGTTCTGTCGGGTCTGAAACCCTTAGAAGCTAGAGTAGGGGAGGGACAGATTCATCCTCCACTCTATACCAGAATCCCCAAACTGAATACCAAGTCCTCAGGAGAGATCAGTTGAGAACAGAATGCGGGGACTCAAATTTCCACACTGGCAAACTGACATGAAGCAGTCTCAATTGCATAATCAAGTCCTGGAAGTTATACAGGCACAAAGAACTTCTTCCAAGAGACATGTATTGCCAGAAGAAAATTAGGGTTCCAGGTTGCTCTAGGAATTCTTGGTCATTGCTCCCAGAATTCAGTATTGCTTTTGCTGAAAAGAAGGTGCAAAAGGATTTCAGCTTCCAAGCACTGAGACTCTTCTCTCACCTTTTTTCCTGCCTCATAAGCTGCAAAATGAACAGCAGTGAAGGGGACGTTCATCAGTATGGTTGTCGGGTACGACTTGTAAAATGCACGCACTCCTTCCTCCTTGAGAATCCGCTGCATGCAATCGAACACTCCTCTGTAAGGACTCCGCCGCAGTTGCAACCGCTGCTTCACAACATCCATGGGCGTAAAGACCGCATCACTAGCCACTGTTGCGCATGCCCCGGCCATGGCATGCAAGAGAGGGTGATGTCCCACACGATTGCCCCCTAGCTTCTGCTTCACAGTCTCATAGACAGCAAAATACACTGCATGTGCAGGTCCTGCTCCCAACCCCATGGCTCCTATTCCTCTGTACAAGCCCATGGGTCCCTCTTTCTTGACAATTGAGAAGAACGCCTTGTACACTCCCCTGTGCCCGAAACCTCCTGCGCTCTCCAGCATCTGCATTCGCGTCTTCACGAGGTCCACAGGGAACATTGCCATGTGCTCCACCATTCCAGCTACGGAACCCGCCAGCATGTATTGCGGAAAACTGAGACCGTCGTGAAGCTCATGGCGAGCCGCCATCCGCTGATCCTCCTCGTGTTATTGTTGCTTTTCCTTTTGTTCTTCCCATTCTCCTCTTCCTACATGTCTTTCTTTCGGTTGTAGAATCTCTATGTGTGTAGGGGCCATAGATTCTCCTCCATAGCTTGTGGAGGCTTGCGGATTGTTGGCCAGGAATCCCCGCTGGTGCAATTTCGCATCCGCCATCGTCTCTCGCTCCTGATTCTCCGAACCGTAATTCCTCTCCAGCCGCAGAGCTTTGCACTCGTTTCCTGTTGTGTTCGTAATTCTCCAAACCCTAATTCCTCTTCAGCAGCAAAATTTTGCACTCGTGTCGCGTCCTGTGCTCTTTGATTCTCCAAACCATAATTTCTCTTTTGCGGCAAATTCTTTGCTCATTCTAATTCCTTTTCAGCGGAATTTTTTTGCATTGCTTTCGTGCTGTGCTCGTGATTCTCCAAGTCCTACTTTTTCTTCTGCGGCAATTCTTCGTTCATTTCGCGCTGTGCTCGTAATTCTCCAACCTCTAGTTAATCTTCAGCGGCAAAATTCTGCACTCGTTTCGTGTTTTGCTCGTGATTCCCCGATTCCTAATTCCTCGTCAGCGGCAAAAATTTTGCACTGGTTTCGTGCTGTGCTCGTGATCCCCCGATCCCTAATTCCTCTTCTGCGGCAATTTTTCGCTCGGTTCCTGCTATGCTTGGGATTCTCCAACCCCTAATTTCTCCTTTGCGGCAAATTCTTTGCTCGTCTCGTACTGCGCTCATGATTCTCCAAACCCTAATTTCTCTTTTGCCGCAATTCTTCATGCTGTGCTCATGATTCTCCAACCCCTGATTCTTCTGCAGCGGGAAAACTTTGCACTCATTTCGTGCTGTGCTCATTATTCTACAATTTCTCTTCTGCGGAAAATTCTTCCCTCGTTTCGTGCTGTGCTCATTATTCTACAATTTCTCTTCCGCGGAAAATTCTTCCCTCGTTTCGTGCTGTGCTTGTGATTATCCAAACCCTAATTCCTCTTCAGCGGCAAAATTTTGCACTCGTTTCTTGCTGTGATCGGGATTCTCCAACCCTAATTCGTCTCCAGCAGCAAAATTTTGCACTTGTTTCGTGCTGTGCTCGGGATTCTCCAACCCTAATTCGTCTCCAGCAGCAAAATTTTGCACTTGTTTCGTGCTGTGCTCGGGATTCTCCAACCCTAATTTCGCTTCTGCAGCAAATTTTCGCTCTTTTTGTACGTTGTGTGTGTGTTCGGAATCGACTTCCCGAGCAAAAAGCTTGCTAAACGAACAGGGTTTTGGGGCCTCGACTGAGATCTTGATCGAGATGTGAAAATCAACAGCAGCAGGTCGCAAGTGCACAGATTGTTAGCAACCCTAATTCGAGATTCCCAAATTTATGCGAATCCCTCAGCAATGATGCTGACCATGTTTGTGGAGATCTCGACTTGAGATCTTAATCGAGGTGCTACAGTCAAGATGAGGTTACCAGTCCGGAGATTGTTAACAACCCTAACTCGAGATCCCCAAATTTATGGAAATCAGGTCATAAGCAGTTTTGAGCAAATTATCATACTACCTTTTCAGGTTCGGGCAATAATAAAATTATTTTTTAAAATGCCGAATTATTTTTAATTATTTTTTAGAAATGTTGAATTTTAAGGAAATTTTAACAAGGGAAAAAAAAAATGAAAAATTTGGTGGAAACCTAGTTTTTTCACATAAAATTCCAAAATTCAATAAATTGTTTAAAAAACTCTCCAAGAGGATCTTTAAAATAAAATTATGGCCCATTAATTATTTCAAAAAAATCTTTTGATTTTTTTGAGATTTATTTGACCCATAATCACCATTTAAAAATTTAAAAAACCAAAGAAATGGTCATAGAACTTACCCCAAACCATTGGCCATTTTTTGCTTGTTTTTTTTCATAAAACCCACCAATTTAAACTTTACAAAAATTTATTTATAAACACATCGTTGATTCAGAAAATGTACAAAATATAATAGATTAACAATTTATTTTTTAAAAGGATGTCAAGTTGATACAAACTAGATGTCAAAAATCTCTCCATCTTAACATCGACTCCTTCTAATATGTTTAGCTATGGCAAGGAGGGGAGTGTCATGAAAGAGTGGAAGTTGGGAATTAGCTAGGCCTACCATTACCATCCAATTTAAGATGGAAAACGTTGGAATACTTTGCAACATAATTTTAAAAAATTGACGAAGAAAATAACCAAGACCAAAAAGGGGAGGACCTTTTGACCATTTGAAGTTTCAAATGGCATTGACATAATTGCATAAGAGCACAAACATGTTAAGAACATATTAGCTTGTTTGTGAAGACATTCAAATATTTCAATTGTCAAAGGGAAAAATTGATCAGTGAGGTGTCAGTCATGATAACTATTTTCTTTGGGTTGAGTTGCATTAGAACCAGCAAATCATTGAGTTATGTAAGATTGAAAAATTAAATCCGCATGCATTGGATCATTTATGAGAATGTCAATTAAATATGAATTCCATCTTTGGTGAGCACAATGTCAACTCGACAACAAAAAGAATTGAACATGCTTGAAGCGTATGTAATTGTTCTCATTTCATGTGAAAGTCAACATCCTCTCATGCAATAATGACAAAAATGTCACAGAGCTAAATCCTAGGTTCCTATGCACTCATGACTATAGACACAACATAAAGAAGTGAATATCTATAGGATTGATGGGATATGTGCACACACATTGAGAAAGCTTGTAATTGAAGAATGTGGTAACCTCAAATGCAAGGTTATCACAAAATCAATGAACACCCAACATTGATTATGAGTTATGACACATGATGCAAAGAAACCCAAATAGATGGAAAGAAGAAATATTGTCTTGTGCATTTGGGAGATGGTGACATCGGATGATGGTCTTGAACATAAGACCTACACAAATGATGATGTTAAGAATAACTCGTCTCCAATGGCAAACAAAGGGAGATAGGAGCAAATAACATATATTTGATTTTGCACTTAAATAGGCTCATCCCCTAATGAGTTTGCCCCTTATATAAGAAGTTCAAACCAGCAACAATTAAAAAAAAAGAAATGTTTCGTGAATTTCAAACCAGCAACACTAAAAAAAACAGGAAATGTTTCATGAAGTTCCCAAAAAACGAACTTAAAATTCAGGGTAACACCTGATGAACATTCACTAAAATACGGGACCAAATGAAAACTACATTGTTCCATAGTCTCTCCCTTTAGAAGACAGTCAACAAACAAAACATCATGCCAAGCCCAACCAACAAGTGGAGTGACGACAGCCCTTTGAAATCCTACAACTTGAGAGTCCCATCAACCAACAGCATTAAAAAAAACATTAGACACACAGATAGGAAGACACGTCCAAAAAGAAAACACATCACATGCTTAGGGTAAAGGGATGTGGGTCCACAAAGACAACTCAAAAGGGGCAAAAACACGCACCTCCTGATGGTGTAAGGTCTCTGGAGTTCAAAACAAGTGCCTCATGCAGTAATGCCTCTTACTGCAAGTTCAAA
Organism: Sphagnum contortum; assembly: GCA_963920785.1. Taxonomy (NCBI): domain Eukaryota; kingdom Viridiplantae; phylum Streptophyta; class Sphagnopsida; order Sphagnales; family Sphagnaceae; genus Sphagnum; species Sphagnum contortum. The sequence continues at coordinate 17,737,798 of OY987283.1, read as the reverse complement.
CCAGCAACAGTTAAATAGGGGAATGTTCCAGACAGCTCCCAAAAAATGAACTCAGAGTTCACACAGTCACAGACTCGGTGAACATTCTGCAAAATGTGGGACCAAATGAAAAACTACACCATTCTGTTCTGTAGTCAATCAATTTTACAGGCAGAGGCAATAAGTCAATTGAGTCACAAAAGGGTATCAACCTATACGTTGTGATACACTGTGATCTGTGGGCAGTTTGCTTCTCCCATCAGGAGGTGTGGAAAAGGTGCTAGTGATGAGCAACAGGTGAGCAAGGATTGAAATCCAATGAGCTATGGATCTTTATTTTGGCAAGATTCATCATGCTACTGGAATGGTCAGTGAGGAAATTTTTTTGATGTGAAGCTCCAGTGTCAAGAGTTAAGAGGATTTTGGATTGTGATGAATCCAACCCTTTCTCTAGATCACAATAGACCGTGTCCTTAAGCTGAAGCAATTCATAGAACTTCTCATTGTCATTGAATGGTTTTGTCATGTAACTGTATAATGTCTAGCCATGCAGGCAGCAAGCTGCTGGGAGCTATTGTTCAAGGCATGCACCACCAGCAGGATGTTCAATACTGGTTGTGTGAAGAACAAGAAGGTAAAATTTTATAAAAAGGTTGCTCCAAAGGCTTCTTCCACAGAAAACATGACAAGACTTCCACATGAAGGTACCAGATCCCTCTCATTGCATACAGTACTGACAATCCCACATTGAAGCAGATGTGCATTTTGATTTGAGAGCTCAAATTGCAGTTGCTTTGGGGTGCTATTTTGATCTTGAATCTGGTTTGGCAGCAGGCTCAGAAATCTCCAGTTGACAAGGGATGTGGAACTCACTGCTACCTCACTCCTTCCAAAGGAGTTTCTTGTGTTCTGATCCGCTCATCAAAGATGATGGAGAATCATCAGGTCATGTAGATAATAATCTGCTGATACTGTTGAAGAAGTCTCCTGATTCTGTAGTCCATACAAGTGTTGAAGTTCCTGTTAGATTGCATGACTTGTGGGCTGTTGCTCTCCATAAGCTGTGCTTGAAGGACCTGATTCAGGTGCAGAGGAATCTGAAGCTGGAAGCTCTGCTACTTCCATAAGTTATTCAGCAGTGGTGATGCAATCACTTGGACCCATATGTCAACTCAATAATCTCTCATGAAGAACACCCCTCTTTCAGCTGCTGCTGCTAACGATGATCTTCTCTATGGCATTCTCCTTGATCCCACAGCAAACACAATGCATCCAGGTTTGTGGAGATCATTTGTGAACAAGAGACTGCAGTCTCCTTTCCCATCATCTTACAGGAAAAAAAGATGACAATCTCTGAGCCTAGTATATTGAGAAATCCAGAAGAGATTCAAGAGTTACCAACATCATCATCATATGATGAAAAAGATGATACTCATTCTCTGCTTATGGGTGCTGTGGTGAAAGAGAAACACTCTTGGGAGAAATTTACTCATCAAAGAAATTTCTCTTGCCACCAACAATTTTGATCCAGGTGACATGAGAGGACAAATCATAGTTTCTTATTTCCACATTTTGAGATTATAGTAATCCACCAACTAACCACAGGAACCCAAACTTGGTAAATGTTTTGCAGAGAATCTGGTTGGAAAGGGTTGGTATGCAAATGTGTACAAGGGAGTACTTCCTTGTGGTCAACTCATTGCAGTTAAGAAACACAACCGTGGAGAAAATGCTGCTGGAAGGAGAGGGACTCTCTCATTGAGCTTGGCATCATAAGCCATGTACATCATCTAAACACAACCACTCTCTTGGGCATTGTATAGAAAACAGTCTCCATCTTGTTTTCCAGTTCTCTCAGCATGGAAACCTTCAGGTGCTCCTTCACTGTAAGATCATCAGTCAGCACTGTGCTTGTACACCTACAGTTTAATGGATGGTTTGCACAGCTTGAAACTAGCTAAAACATTTTGCATTTGTGTGAGAAAATGTGATTTTATCATACACATTAAGAAGGATCACAATTGTTCTTCCAAATATTTTTTGCTGAATCTGAGTTTTTCAGAGGGGTTTTGATTTCCAGACTACAGTAGTATCCAATGGCTGGGTCATGAGAGGAGAAAATAAGGTTTCTGTAGAATGTCTTCAGATTTTCATTTTGTGAGATTTTTGGTTTGGATGTAAGATGAAGGAAATGGATACCTGTCATGGAGTTTCCAGACTTCATAAGCATTCTTCTTTTGTGCATGTTTTGGTAGCAGCTCACAATGGACCAACTCTGGAGTGGGTGATCAGGTACAAAGTGGTGATTGGGATGGCACAAGGTTTGCAACATCTTCATGAGATCTGCCACAGGCACATTATCCATGGGGATGTCAAGGTTTCCAACATTTTGCTAGGTCCTGACTTTGAACCTCAGGTAGAGCATAAAAATTGGAAGGCCTCTCTCTCTGCACAGTTGAATTGAACATAATTGTCCAAACCTATTCGCCCTTTCAATTTGAGCTTTGCTTGCCAATGAAACTATCAAAATCTTTGTGTGCATCTCTGAGGACATCTTGTGGATTCTCTGGATTGGCAAAATGGGTTTCCACACAATTGGACTTATCACACAGTTTCACCTGTTGAGGTCGGTACCACTACCAGATATCCAGACTACTCTACTTCTCTAGCATCATCAACCATGCCACCTTGCCTGTGCAGGCAAACTGGTAGAGTGCAATAGTGTTTCACTCATTTGGTGGGTATTGGGATGAGAGGATCCATAAGCTTCTCAGGAGATTAAAAACAAAAAAGCTGGTGTCTGCCATGGGGCATTAGTGTACCCCTACAACTATTGCAAAACTAAAAATGATGTGCTGGGTTCCTTAGGTCAGGGTACTTGGCACCAGAGTATCATATGCATGGAATTGTAAATGAAAAGACAGATGTGTTTTCTTACAGGGTGTTGCTCCTGGAGCTAGTCACTGGTCACTGACCTGTTCACGCCCAGAAACAGAATCTTGTTGTATGGGTGAGTCTCTATGAGAAGCAGGCTTATGTTTGATGCACTTTCAATGTCTGCTTGATTGTTGGTACCCATCATTGTGTGTCCAAATGTTCCATTGGGTGATGATGGTACATGTCCCTGTCTCTATCTTTGTCTCAATTATCTGCAAGCCAAACAATATCTGGAAACAGAAAATGTCAAGGAGCTTGCAGAGAAGGGACTGGAGTACAAGTGTGATGCATGCTCTGCATACCAGTGTGCTCTGCTAGTAGCTGCCCTTTGTGTACGTCAGTCAGCTGTTTGGCAACCTTCTATGAACCAAGTATGGTGAGTGTCTTCCTCTTGCCTTGAAAACCCCAAATTGAATTACCCCAATGATCAAGTCCCTGGAAACAGTGTGCTACTTTGTTAGCATGTTTCAGATAGGAAAAATTCTGGGGTGGTGTTTGAACAGGTCATACAGCTACTTAGATTACAGGAGACATCATACATGGTGAAAGCTGACCGTCTAAAGAGGCTCATGTCCAGGTTGCATGACTTTCAGTATGCTGCAATGGATGATGACCACCAACAGGAGCAACAAGAAGAGTATAGGAGGAGTGAGGAGTCCTGGCTTGCAGTCTCGTCAGGCAATGGAATTTGAATCAAACCAGCTTGAGGTTCTGCAACAATAGATCACTAGAAATTTCCTTACACATACTCAAAATTCTCTTTTGGTGCGTGCGAGGATTTTCCCAGCACCATTTCCAGCAGCACTGACAGACCTTAAAACAAAATGTGAGATTGAAACTTGGAATGGAGCTACCTGAAAAACTGTTAATTGTTGGGCCAAATCCTGAGCAAGGAACCAGAGCAGCTGTTCTGCCAACCAAGGAGATTTCTTGGGCCTCATGGATCCCTCCTAGCTGGGAGCTGTAGAAACCACCATATGACTTTGCAAATTTCTTACACCTTTCAACTTAGAAGCATGGTTCCAGGTTTAGATGCACAGCACCGGTTCACCCAATGAGCCCTCTGCCCAACAGCCACTGGCCCACCCAAAAGCTAGGATTATTAAAGGTTGCAGACCTACTTTTGTGATTGGTGCTATTGCAGCCCCAGGAAGGAGACAATTATTGCATGAGATTTTCATGGTGATGCTGTATTATAGAGTTTCTTTGAAGGCAACAACAAAGATCTGCTGATTTATAATTCACTAAACAGAAAACAAGATCTGTTGTAAATTGTATTCACTTGTCAATGAGCACTTTTTATAGTCATGGAAAATGACATAGTGAATGCCCTCATTGATTACCTGTAGCTGTGAGAACGGTTGAGGATGTTTCAAAAGTGGCCCCAAAGTCCTCTTAATGGTTTAGGAAATGCTGAAAAGTGTTGCTGAGTTCTCATTTCCTGTCTTGTACCTGCAAGTGACCAAGTGCACTACAACTTAATGGTTCAGTAAAACATTAGCAGTAGAATGTACCTATACCCAAGCAAAATGTAAGTATTAATGGCTATGTCACAGAGTCATCCATATTGACACAGACTTCAACATGCACATTGTTTGTAGAAGGCCTTCTGGTAAAGTGTACTAAAGATATTACTTGTGTTGAGTGTGAAAGGGAGGATTATGTTGGTGAAGGCAGGATGAACAGAGAACAATGTTGTGTGGCTGGATTGCAGAGTGCACTGCCAAGTTTCAACTTACTGGATAAAGCAGCTCAAAATTACCATGAACTTGTCTACATCCTGTTGTTTCAATGAAGAGTCTGATATGAACAAAGAATTGCATGCTTCTACTCCTAAACTTGCAAAGTAACAGTGTTTCAATGAGATAATCCAACCAGTTGAACTTTTTTGTGCACCTGTTCCATTGCAGGCCCACACAATCTATTCCATTAAACATGGGAGACCTGCATATGTTAACTACCCAAAGCTACAAAATTGTACACATGAATCATAGAGTGACAACAGAAACTTACATGGTGATATCAACAGGCACTCAGTTGAAGAACAGTCAAAGAATGCAAGCATTAAAACTGGTGCTGCACAAGCTTTGAAACACTCCCTTGGGAAAAGGTACTGGAAGATGGGGTGCCACTGGGTGTTGTGGCAGTTGAGCATATCTTGACGAGGTCTTCAAGAGTATGATCCAGAATCTCATTAAAGGCTGAGTCAATTGATGATCCCATTGATTCTGACCCTCCTATTTCTTTCCCGCCAGTTCTTGTATGTGTGGAAAGTTTGCATGCTTTGTTGCTAACCAAAGCCTCTCCTACACTCATATTTGCAGGAAACATGGTATCTTTCCAGTATATCTCAGATTCTCGAAGTGATGTGGTGGATGATAGTTGCTTCAAATCTAAGCAGGCCACCATCTTGGAGAACGGGGAAAGAGTCACTGATTCTGAATAGGCTTGAATTCTATGCCCAGGGTTCCAGGTATAGTTACCAGAGGAAGTATCATCTTCTGTTTCTCCTTTTTCGTCGTCCTGATCCCCTGTTGATCTGTCTGATCTGGAGTGAAGAGGATCAACCAGAAACTCCCCATCATCTATGTAGTTCATGTGGTCAAACAAGAATGTTGTCAAGCTTCTGGAGTCTGTAGGAACCATGGGGCTTTCAACAGAAATTGCTAAAGAATTGACAAGGGATGAGAATCTTGGATTCTGAGACAGGCTACTAAGGACAGGTACAGCAGAAGTCTCAGCCATGACTTGCTCTATCTCCAGTGCTAAAAGAGAAACCTCCTCTTCGATTGACTGCCTCTGGTGTCCACCCATCTGCTGATCACTGGCCAGATTGTGGGACTTGTCACCTCGGTGGGAATTGCTTTGTGAATTTGAGTACTTTTGTGAACCTTCTTGTGCCATCAATATGGCATTGGCTTTTGATTGAACTTGTTTGAGAGGACTGGAGTTCTTCTTAGAGCCTGAGCTCCAATCTGGAGCCAAACATTCCCTCCCATTTTCATGACTCGCAGGCTGTTTTCTGCCTGTAGTCTTCTTCACAGCCTTATCAAAAAATACATTTTGTATCTTGGAAGCTGGAGGGCTTGGAATATCAAGAGTGACATCGAGAGTCTCTACTGTCAGCTGTGAGGCTATCAAGTCCTGCTCTTGATCATTAATGTTAGGCCTGGCCACCTCTTCTGCAAAGGTGAAGGAGATGGGAGGGCTGCATAAAATACCACAGTTTTCTCTTGGCATTTTGTCATGTGCTGTGTACCTAGATAAACGTTACTGATGTATCAAGCAGCCTACCACAAATTGTAATCAATTGAATAATCTGGCTTGTCCATGGAACAGATTCAAGTGAAAACAAAGCCAGTTCATGAAGTCATGAGAAATAGATCTATTCAAATTTCAGCTACCAAGAAGCTTCATTGTGGAGAAAGATTTCAATGCCCTCTAAGCAAGAATATAAGTTATTGAGGACCATAAAACATCCAGTAGGTATGGAGATTGCATCTAGTACAAGAAGAATTCACATACCTTGGTGGAGGTGTATAGTTTCCATCCCCATTTGTATGTGGGATTATTTTTGCTGAATCACCGCCCTTCTGTATATCTTCTTTCTGTACAAGGCATGGAGTTACTTGCATCTGACAGTCATACATCATGTATCTGGGTGCTATGCATTATCAAAAAAGGCCCAATGCCCAATCTGCTCAACTTTGAGTGTAATCTCACACATAAGGATGCACAAAAGGTGTATGAAGGGTCACTAGTTACCTTCGACTTGGCGATGTTAGTATGGAGAGGCTGGAAGGAGGCTGAAATTTGTTGTTGAACCTCAGTTGAAGTCTGTCTTGCAGTCTGTCTTGCCTGCTCTTCCTGCAAGATTTTGATGTGTTATAAGTTCAGCAGAGCTGACGCTGCACAAACACCTCAAGACTTTTTCAGTACCTCCATCATGGGCACAAGAAATTCATAACTGCAATATGACTGATTGGGAGGCTTAGATGGAGCACCTGAGCAGTGAGTCTATCAGCGAGTTCAAGAATCAAGGCAGCAACTCGAAGAGTGTGCTGAACATGAACTTTGTCCTCTCTGGTTTGGGCATACCAGAGTTGACACTTAGTGGTCAATTTGCCAACACGTTGCTTCAGCTCAGCTATTTTAGCCTGGTGTTTTTTCAGCTCTGCAATCTCTTCTTCCATTTGCCGTTGCTTTGCTACTTGCTCAAGCTTATGGCTTAATTCCTTCACCTGCTTATAAACTGATGTTATTGGCATAGTACCTTCACATTGTCCAAGGTACATATACTTGACAACAAGTCTAAATGAATGGCAGAATTAATCAAGCTCTAACCAAACAAGTTAGGACATACCTGTGCAGCAGATGTTGCACCAGTCGAAAAGGAAAGGTGCTGAGAAAGCTCTGCCCAGTTGGGTTCATCATCAGAATTCAATCTTATCGGTGTCATTGTATTGATGTGCTCTTTCACATCATCATCAATACTATCAGAAGTCTGGACCAAATGGCATACAAGTATATTAGTACTTCTGCAAGTGGACCAATTTGTCAAGATCTTTGCATCCAGCTGCTGACCAATGCAGGTGAGATGTGGTGCTTCAAGCTAGAGATCTCTTCAGAAAAACTCCCATAAGGTGAGTGAACATGTCTTTTGGGATTCAGCTCACTGCAGGGTACCATGCTGCTGGCCATTTAATGATTAGCAACTTGTCACTCACCACAATGTCAAGCACTGATAGCCTCTCCTTAAACCCCTGAAGACAGTCTGCACCTTACTCCTTAAGACTACTTCCCTTTGTCCCACAAACTCTCCCATCTTTGTTTGAAAGTATTATCTTTGTGTTGTTTATTCCTTGGATTTTCTTCTCTTACCATGTTGGATGGGGTGGCAAGGTCAGTTGCAAACTGCAGAACCTCCTGCTGTGTGGATCTGCCCATGATCTCATGTGTAGCTGGATCCAAGGCAGTGATTTTTGTCATTGTCTTCTCTCTCCCATTGGATAAACCCCTGGCTTTGACTTGGCATCTTCCATTTGAGCCTGCTTTGAAGTTGGCCACATTATGGTTTGAATCATCAGATCTCGGGAATGCTGTTGAAAGTGTATGGACTGCACTCCTGCAACAATCCAGTCAATTCCAGTGCTTCAGACTATGTTTCTGTAACAAACTGAATCACACAAATTCCAACCATGTGACTGCAATTCACAATGTGACATGAAGTAGGTTCATTTTGAAGCTGGGAAAGAGGTGCTAAGATGCATACCCTGTACAGCTGTGAGAACTATTGGCCATGCCCATATGCCTGGGTAATGCCTTTGCATGACTATTCGTCCCATTATGTGGCTCAACATTTCCAATCCACTGGCCTTCATAGTTTAAGTTGTGAGGATCCAGCAATTTGCTTGCCTGGCTGTGCACCACTTTCTCCATCTCCTTTTTCTGCCAGTCAAAATGAATTGAGATCCTCGTTGTGGTTGGCTATATGCAATAGGTATCCATCAATGTGTCAGATGAATTATCTCATCTTCAATATGCCAAACACAAGGATTTGAAAAGAAAAGACTGGAACTGACTTGGGTTTGCTTATGATTGTGATGAAGACTATTGGTCTTTTCTGATTGATGTTGTTCATTTACTTCAAATAGTCGGTCTCTCTCAAGCACAGATTTCCTTCCTTCTTGCAGCTCAGTCTCCAGCTTCAAAACTTTTTGGACCAGTTTCTCATGCTCCAGTGACATAGCTTCTTGACCCAGAAGTGATCTTTCTCTCTTCTCCCTTTCCAAGCAACTGACTTTCTCTAACAATTCTCTGTTCTCAACTTTCAAGTGGGTAACCTCCCCTGTCAACCTTCCTACTTCCATATTCAATGACTTCAAAATCTGCTTTCCACATCACAAAGCAGATTCTCTACATCATCATTGGTGCCACATTCAATATTGATTAATGAAATCTCACACCCAGACAGAATACACTATTTCCACCAGTACCCGAAGATGGCTCTTTCAGAACACTTGGACCAAAACAGCTATGATTGGTTATGCTTAACCAAAACGCATGGACAACAAGGACAAACAGACAGTGCCTACATGACAAGGATGAGAAGGTGAACACATGTCACCACAGAATTCAAGACTTCCATCCCACATCCTTCCACCTTGTTGGTTGTCAATTTTACCTTTCCATAATCAAACCCACTGCAATCCTTTGAGCTGGCATCCAGCTTAGCAGACAGATCAGCTAATGCCCTTTCCAAGTGCTGTACCTCCTGTTTTGAAGCAAATAGTAAATTGCTGCTTTCCTCAAGCTGCACTTTCAAGTTCACAATGTGCTCCTGATGTGATGCCACAGCAAGATCTTGATCTATGATCTGTTCTTGCATAGCAAAGATCATTCCATCCCGCCTCTTCAACTGCTGACGTAGCCTGCGTACCATATTGCACTTTGCCAAGACCACTGTCTGCAGTGCCACTGGAGCAGGAGAGCTGCATGGCCTATCTTCATTGGTGCATGGGGGAGTCGTGTAGCTCTTAACTGGCTCGGGAGTGGAATGCACTTCTTGTTCGCAATGGGACTTTGTCCTATGGAACTGCATTTGGAAATATGAAGTGCGAGGAGAGCTTGTTCCATCCACATGGCTATTCGATTGATGACCACAGTCTTCTGTTTATATCACACAAAAAAGTTGATCAAGTATCAGAAGTGCACCAGGAGTGCTACTGTAAAGTGTACCGGACATGTGTCAGAGGTAATAAGATTGTGCAGTGTACCAGAAGTGTATCAGAAATGATTTTCACTAGAGATACTTACACTTGTGAAAATCTGTCTAGAGCTACTTCTGTATCTCCTGTGGCAGCAATTCCACAAGTTAATTACCTAGCAGGCATGTTATTAGTCTGGAAGCAATGAAAGCAATCACATACCAGACTCTGCTGCCTGGTGACAACCAAACTTGCTATTGCCACTGGCTACTTTTGACTTGCTATAGTTTTTGACCTTCCTTTTCTCCAATTCCCTTCCCTTGGGTAAGCTCTCCCTCTGTCCAATGACAAAGCTTACAACAGTGACAAGAGCTCCACCAGCAATCAGAACCCAGTTAGGCCCAGGGACATGCCCAGGAAAATCCCCCATTTGCTGCTGCTGCTGCTGCCCCTGCCGCCCTCTGTGATTCCTGTTCAATAACATTTGATCTATCTATTGTTGGCAGGCTTTGGATATGAGAAGTGTTGGATCCTCCCTTAAACCTCAAATAATTCTTGTCGATGATGTGTTTGCAACATGACTTGTGTGGTATTTCAATTGTCGTATTCATCAACATGAGACTCTCAAGTGATCATAAAGCATTACATTGTGGCAAGAAACTTCACACGGTGCTGCCATTTTCTATGCTCTCTCTGTAAGGTTTACCCCTGCCAAGAGCAAAAATAGACACTAGGAGTAAGTGTTTTTCTTAATTTTAATTTTGGTTTTGGTTTTCCAATTATTAGAGCATCAAGGAAACCTTGGGAACTTTGAGCTGTTGAAACCGAGGAGAGAGCCAATTCCAGGCCTAGATTACAAAATGAGATCATTTGCTGAAGTCTTTGACATTCCATTGAAGCAAAGCATTGTGCTGATACGGTGCAAATTGATCTCGAAGTTTTTGGCATGGTAATCAGTTTGTCTCAATCTCTCGTCACAAAGGAGTAGTTTCCATCACAAAGGAGAAGGATTGACACACTTAGTTAGTCATAACATTCTGGGCAGTTGTGGTGGCAAAGAAGCTTCAGTAATAGAGAAGCCTATTTTCCCAACGGCCAATTTGCTTGTCGAGTATAAAACCAATTCTGATACGTCCGCGACACCAGGCACTCCCGAGAAGACAGTGAACAAACATCTTGGCAAACGTAGCAAGCTTGGAATGTATCAGCAGCACATTTTCAAATGCTTTCTCAGCAGCTGCCGAGATTCAAGAAATCCTCTATGACTAAGGATTACTGTTGGAGTTTTCGTTGAAAATCTGCAAAGAACCTTGCGACGAAATGCAGGCAAACGCAGAGGATTTCTTTGCCACAAGAAACGCAAACAACGATTTGGCAACCGGTTGAAAGAAGTCATAACTCATTATTATGATTACCTCGCTGCAAGAAGACGTGGCAACCCCCTCAAAACCCACACTCGCACTTCTTCTTCGTCACCTTCTTGTTCCCTCCAAGAAACGCGGCAAACGAGCACGATTTCCTTCTATCTACCCGCATCATAACACCACCTCTTGTCACAAATCCGTAGGCCCCCGCAATCACTACTCCCTTCCTGGTCCCCCGCTTTTCCTCACACAACCGCCTCTTTCTTGTCCTGCTGGAAACAACAAACTCAGGCGAACTTCGCCGATTCTTCACAGCGGACTGCACAGTGGCTCATTTTCCTTTGAAACAAGAACAGACGACACGGAATCCTTTTGCGCTCCTTCTTCCATTCATCATAACCGCATGCTCCCGTTCCATCTCCTGCGTCATTTCTCTCTAATGCGCACACGGATTGTCACAACGACAAGAGTGCAGCAAACGCCGCTGTTCCGGCCATCGCCGCATTCTTGTTGCGGTAACTCCGTCTGTCTAAGAAGAGTAACAAATTGGCTGAACTAGCTTACTGGTTCGAACTCACGACCGATTTCTTCAGCACAGATCGTGGGCTCGAATCTAATTAGAATTACACAAGTTTGCCCCTTTCAAACTGCTCTGAAAATGGATAGAATTCAGATCAGTGAATTTTTTCTCCTGAGAATTTTCGCCACTTCTAGACAAAAATTTAAGATAAAAAAATGTAAAAATCGCCACAAAACTGGAGGGCAAAAAGTCTTGAATCATGCTTCTATGTTTTTGGCTATATACTGAAAACCAAAATATAAAGATCTGGCAAATTTTACTATTTTTTTTTTTCTGACTTATGCCAGTTGAAAAGTTGCTTCATTTTCATTTTCAATTTACCCTTTTTGGGGAAATTTAGCCGGTAAAGAAAAAGGCTGGTTCAGATTCCAATACACGTTCATGGTAGTGATTTTAATTTTTTTTGGGCAAAAATTCGCCATTTTGCTATTTAAAAAAAAGTCCCCAAGCAACCTCTGCTCAAGGGAACTTTCTGGAAAATTTCCCAAAAAATCACCAGATTTCAAGGGAGAAAGTTATGAAAACATCAAGATTTTGGGGGATTTGCGGAGATTTTTTAATTTTCGTCTTTTGAAATCGCCATATTTTAGCTAATAGGTTCTAAATTGTAAATCATACTAAGTTTTCTATTTTAAAAAAAACTTGCCAAGTTTTTACATCAAAAAACATATATATATATATATATATATATATAATGTATTTAATTTTAAATGGCAAGGATATTGTGTTAAGATTGATTATAGAGTATAATAGCTTAAAGGGATTTTGGCCCCTAGGTACACAATAATAGGTCTATTTATTTTTATATGAGGGATTTTTGAAAGATGATATTTCGGCTTGTAATTGAAACTTGAGACTAGTTATTATAGAGTTATTTATAATAATGTCATGAAGGACTTTGGTTTCTTTGAGAGGATTTTTTTGAAGATTATAGTTTTTGCATGGTGAAATATTTGAGTTTCCATAATTCTTCTTCTTCTTTTGCTTTTGAAGATACTTTTTGATGTAAATGGCAAGGGCCATAGTCAGTGTGACACACACCCCCTTGTTCAGTTTCATCATTAAATAATCCTCAAAATAAAGAAAATGAAATTTTTGTGAAAATATGAAGTTGACAGGATGAAAATCATCAATAATCATCAATAGGTGAGGGACATTCCCCCAAATGCAAGGCTGGAGTCGAGTAACGCCTCATCCTAGGCCCCTTATTCTGGGAATGCCCCCACCTTAGGGGCTTTAACCCTACACTAAGACTGTAGCCAGCTGGGCAAATTGTCCCCCTTAGACAAAAGATAGTGAGCAAGTCCTTAGACAAAAGAATCGCTCCAATGGTGGCTTGAAATTGCACTTAGGTGGGGGCTGGATGCTCAAGCCTTGATGAAGCACTACAACAATGCTATAGCTTCATATTCCACTTAGGTGGGCTGGGGGGCACACCCAAGACTTGATTGATCAAACACAAATACACATTGATTGCACCAGATGCTTCAAAATATATTGGTCATTGTGAAGACAATCAATGAACTTACCTTAACTTCTCCACCTCCCAAGTTGCCAACTTGGGCAAATTGCGGATCTTGACAGTATCCTCAAAGGCTTATCCCTTTCCTGTTCAAAGTGTGCAAGTGCACTAGTGCAGGTAGTCAACTTCCATGCGGCAGCACATGTGGAAGAGAGTTTAGAGTATCTTGTGTCGAAGGCCAGACAGCTACCCTTGTGCCAGGTTGTCTTTGAGGAGGTAGTGGCATCATTGATCTCCTACTTGCTGCTCCCACAAGTGCGATTGCTGCAGCGCTTGGAGGATTATGATATCCAAGAAAGAACGGCATTTTCAACCTTGAACCATCATCTTCTCCAACAGAAACATTTCCCCTCTCAGTTTTGGCAAACTGATTGTTGACACCAATCACAGCATGACTTCTCTCACCTTCTGATGCCACTTTCTGTACCCTTCTGCTGTACGCCACTCCCTCCTGACTCTTAGTGACTGTGGAAGCATTTGCATTTGAAGCTGCATGGTTTGTTGCTGCACCTAGTCCAGACCCTCCTGACAACACTCTTGATGCTGAGAGTAGCTTGAAGGAGTCATTAGACCTAGATGTTGATGGATGCATCCAACGGTGAAGCCATGGCTGTCCCTTTGGGACCTTTGGGTACTCATTGTCAGCACTTGGAATGTTACATGCCTGTGAGGGAGTGGTGTTGAGCTCCTCCAAAATACGTGATCGAGAATGAACATCCATTGATGGATCACAAGTCCACTTCCTGAAAGAAGTCCTACACCCAGGTCTGTCATTGTCTGGAGTGTGTGCCAACAAATTACAAGTGCCATTTCTTTGCACAACATCCTGACCCTGCCTTGAACCTTGTTGGACCAGTGCATGAACAACCCCACTGCCTGATCCAAAACCACTTTCCAATGCTACATCCATTCTGGTAACTACATCTTCTGCTTCCTCTGTTCCACTTCCTCTTTCTTGTTCTCTTGTCTGTTCTTTTCCTATTTCTCTATCCTCAGGCTGAAGTTCTTGACTGTACATTTCTTCCACACCATAATTCCAACCTCGGGTTTTCTCTGTTGGCTTTTGTTGTGAAGTTTCCATGGCAGAGTTCTGGTACCCTTCCAGCACAACCATATTTTGACCACCAACAGCCTTCACATGGGTGCTGGAAGATGTGGACTGAAAGGGAGATTGGTAGCCTGGGGCACTACCAACCAGCAACACAGGAGGGATTGAGCCACTACTCCCAGCTGCGCTGAAAAGCCTGCATTCATTTGGATCCTTGAATGCTACCTCCTTTGTTTTCAAGTGCTGTGCCTTCTCCACAGCCAAATGAAGTAAGAAAGAGAGGAAAAACACTTGGTGCATTCCCCTAATTAGAATCACTCTAACTTGATGCAACGACACATATACATTGTCCATGGCGAAGCAAGGCAAACCAGGCTTCTTCAACAGATTTACACAGCTGTCATTCTCTCCAAACATGAAAAACAACACACACTGATGTAGAGCTTCTGGATTTACATTGCAACAAACAAGCATTCTGATCAATGATGGAAAACACAAACACATTATCAATAGATTGGGAAGCTTAACTGTGAAAAAACCCTACCGTGTTTCGAGAGACCTGGCAAAAGAAGTGAATGACAAATACCTTGGGTTGATGGTCACAGCAGAGAAGGTGAGATGTGGAAGATCTGTGTCTGAAGATCTCTCCAGCCTCTCCAGAAGATTCTTGATCGCCTGTTTGGTTTCCACATTCAGGCCAGAAAGAGCTGGAAACAAGTGTTGCACTGCCAACATTGGCTGACAGCGATCCACGCAGCTTTGGATGTTGTTCATTGATGTTGCTTGCAGGTTGTGTATTGCACTTAGCTCCAGTGTCCTCCTGTTTAACAGAATCATGTCCATCGGTATCCAAAGGCACAACCAGCTCAAATGGCAGGCTTGCTGTCTTTGAAGAGCATGGTGACTGTGCATTATTAGCATCTTGAGAAGATTTGAAGGGAGAAAAAGCCTGCATTGACTCCAAAGGTCTCTTGAACATCTCTCCAAACCCTAATCTTGTATCTGCAGCTCTCAGCACTGTGGAAGTGGTGGCAATAGAATCAATAGCCGATGGATTGGAAGAAGGAACAGAGAGAGGTGTCAAGGGAGAAGAAAGTAAATGATCCAGCAGCGTCCTCTTCTGTGATTTTCCCACGATTTGATCTGTTGAAAGCAAAGGTGTTAAGACAGGAGGAGGCATCATCAATGCAACAACTTCTTCTGCCTTTCCAGAGCTGCTGCTGCTGTTGCCCCCTTGATCATTCCTCTTTCTTCGCCGCCATTCCTTTTGATGCTTGAAAGGTGCAAACAGGGATAATGGTGGGAGAGAAGAAGAGGGACCATCTGCAAAGCTTATTTCTCTCTCTTTTCTGCAATTGCGGTTTGTGGAACCTCCTCCTCCATCACCAACACAACCACCACCATCAAACTGAAACCCTAACCCTGCAGCTACAACAACACCTCCACCTGCATTGCTCTCACTTCCAGAAGCAATTACAATTCTATTGTTGTTGTTGTTGTTGCCGCCAACTGCATCTGCACCAGCGTCGTGTTCCCGCGACTGACATCCAGCCGCCACTCTTCCAGTAATATTACTGGGCGATTCTCTGACCCTAGTAAGCTCTGCAGAAACCAAGCCGGCATCCGCAACAACACAAAATGGTTTCCTCTCCTTCTTCTTCCAAAACCCCACCAAAGATTCTTGCGTCTGGTTCTCCCTACTTCCTACTGCTGCGAGTTTACCCTTGTCTTTCTCGTCTCCAAGCACTCGCGGTATGATTCTCTGAATCCATGCCGACCTGAGCACTGCACTACCCTCCTCCACCACGCCCTTCTTCTGCTTCTTCTTCCCAACCTCCTCCTCCTCCTCCTCACACTCTACTGAGCACCTGGAAGCCAGAAGCACGGAATTGGGCACCACAGCCAGAGAAGCTCCGAAGCAGTCATTCTTACCGTTGTTGTAACTGCTCAAGTGCTTCTTCTGCGACGACACTGAATTACCACCGAATCTCCACTCCGTCACCGACGAATTCTTTTCCGAAGACCTCAAAACCCGATGGTTCTCCATATAACAAAACCTTCACACTCTCCCTTCTCCTCTTAGTCCTCCTGCTGCTGCTGCTGCTGTTGCTTCTTCTTCCTCGACTTACACAGAAACAAAAACCCAACAAACAAATACATTTCCTCTAACTGATCTTTTTCTACTCTTCTTCATCTCTTCTTATCAAACAATACCTACGTATCATCAAGAACCCAACACCAAGCTCCCACAAAAAATGAGCAACAAAACTCAAAACTTTCTGTAGCAAAAACAATCCAAACCTACAAGATGCTCCCACATATCAGCTCTTCAATGTGCTTGCTTGCTCGCTTGCTTGCTTGCTTTGCTAGCCTTCTTCCTTCGCCACAATAATATCTGAATCCGCTACGACTGCTATTGTTGCCGCGGTTGTCTTGTCGCAGCAACAACAGCACCCAACCTCGCCTTTTTGTTGATTTCGCCAGAAACGAGAAATACAAATTTAGAAATTCGAAGATCACGTGATTTTGAAGGGTGTTTTTAATCGTCAAAAGTGAGGAAAAAACGCCATATTTCGCCATTATTAAAATCGCCATATTTCAAATTTTTTGGTTTCATTATTTAGCCATAAATCTAGAAGGTTGATTACAGATGTGTCTCTCATATCTGGTTTTACAGCCAGATTTGGCTAAATCTTAGTTGGGGATGATCGCCAATTTTTCCACTTAAGCTAACATAAGACAAATTCCTCAAGAATATTGACCCTATTTTTTGGCTTTCTTGCCAGAAAGATTGCAACTTCATTACTGCCAAATTTCGGTGTTTTTTTTCTGGCGAATTTAGGTATCTTCACCCCCAAAAAAAAAAAAAAAAAAAAACATTCAAGAATGATGTTTTTGAGGTTTTATTCACCATTTTTGGAGTACAAAATTAAATAATTTCGCCATATTTTGACCTCCATACTATACTTAGCTCGCCAAATTTGGCAATAATCTTGCAAAAAGTTCACAATCCCATCTAATCCTATCGCCATTTATTGCTATTAAGTAGGGATCCTCGCCAGTTAGGCTGCTTCCAAAAAACTGAAAAAAATCTATAAATAAATAAATAAATTCAACCTTGCTGCCAATAGTAGGTACTGCTTTTGCTTTCTTCCCACATCAAGAATCTTTTTTCCAAAGTGGCGATCATTCAGAATTTAGCCAAATCTGGCTACAAATCAGATATGAATTGTTTTTTGGAGAAACTGAATCAAAGAATCTTTTTTTTTCTTTTCTTTTTTATTTGTTTATTAAAAAAGCCAAAGTGGCAAATCATTCAGAATTTAGCGAAATCTGGCTATAGATCATATCTGAATTTTTTTTGAGAAAATGAATCAACGAATCTTAATGTTTTCTTCTTTTTGATTTTTTTTAAAAAGCCAAAAGTAAAGTGGCAATCATTCAGAATTTAGCCAAATCTGGCTATACACTAGATATGAATTTTTTTGAGAAAATGAGGATACAGCTTCTATATTCAAGGCTACCTACTAGAACCTAATTAAAAAAATCTAAGGGACTAGAAATTTGTTTTCCCTTGAAACCTAGCCAATTTGAGCCATTTTTTTTTTCATGAAAATTCTTTTTTATATAGTTCAAAATCATATTTTTCAGGTTGAAATTTCACAAAAAATTGTACAAAAAACTGAAATTATTGAGCAAGATGATTATCTTGCAACTTCATTACTCCCAATGTTAAGGTGTGTTCACACTTGGTGTTACATAAACATCATTTTATGTTAAGCTAACATTCACTTAGCATTAAGCTATTGCCCATTTAACATTGTATGCCACCTAGGATGCCACCTAGGATTTTCATTTAACATTGATTTTAATTTCAAGTGTGAATGCACCATTAGTACTTTTTTTTGACTCTTTCTTCCTCTAAAATATTGTTAATGTTGTGACATTGTACTTATCAAATAGATTTTTGGCAAAACATTTTTATTTTTATTTTAAAGGGTTCTAACACTTCAAATTTTGAATATTTCAAGATTTTAGGTGTAGGGTTTAGGGTTTAGAAACTAGCCATGAAGCAAGATTGTTTGTCTGTTTGCTTGTTTTATTTTATTTGTTGAGTTGAAATCCATAGTGACCCTTGTCACACACTCTTGGTACCATTATTGGAAAGCCTTGAATGAAAAGGATTTTATCAAAGGTGATTTGGAAATTTTTAGACCTAATATGCAAGAGATTATGAATTTTTTATTAGTTTAGGTTATTGGAACTTCAATTAAATTACCCAAAATATGATTTTGAAAGGAAAGATTGATTGGGAACCCAGTTTACATATGTTTTGTTTTCTTCGTGAAAAATCAAGTCCATTTTTGCAAAGGCAACACACACAATATGAGAGACTATATTTTGTTTGAAAGTAGAGTTATAATGTGATTACAAAGGCTCAAGTGTGGAAATATATTATGTATAGGCGATGTATATTGAATTGTCAAAAACACCATATGTGTGATTGTCAAAGAAATTTGGCAAATTGGAACAAGTTTGGAAGAATGTGTTCCAACTTTCTCAAATGAATTCTTACAAGTTGAAAATTGAGATTTTGTGGTGTCCCAAATCTTTGAAGCAAGGGGATCAAACTTGTCCAAAGTGTTATTTCTTTAGACCATTAGAAAGGTTTGAAAATATATATATATTTATTTATTTATTTATTTATTTATTTAAAATGAAGTCACATTCCCCATTTGAAACACAAGTTATGACAACGTTTGAAAATCAAAATGGTCATTCAATTCCTAATCATCAAAATGTTGAACAAAAGAGTTTAAACACCTTTGATCAAAATGTGACATACAACATTGGGTCTTTTTAGGGGTTACAACCAATGTTTTTTTTTTGTGACAAATTTTTGCCACTTGGAAACAAAAAAAAGGGGCTAGTGAATCCAACAAAGGGATTTTTGAATTTTTTTTAAAAAATCGCCATATCTTGAAAAAAAAAAGGTTAAAAATCACCAAATATAAACTATGTGTTCCATTAGATCACCAAAAATAGGTAGGATTCCCAAAAAAATCTACTAGTCCACTAGGAGAATCACCATTTATTGTTAATCAATGTTAAGGATCCTCAACAATACACACCTACTTGAGGAATTCGAAAAGCAAAACCATGATTACAACTTTTCCCTTAATAGATTTCCAATTGGAGCCCATAGAATGAAATTATAAACCCACAAAATAATGAGATTCATAACTTGAAAAAAAATAGGAGTCCCAAAAATTTTAACCACTTCAATATAATCTTCATTACCATTCACAAAATATACTATAGGGTTTTTTCAATAACGAAAGAGGCATTCATCACTCAGAAAACACTATATTATTGAGTTTTCCTTTTGCAAGCAACATCATTGATGATTAGAATGCTTGTTTGTTGCAATGCAAATCCAAAAGCAACGTACATATTTAAATTACATGAAAACACACACACATATTTAAAATTAAATCAATTTTAGTTTGTCAAATCAATTACAACAAGTAACCTTTTTAAAGAAATTATTATTATTATAATGAAATATACAATTATTTTCCATCAAAATAAAACTTTCTTATAACTCATATTTCAACATTTTAATACTAATAACATCTAATTTTAATACACTAGTGAACCATTGTACCATTGGCCAAAGTGATATCATCTTCAAAGCCTTTTAAAGAATATAAATTTTTAGGAGACCATTTCAAGCTCTAAAAAACACAACTTCCCAAAAAAAACTCAATTGTGAAAAAATCTTATTGGTCCAAGTATTATGAACTCAAGTGTCATTGGCTCAAGTGTTAAGGTTTGGGATATGAAAAGGCAAACATAAGCGCCAATTTTATGAAGATTGTTCATTGAAAAAATAAGTTAATGGAATTTAATTAATTCCATTGACAAAAATCACTTTAAATTCAATAATGTGTTTGTTTTATTGGTCCAAAGATTATGAAATGGCCATCATGTACACTACTTCATAAAGAGCTTTCTAATAATACCAAAACCATAAGGAGAAGCCCCACTATTTGAACGGGTCAAGGCATGGACACACACGAAACAAACATTTATCATAAATTATTAAATCATTATAATATCCAACCCATAACAATTAAGCAACATCAAAGGGCAATTGGTAATGAACATTGAAAGAAATTTATTACATCATTTTATTGGCTAGTTTAGAAAATAATATTATTTGTTGAACTTTTATACTAACCTAGTCTAAATATTGACCTCTATATTCTCATACTTGAATATTAGACTAATTTGGTCCTTAATAATATCACCTTTGTTACATAATACATTCAAATGAGAAATTTGTATACTTGTTGAAAATTGGGAATTATGAATATCGAAAACAAGGAAAACAAAAAGGATATTTGATAATGCATTTCCTTGTCACAATTGATGGTTCTTTTACTAATCAACATTGATCAATACTATGTATTCATTATTAAAGAAGGGACATCATTTGAATCAACAAGTTTAACAACTATTTTTGCTACTTTTTTTAGTACATATAGTTATTCCTTTTCTTAATATTCTATTTTATTTTATTTTATGAACTTAGAAATATGATAGGTATCATGTTTCATCGATCATAAAAATTTGTATAACCCCATTTAACATTGTCATCTCTACACATCTAAGAATGAGATAGTGGCATTGGAGCTATTGTCCCTTGAAGCTTATACTAAGACCTAGAATGTTCACCATGTCTATCGAATGTGGTTTTCTTCATGTTTTCTTTTGAAATTAACAATGGTAATCAAAAATTTAGTGTTGGATTTAATAAATGTTCATAGCTCCTCACTCTCTTAGCATATTTGCATGTATCAAGGCAAAAACTAGAAATGTGCAAAAGCCAAAGTTCAATATTTAGTGATGAAAATCATGAGTGTTGCCATTGGCCAAAAAACAAATGCTTGTAATTCAAACATATAATGCTTTAGAGGTGTTACAAGAGAAAGGGGATCAAGCCTAATGTAAGGTTTTTGGTGATGAAGGGCACAAGTTTTAGGGAAAAGTTGAAAATGAAAATAACAACCATTACCAAAACCCTAATGTTCTATTTTTTTTCTTTTTTTTTTTTTTGGTTTTCAACTTAGTTTAATGGTGCTTTGTTTGGCTCACTTCCTTAAAGCTCATTTTTAAATGATTAATGAGTTGTTTCAAGGAAAGATGGAAGTTTGAATGATTTTAAGACCCATTTTAACCTAGTACAACCATGGAGCACCTTGGGGAGGCAAGCTTGGAGGGTTTGTGTGTGCTAGAAGCTTTATATAATGTGTGTTTGTTATGACAAAAAAAGGGTGGTAACTAGTGTTGTGCAATTTTATTTTTTAAAACCTTCAATTCTGATTTTGATTCTTTAAAACAAATTGGAGGTTTCTTGGGTGCAGGTTTGAGTCCAATTTTTTTGTCAATTTATAACCATGTACTTTTGGTTTTGACACAAGTTTTCAAATTTAAGAACCTCTAAATTCAATTCAAAACTAGGTTTACACATTCCCTATGTTAGATAATCTATGGATAAAAAGTTTTATATCAAACTTGGGCTTCAAACTACCGTGCACTATGAGTGACAGACAAATTATTTTCCCTTTATTTGTGTTCTCATATGTCTTTCAATAATTCATCATTATTTGTGTTAATGTGAAATTTAATTTGAATTGTATATATATCATGGACATGAAAAGGCACATGTTAATTTTCCTTTTCATATCCATGTTGGTGAGTAAGGAAAATGAGTGAAGTACTTATAAAGATACAAGGTAGTGATTATGAAAGGATTTTGGTAATTATTAGGAAAAAAATGAAGTAAGTAAGCTTGGAAATGAAATAGGTCTCTTAAGAAGGTCCATTCACGATTGGGGTATCAAAAAGGAATGTCTAATTGAAAAAGGACTAGGAAATACAACTTTGAATTTTTGTTTGTCTTACATTATTATAATTGTAGTGGATTGTTGTATGACAATAGATAAAATGTTGTCTTCTTAAATTAATAAAAATAATTTAAAGTAATTTGGATACTATGCAAATTTCATTTTGAGTCCTATGAATTAAAAGAATCAAATGTTTAAACTATAATTTTCAAAAAAAAAAATCAAACAAAAGACATAAAATCATACAATTGATTTCAATTTTTTTGTAGAACAAAAACATGCCCCTTTCTATGAAAGTACATGTTCATGGGATGAACTTGATGAAAAACTAAATGATACAAAAATTTCAAAATCTTGAAATTTTGAAAAAAGGGACTCATATTTTAAACCATTTCATTAAAAACTATGTTCAATGGGTTCAAATTGTTTAGCTTTAGATGCAAATCACATGTGCAAGAAATGATCTTGCCAAAAAATATGTTTAGTTGTTCCTTGAAACTCATTTTGGGATTTTGTTGGGATTTTTTGCATTCTTGGCATTAAATTAAAATATTCATAATTGAATGTGAAAAATCACCATTAACACATGAATTATCTTATATTGGACTATTCAATTGTTGTCATTTAAGTTTATTTCATGTAAATGTTATGTTTAAAAATAATTTTAAAAAATCATTAAGTCTTTTTTTGCTTTTTTGGTACCCTAACCATGAATGGACCCAAGAAGAATTTTCAATGGAATTATCCAAGGACATCCATATGAAGGATTATGTAAAATCAATTGTTTAAAAATAACCATACAAATGACTATTAAAAAAAAATCATCATTGGAATTAAAATCAAGGTTTATATAAGTATGGATTTCATCAGCTAATAAAAAAAAACAATTATCAAGTTGAATTGACTTGTCAATTTTTTTTTTAAATCACTTTACTTGATTAAAAATCTACCCCTATTTTCAAGAGCATTTTTTCATGGTTCCAATTTTGGGTCTAAATATAATAAAAGATTAGTTCTAATTTTTGGTTCTTATGTTGGTTCCAACAAAAAGATTTAAATTTGGGTCCAAGTCATAAAAACTTGACCTTGAGCCCTTGGTTTTAACACTGGGAAACAAATACTTTCACAACATTGGTGATTGCATGTTCAAAATGTGATGGCAAGCTCCAATGATTTCACTATCTTTCTTTCGTAGCAAAAATATACCAAAGTGTTGCCATTTTCATCATTAAAAAAACCCATGAATATTTTATAAATCACAACACCACCAAGGTGTTGTTCTATTCTCCCATCTTTCCTTTGCTTCTTGCAAACTTGAGAATTGGGGGGTCAAAGTGGAGGGATTCTTGGGAAGGCTTTAAAAGTAATTACTATTATAAGGAGGCACATTACAATTGAAGAAACCTTACCAACCTTAAGAAAATGAAAAACAATCTAGAGGTTTTCATTTAGTCAAAAAGTTCATCAAACATTCCTTTTGATGAACCTATAGACAATGGATTATGTTTCTCCCCCCTTGATGAAGAGGAGTCCCAAGGCTCAACAAACATTGATGGATTTTAAGTGCAAGCTTATTTTGGGGTACTTACGGTTGAAAGTGTTGAAATCTCGAAGAGCAAAAATAGTTCATGTTTGAAAAATGGTTATTGAATGTCTAATGGGTGGAGAGATTTTCTAACAAGCTAACCTTATGGAATTGCATGAAATTCTATTTCATGAGTTTTTTGTGTTTAAAAATCTCCTTACTCCAAGGTTTTTTGAAGTAAGATTTTCAAACAAGGTTGGAGCAATGAAAATTAAAAAGTTATCCATAGTGGAATGGAATGGAACTTCTTCTTTTTTCGAAATGGTAGCCATGTACATTTTGATTTTGTAGTCCAAGGTTTATCCCATCATGAAAGTTCCCACAAAGAAAGTTTCACACCTTGGATTTATCCCACATTGTGAAAGTTTAGTCCCCAGACATAAACGAATAGTTTTGCAATTCATAGGATTTCACCTTCCTTCTAAGCAAAATTAGGGAAATTTTGCACTTTGAATATTTAGATTCTTACATCAATAGGCCAACATGTTCGGTGGTATCCATAAAGGTTACAAACATTAATACTAGGCTTTCAAAGGTGATTTTCATTTTACCCCTTGATGAAAAAGATGACATTGACATTATAATGGGACATAAGATTTCAAATTTGGGTATGCTTAACCGGTGTAAAAAGTGTTGAAAATTTGAACATTTTGTAAAGACATGCTTTATAATTCATTCACTAATTATTAAAATAATGAACGCCCTTAAAAAATCATGAAATGAGAGTGGTTTATTTTAAAAATAGTCCAACTAGATGGAGGTGACAAAGTCAAAGTATAATTTGAAAGGTTTTTAATCAAAACTTCTAA
Source organism: Sphagnum contortum (assembly GCA_963920785.1). Lineage (NCBI taxonomy): Eukaryota > Viridiplantae > Streptophyta > Sphagnopsida > Sphagnales > Sphagnaceae > Sphagnum > Sphagnum contortum. Next base: position 17,713,354 of record OY987283.1, on the reverse strand, counting down.
AGAATTCAAGTGAAGTCGAAAAAACACCTTGCAATAGAGGTTGGAAAGCCCATTAAGATCCTAAAAATGCAATGCATGGTTTAAAAAGTTGTAGTAAAAATTCCTTTGCATTAACACAAAGCTAATAGAAATGGTTTCAAAAAAACCTTTCCAGCCTAAGAAGTTTAAGAATGTTCATAAAGGGGAGGACTTGATGTTGGATGAAATAGAAAGCTCAAGCTTAGAAGTTCATAAACTAATCTTTGATCTCCCATTAAACAAGATTTGTAAGGCCAAAGTTCTATGGACCAATGCCAACCCGTTTGACATTTGCAATGTTCATGATGAAAGGTAGAAAAAATGTGAAGAAACTAAATTCCAATTCATTTTCTTTTTCCAATCAATCCTATGTAATGAACCTTTCATAAGAATAAGAAAATCAATAGGAAAAAGAAGCACAACAACCCATTGGATTCAAATAATCAAAAGGTTGAAAAATAAAATAGGCCTAATGAATAAGAAGCTAAAACGTTTAAGAAAATTCAGGAACTTTAAGAGGTAAAGGATGAGGAACAACAAGAAGGGGACAAGTAACTTACAATAGGTGGTAAGAAACATTTCTCTTCATCCACCTTGCATTCATCCTTTTTTGAAGTTCTTGAATTATTTCTAGTCCTTGACTTAGAAGAACTTGAAATTAAGTTTTGGCCAATTTTCAAAAAGTTCATGGAAGGAGAAAATTGTGCCTTGTTTACATCAAGTTCTTTACCTAGCCTGTTGGTTGATGTTAAAATCATGGAAATTGAAATAAATAGTAGTCCATACAATATACAAAAAAAGAGGCGATTTATTTTCTACAATTTTAGAAGACAAAATTCCTAAACATTCACCAAATTCAAGCCCATTGGAAATAAATTCTTATTGAAATTGTTTTGGAAGTAAAATTTGGTTCAAGGAGGCTTTGGTTGTGCAATTTTGGTGTTCATCCCAATGGGTGATACTTCAATTAGCCTCCCAAGGAAAAGGAAATTCAAATGGTTGCAATTGGAGGGTATATCCACAAATAATGATTAACTTTATGTGGTGCATGTTTGTAAATTTTTGCTCTCAAAGTTTGGAAAAATAGTTAAGTGTGTCAACCTTAAGGAAGGAAGGTTGTGGGTAAATTTTTTTCTTCAGGTAGTTCAAAAGAAAAGGGATGTGTTGAACAATTTTCAATTAGTAAAGAAAAAAATCTAAAAAACATTCAAACCAAATGAAATGAAAATCATTGTTAAAGTCCATGATCTTTTTAGGATTTGTGAAAAATATTGGGGATTTGGATGCGTCACAAAAAAAAATGATTAAATAAAACAATATGATTCAACATTTCAATGACAAAAAATATGATTTATGTTTATCAATTTCACCTTACATTCAACTATAATCAAATGGCCTTGGGTGAGCTCTATGATCACAACTTCATATGATGAGCATAATCTTTACATAGGTACTATTCTTGAAATATGCATTGAAACTTCACTCAAGTAGTTACCCCTTCAAGTTATTTTTCATCAATACCCACCATTTTTCAACATTTTTTTTATTTGAAAAAATGCAACCTAGATCTTGTCAGCGTCTATGCTCTTCATTAAAAAGATCCTTTAGGGTTTCAAGGAATGATGATATTTCAAACACAAAAATGTTGGGACAAGCATAATTTTGGAAAATGTGTCATGTTTCAAAGCTCTTAAGATCTACCTTGTGTCTCCTAGACTCCCTTTCCACACCACCACCCCTATTAATGATGATGGATTTCACAAGGACTATGACCTTGGTCTATGACATCTTTGTCACCCTCCAAGACATTATGGATCACCCACACCAAGTCCTTAACTCTTAGGGTTACCTTATTGTTCAGGTCCACTTAGTTGATTGGTTGGCCCATCCATAGTGTCAAACACCAAATCATACCATTGATGTATTGAAGCTTCCTTCACAAATTTCATACCCAACTTGGGTTTTGGTTCAAAACTTGGTTATGCTATGAAATATCATAGACTTAATCCCCTTTTGTCTAGTCCCTATGTACAAAACAAAAATAATAATAACTAGCCCAAATATATATAACCTTTGGTGGTTAATTTCAACAACTCTTTGGAGCTTGTATTCAAAAGATGGCTACATGCCACTCTTAAGGCTTTTTGCTACAAGATGGCTTACTAGACTTTTAAAGCCATTTTAATGGCATGTATTTACTTCTTCCTATATGGTGCCAAACTTCTATTGAACTTGAAATTTTGAAATTCCTCAAACCTATGCCACAACAAATCCCATGCTTTGCCTTATTTTTGGTCTCAAACTATAGTTTTTGATCACCCACACATTCCATGGACAATAATTTTAGGACAATTGAACAAATTTGCCACAATCCAAGCCACATGACCAACCATAGTTGGAACTTCAAAATTATTCAATGCTTACAACTTATATCATTGAACTTTGTACGTACATCATGTATAAATACATAGATTCTCCACCAATCATGAGCGCCATAACTTATAGGTCCATCAATGTTATTAACTTATTCTAATCAAATGCATATGTTATGCCACTTCTTTTTTCTCAAAAACTAAAGTCTGTATGGACCCTTTTTTTTCTAACATTCTTCCCCTCTTCTACCTCCAATGCTCTCCTTCATACACTTTCTTACTATCTATATAAAACCTATTTACAATACTAAAAGCACCACCCAATATTTGACATTTGATGAATAACAAACCCATTGTTGCGGTCGCCCGCAACATAAGAAGGCTTGAAAAGGAAAGGGGATTTCCCAAGCAAAAGGAGATGAAAAGCTTGATCGCAAGTTCAAGATTCCCCTCCATATTTTATGGTTGTAAAAACACCATCTTGCTAAGTAAGAATATTGTGATTCAAACACACATGCCAATGAAAATTGGAATGGAGCTTCATTCTAAAATCCTACCATTCCAATGGGTGTTTCTTCACCATTATGATCTCTCCCTTTCTTGTGCACATAATTATGCATCATAATATCTTGTTGGATGATTGTGCCCAATTTTTGTCCTAAAAACAAAGAACATGGGGACCATGACCATTTTAAATATTTATAGAGTTCAATAGTGTTCAATAATCCAATGAGTGGGCAATAACGTGATAATGCATGCTTGATTACAATTTAAAATTACCCCATTTCATCATGGGAGGTGATTCCAACGCACATCCAAGAATTTGGAATAGTGGAAAGGCCTTGGCTCCAAGTTCATGAAGCTATAACTTGACATCATTTAACCTTGTATCAAGGTTTGACAAATTGTGGGTTTTTGGATAGCTTTCGAATAATGTAGTGCTAATTCATGGCAAAACTATGAGCCACGATGAGTTGTACATAAATTATTTTAAAGAAATTTTTGTAAAAGTAGATCCCATTTTTCTTTCAAGGCTTTCACTTTGATGCGTGAAGAGGGTTACACCTTTGAATTTATCAATTAGGTCCAATCACATTAATTTCCAAATCTAGATATTAATCCAAGGGAATTGGAAACCAATTACTTTGTTAAGAAATATATATAAGATTCTTGCAAAGATGTTGGCCAATAGAATTTAGTCTTATTTGTTGGAAACCATTAAGCCAATTTAAATTGCCTTTGTAGTTAGTAGATTTATCATTGATAAAAAAAATTTCCTTTTCCAAGAATCCATGGAATGGACAATGGAAAGCAAGTTTAGCTTTTAACTTGGACCATGTCAAATCCACCTTGGTTTTATTTTACAAGGCTTTGAGGCTAAAATTAACTAGGATAAATCATCAACAATATGGGTTGTTGATCCAAAAATGGGGCTAAGTTGAAGGGTTGCTTAGGGTTTCAAAAGGCAAAGGAATCAAATACTTGGGAATCCAAGTTGGCTTTTGCCTTCTCCTTGAATTCAAATTCATCTTTTAGGCTAGCTACAATTTGTCATTAGGTAGTAGAATTTCGATTTAAAAACCAAGCCATATTGGCTTCCATGTGGCATGTGACCATTTATTAGAATCCTAATCCATAGATGTAATCAATTGTGCAAAGTGGGCAAAAATTGCATTGGGGTAGGGTTGTTATAAGGCCCAAAGCTAAGGTGGAATGCAACAGCTTCACAACTATCCCTTGTGTAATGGTGGTTTTGGCAAATCAATAATCCAAAATTTCAAGTGGATTGCAATTTTGGCTAAACTTTTAGTTAAGAGGCCTTTCCCCTAGTGGAGAGCCTTAGAAACATTCTTTCTATTGATCACTTTATTGAACTTTTGGAGTTAAGGATTGAGTCAACTATACTGGGTTCTCCAATGCACATATATGAATGGGTCCTCAACATTTCTTAGACTTCATCATGTTCTCTTCCAATGACAACTTAACCCAATCTCCATCACAAACGCTTACTTCTAACAAGTAAAAAGCTTTGAGGAGACTATCTAGGTTAAGAATTTACTCAATAACAAAAAAAAAAACTCATTGGAACTTAACTTCATCATTAACCTCTTCTTATTTTGCCCTAGAAATACTTTTGTGATGATAATTATTGTCTTATGTGATTTAGCCATCACAAGGTTGGTTGTCATCTCCCCTCTCATGTTTTTTGTTTCAGGAGAAAATTGAAAGCTCGTTCAAGTTGGCCTTTCTCTGATCTAATTCATAAACCTAATGCACTATTTTGACTTTAGGTGTGTGATATTTGTTATAAGGGGAATGGCAGTAGGTTTCTGTTTGCATATAATGGTGATTCTATTTTCTTTGGAGACACATCTTTTGCATTCTAGAAGGGAGCATGATGTTTTAGTTGTTCATCCTCTCCCTGGCCAATATTTCCCCAGATTTTTGATGTGATGGATGCAGCAGAACTAGATACCAATCTCTCTTTCTACTGGAAGCAAAAGGCTGTCAGTTGGTAGTGCATGTTGAATTCCTCACAGAATATCAGTGTGATTCTATGTTCAAAGATATCATCATCCAGCCTTTAACCCTTCCATATGTTCATTAACCTCATGCCAACTTCAAGCCTCAGTCGAAAGATGGTGTAATATTCTCCTCATGAGTTTCAGTAGTTTTCGGATCTTTAATCATCACAGGCTGCTTTTAGCATGAGGAAGAACACTGGCAAGTGCACAATAGAGGTTTTGGACATGGAAACAGAAAAGCCCGAAAAGTAAATAGTCTTCGACTAATCGCAAACAAACACAAAAAATTGGGTTCGCATTAGGTGCACGCTCATGTTACCTCTGCCTCCACCCATCATAGACCCCGATCAAATGAGGATCCAGAAACACTCCATCTTAGTAGCCTCAGTTATCGGTTATGCGTCACAGAAATGCAGGGGCCCGCTGAGAAGGTTCTCCTTGCAAGGCAAGGTCTCAACACCGCCTGCAGCTAACGCCACATAGTTTCCATCCTCGGCCAGAGAAAAAACAGTAAGAAACCGAAAACACAAAACACCACACTAAGTAGAACCCCGGGAGCGAGCGGCCAAGCTAGCAAACCTCCTCTAAAAAAGAGAAACCCACCTAAAAAACCTCCCCTATCTATCGAAGTACAACAACCATCATTAAAAGAATAATCAAAACTTCATGCCACTTTCCTAATAGATCCTATCCTCACAATGCAAACAGGCAAAGAAACCTAGCATCGTGTAGAGGAACAGTCGAATTCCGTGTCACAAATGACTGGTCAAACCACCCTTGCCTGTCCAAGGAAGTCATGAGTCCCTGCGCAAACTCATCGCAAGATATCACAGAAGCATCGCTCACAAAAGATAGACAGATAGTCCCGCTCAAGAGAGAGACACTACTAAACCTAACGACAGGCACATAGAAAGTTGTCTCTACCCACCTAAGCAGGCGAACACAAAGAGAGCTTCACAGACAATAAGAATGATGGGATGCAAGGCTAAATATATAATGAGGCGGAGGAGAATCGATATGCCGCAGCTGGCTGTAAAAACCCGCCGCCCTCCCATAAGTCCAAAAAATGCTTGACCTCCAAACCCTAATGGAGAGCTCCAAACCCTAATTGAAGGACGCATTACGTGAGACGCGGAATGTAGGGCTGATTGTGGCGGAATGGGGCTCTGGGCTTCCTTGAATCTGCACCGATTGTTTATGGATTATGTCATATAATGTGCTCAAGAAAATGACATAATCTGCCAACCCAGACCTTCATGGTTACCTATTTTATTTTATTTTATTTTAGAATTTCTCTCTACTAAGTACCCATAGGTTTTTTATAATAATAATAATAATAATAAATAAATAAATAAATAAATAAATAAATAAATAAATACATACATATATATATGAATTTATTTTTGTTTTCTTTTTTGAAATATTATTTTAGATCAAATTACAATATGGGACAATGGTATTTAATCCAAATTCATATTACAAAATTGAGTTGCCATATAATCAACCCTTGTGACTTTAGTAATAGCTTGGCCCAAATTGTATCATACACATAATTTCATGTACATGTAACTTTTTGGTTAACATGGGTCTTTTGATCATGTTCTTGGTTATATTGTTGGAAAGCCCTTGATGAAATAAGGTTGCAATCACTTATGATTTTTCATAATATTTAGACTTGCAATGCAAGAGTTATTTATTGAGTTTAGAGTATTTTCATCAATAAAAATTCAATAGAATAATTAATAAAAATAATATGATGAAAATTGGGGTGTAATAGAGGAGGTATCCTTGGAAAGGCACTCAATGAGTAGGGGTGTATTAAGATGGTTTTGTAAATTTTAAACCTATGTTACAAGAGTTTTTACATTCTAAATGGGTAGTTTTGTCATTGGGAAATTCAATATACAGGACAATTGGATTTCACACATAAAATGGTTTATATACTTTTTAAAACTACATTTCAAAAATGCTCAATAGCATACACCACACTAATATATTATATCTATGATAAAATTTTCATGTAGCTTCCTTATCACTTGTAGTTGAAATTAATCCATAAGCATCTTACCTTTCATTCATTATGGAATTTTTAAAGAATGGATCATCATTCATTTCATCACGAATGAGTTCAATCCAACATCATTTAGTTATTCTTTTATCCATATGCTATGGATGAAGTTCATCCATAATTGTTCAATTTTTGAAAATATAGTTATTTAAAGTGGTACCTTGGATAATGGCTTTATGGAAGCCTCTCAAACCTAGTAAAATTCTAAACATGATATAAATAGAAAGGTCTTTGCAAATTAGAGCACCCATAAAAGAACATAAAAGGGAAAAAATTTCTACATCTTTTTTCGGCTTATAATGTGTTCTCAATCAAATGGTTTTTGAATTTCATGAAAAGAAACTCATGTATATGATTTTATTATCTAATCTAGTTAGGTAAGATCATGGAATTATTTTAAAAATGAATGATTTACACCAAATGGAAAATTTTGAATATGTAGGGTTTACAATGTACAACAATACATAAACGACTTGGAAATGGACTCAGCATAATCATAATATTTTGTAATGATGAGATTATAAAATTGATAAATTTAATAGCAATTCAAAATAAGAGTTTTTAAAACCATTTCAAGATGGCATAAAAGTTTAGGGGAATTTGAGAAGAATTATATATTTTATATAAAAACAATAATGTTTTTGCAACATGATTTTTGTGAAATTCTTATAATTTTTTTTATCAATATTGTATCTTGGGATCCATTAAATGGTGCACCCCCCAATGATGTTTTGCAATTTTTATTTTATTTTTTTGTTTTGAAAATGAGTATTTGAAAGTTCTATGTTTTTAGTATTATAAAAATACTTTCAAGGAATCCTCATTTGTCACTTTTGGCCCATTTTAGTATACATACCAAAAGTCGTGCAACCCACTACTATCTATTTAAAATTGACATGAGTTTGAAGTACCACTTTTCACATTAATCTTGTTCACTCCATTTATTGTTTCCATTTTTTCATACTAGGAATTAAAATTTCATTTCAATATTTATTTGTGTATTTTGTGTCCGTGTTCATGTAATACCTTTTGTTTATGTTTAGAATTAAATATAAGCTTCTTTATTGTAGTTTGCCATAGCCATTGCATTGATTAAATAATAATATTTTGTTTGAAATGATTTTGATGCCAACGACAAGTTGTGTATTTAGCTGATGTTTTAATTAAAGTTTCTTGCTAAATCATGTTATTTTTTCCTTTAAATTTATGTGTCACATTTGTGTCCTTTTTATTTGAGTTTTCTTTTTATTTCCTTTTCATTCATTTTCCCTTTTCTTTTTAATCTTTCATTTCCTCATTTTCAAACCTTTGCATCCAATTTATATTCCATCATTTGCAACTCCCATCTTTTGCTTTTATTCATTTCACATTGTCATTTCCACCGTATCATGTTTTGCAATGTAGATTTTTGAATGCACATTAAGGTTTAACTTGTAAGTTGTGTGATTTGAAAGTTGCACAACTTTTAAAATCATTTGAATTTTTTTTCTTGTGTGAAGGTAGTTTCACAAGGTGTTAGGCTTATTGGATCTCACACCATTCTTGTTGTGTTTTATAAAAAATGTTAAAATTTTTACAATAATTAAAAATGATGGTCATACGCATCTATATAATTCTAATAATTACAAATATGTTTTAGATGATATTAACATCTTTGACTTTGTGGTGTGAAAAATAAAGGAATGAAGATTTATGAATGAATTCATGGATTTGTGCAGTGGGTAGCCCATGAACTCAATGGAGTGTGGCCAAATGTGCTTTGAAGGTTGTGCAATGGATCATTTCTCCTCCTTGTTTCCCTTTGTCAAAATTTTCATAGATCTATGTTTTTAATCCAACTCTATTGATATGCCTTGATGGATTACAAGGTGGGAAAAAAAGTTGGCGGTAGAATGTGTAGCTGATGACTTCTAAATGAACTCGAAGCATTATGTTTGTTTAATCCTATTAACATTAATTTTTAGTGATGTTTCCTTTGTTTGCTATGTGTATGTTTTAAGGCTTGAATGAATTGTAAGATCTATGCATGTATGAATGTGATATATGTAACTTCAAGTTTTGCAAGGATTTAAATTTTTGGATGTATCCATCATTTCATGTGATGACATCATATAACACACTTAGAGGTCAAATACAAGACATGACAAAGGTTTTATGTATTTGAAATTATTACCCCAAAAACATGAAATAATCAAAATCGTTTTTTTGAAAGAACTACAAAATCATACCTTGTACCACATGGGGGCTTTCATGTGTGTGTGTGGTTGTTTTTTGGCATCACAATGGTAGTTTTCATGATTTGACCATAAATGCAATAGTACATTTGTAATATTCATGCAAAAAAATCAATATGGACTTAATTGGATATTATTAACTTGAATGTGCACATGATGTAGGTGGCTGTTATCCATAATTTAGAAAATTAAAAGATCTATGGATTTTAAAATTGAAATTCATGGACTTTCACCCAAGACAACAAGTTTTATTTATGGAAGTCCTTCAAAATGGTCCAATGATTGATATTATGATTGTTAGGGATTTAATTTGAATTAAAAACATCTATCAATAAAATCAAAATTTAGAAATTAAATTGGAGCATGTTAATTGTGGGTTATTTTAAATGGAATTTAAAAAGACTTTTGTTAGGGTTAGAATTAAGGATCTTTTCAATAATTCATATCACCATGAAAAAATATTCATAAATTCCAGTAATGATGATCTATCAGAATTGGTTTAGGTAGGATGAGTATAAGGTTTCATAGAGTTTCATCCTACCAATTTTTGCCTAGAATTTGTTTAGCCCATTCCCAAGTAAAGACACATGTTTAACCCATGGTGTTTTTTCTATGTCTTTTTAAGTTTTTTTTTTTCTGTCTTTTTAAGTTTTTTTTTTCCAACACCATATTCATAAGAAAAATTTTAATAACTTTTCCACCAATTTGCATCTCATATCTTTTGAGTTGAATTTGAATTCAAGGAAATGGGGTATGTTATAAATGAATATTACAATAAAACCTTAAATTATGCACTTTTTGATTAATCATGCAAATCCTATTAATACCTTTTCATAAGGTAGGCAATAATTTTAAAGTTCATATGAGTGATTTTAATGTAGCCATGGACTATGTAAATTAGTTAAAATTATTGATTCATGATCACACATTGAGTCATAAAACAAATGTTCAATTCATTTGATATAGATAACACCTAACATATCTTAGGCTTTTTCCTTGTCATTCCACATTTAATTTACAACTTTAAAATTACACCCAATTATCAACAATTCTTATGCAAATGATTTTTGAAAATATGTATACATTCTATTTGTCTATAATTTCTAACAAATCCTTTTGTTGATAGAAGTGTATGCTTGACATTGAAGTTCCATTAATTGTTGATTTATGTGTATTTGTGGTTGTTGTGCCAATAGAATATTAGACAACGTTCATTGATAATTGTATTCATATTCACATGTATATTTCAAATGAAACAAATGGTAATATTGTAAAATACATATATTCAATCAAGGTTGTGGGTGTAAGCACTATGCCAAAATTTAACATTTAGGACTAGGACATATATGACTAGTGACCATTTTTTCGTCATACAATCACATATGCCATGTTTTTGTGCCTAATCATATTCTTGTAACCATGGATATGACTACATGATTAAAAGTCTTCATGGATAGGACTATGTGATTGAAGCTTTTCTTCATGACCACCATATAATTATTTAATAATTTACAATTTGAAACAATATAAACTTATGAATGAAAAGGGAAAAGAACTAAAAGGTAGACATACACACCTAGTAAGCATATTATAAGCTTGTAGATGATCAAAGACATAAGTAGTGCACAAATAACTAACTATTACCTTTATAATTTCTAAAACTTTTTCCTTATAATCATTAATTATTTATTGTGAATTTCTGGATAGTGGCCAAAAAAACATTTGTGAGAAATCTTTTAGTTTTGAAAAAATTCCCAAAAAATGGAAAACAAATTGCTAAAGTTCTTAAAACCATAATATTAAATAAAAATTTGATGCCTATAATATGTTAAAACATTCAATGTTGGGATTCTTGAAGGTTTATTTAAATGAATATCTTCTTTGAATTTTTGACATTACATAATGAAATATATATTTATTAATGATATCCAATGAATTTCAAAAGAAATCCACATGCCCCAAAATGGCATTGTTTTTCATGTTCATGTGATGGGTAGCAAAGAACATAAAATTTGATCTTTATTAATTTATCAAAATATTTGTTCATACAATTTGGGATTTAAAAAATATTTTATATTAAATCACATTTAATGAATTAAAAAAAAGATTAGAATTTACAACTCACAATAAAATTTGATAAAAATTATGAAATAAAAAACTATATGTTTATAAATTAATAAATATGAAATTTAAATAATTTTATTACTTCATATAAATTTTAAAATGTTGAATATAATATTATATGTTTCATAGATAACATATTTTATTTAAAAATATTTTAATAATTATAGATAAATATAACACAACATTTATACCATATATATATATATATATATATATATATATATACATTATATGTGTGTGTGTGTACAAAACAAACCATGTTATTATTAAATATGTTTATTTACAAATAATTTTATGAAAAAATTAAAAAAAACCTTCAAGATATCATTGTTGTTCAAATGTATGAAATAATGAAGATTCAAATGCATTTTTGGTCAAATTACTTGACATTTTGGTTAAATTTTATATTATAGATGTCTAGATTTTGGGAAAATATTTTAAAATGAAATTTACTTATTTTTATTTGGACAAAGTATGAAAAAGATAATAATGGTCAAAGTTGGGTACTTTTGTTTGGGACAAAGGATGATGTGAGATAATGTTCTGAATTTATCCCATATATTTAGTCAACAAGTTCAATTTTGTAAACTACATAACTAGGTGGAAAATGTATTAGTTTACACACAATGCATGTGCTAAATATACTCAAAGTGCAAATATTATTTATGATGAGCCAATAAAAAAAAGCTTGTCACAAAAAAATAAATAGGATCCTACTTACCTACCTATTTAAGCTTAGCAAGCTACCTACCTATTCCTACCTAACTATACCTACTTACCTACCTACCTACCAAATGGCTAGATTAAATTGAAATGTATAATATATTCCATAGGATTTATGACTAGGAAAAAAAAGAAAACTAATGGATAAACTACGTGTCCATATTCAGCACATAGTCATGTAGTCACGAATGGTATTTACGACTACAAACTTAGTCATGGGTGTAGTCATATTTGCCATGTTTTGGTGTAGTGAAGCTTGTTCACACATTTGTGATGGATTTTTGTCAATAGTTTGGAAGCTTTTTGTTTAAAAAATTGTTAATGATTGACATGTGTAAATTGAAACAGTTACCATACATGCTAATTAAAATTTATCTATCTATGGACGTAGTTATGAGATCCACCAAATTGGGATGTTTCATATCATATTCTTAGTGTCTTTGGAAAGCTTTCAACGAGAAAGGTGCATGGGCTTGGTTCCATGATGTTTGGACTTTTGGTACAAAATTTCTTGAATATTGAATGATTTTTCACTAAAAACTAAATTAAATCATTGCTGAAAATTTTGGAGGAATTGGAATGTGCCTTTGGTGTTGTTGGAAAGATATTGATGAGCAAATTTAATGGAATTTATTTGGTAAGATTTTGAATCAGAATGTGGGAGATATTGATTTTGAGTTATTTCTACCACTAAAAATTCAAATAAATTCCAAAAAACCAGGTTTTGGAAGGAAAAATTAGTTGAGAACGTGGGAACACTTGAATGCTTACCATTCAATTCAAGCATGACTTCCATTCATATTTGGTTGTTGAAAAAATCAATACATACATTATAAAATAATGTTCACATGTTGAGTTTCCCTATTTGTAATGGGTTCACACTTGGACCAATGTCATAGGCCACATTAGTAGATATGAAAGTGATAAATTTATCTCAATAATATAACATTATGAGCAATCATGTTTGTGGGAACTAGATTGCCTTATAATTAAAACTCCAAAACAACTAATATACAATTCAAGTTACACTGTAACCAAAAGAGAGAGGGTCTAGAAATCTAACAACACAAATACTATCCTCTATGGACCCTGACATCCATGCTCCTCAGGTCAATCCCACACCTACTGGCACCTCAGCATCTCCAAGATTCGAATTGCCTTCCTTCTCTCTCTGATCTTCAACAACTCAAAGACCGACATACACAACAACACAACAATCCCACCACATACATCTCCTCTCAGACACTTCCACACTGATGCAATGCAATGCAAAAAAAAAAAGATTCTTGTGTCTTATTCACAGGCTATGTACATTTCCGAAAACACAAGCATTAGCCTTCCCTTCAAATCTACCAAAGGAAAGATCTGACAGTTCTTTGGCTTAGCGATTTTCTCAGCCCCTCTCCTCAATTCCTCTCCTCTATCCTTCTACAACAGAAGCTCAACTATCCATTAGACGCAGCGGAAAAATCTCTAGCATAGCTAAGCTCTTTTCTACAGAACTCCCTAACTCCTTCTTTCTGCTTCCGCACTTTTTACCAAAATCTCCCTTGGCTCCTAAAAACCATCTTTCCTGATCTCTTTCTTCAGAACTCCGTTCGTTTCTTCCAGAAGCTTCTCCATTCCTCCAGTGCCGTTCCATCCCACTCACCCAATCCGCCGTCATTGCTCGCCGCCTTCATCAATCCGGCTCCATCATCCTCCATGAATGCCAGCCACCATCTCCTACGTACCATACAACACACACACAAAAGGAAAGAGGACATCCATGCACCCCATGTAGCAGTAATGAGTGTCGAAAACAAAAGGTGGCCGCCTCAAACAGACCTAGAACCCAAACACAGTTCAATGTTCACACTGAATCTGTCCACCTACCTTCGCATTGCAACACTATAATTGTCCCATGGAAATACATGGAATTAATAAATAAAATGCCATGTCAAAAAATCAAAGAGTTGTATTGTAATTGCAACATAAACATTTATATTGTAAAATGTACACACCATAGATATGGTTGTAGTTAACCATGTTTGATTTTGTTGGCAAGTTACTTTAATAACATGTGACAACTACATTACAACTAGAGTAAATGTAGCACCTAATTAGTGATTATTTTGTAACTAGTGTACAACCTTGAAACATATGATCATACCACATGTATGCATTTTCATTATCCATTTACATATGACAATTTCAACTTGTTTGTAATTAGTTGTCAACTATCCTTCCCATTGATATAATTAATTGTGCCACTACATTCTTAGTAGACATAAATACTACTTTTCCACTATTCTACTACTATTGTTCAACTATTTTATTATTGGTTTTCATTACATTACAACTCACAACATCATGTTGTCCTATAGACTTGTAAGACCATAAAATTCATTGAAGGTGGAAACCTACTTTCAAAGTGAAATTAAAAGCATTGTGTATATTGTACTAGCAATCTAATTAAGGTGTACACATGAATTTGCTTTTATATATTTTAATGTATTATACCCTAAATGTCTAATTGTTTCATTGACAAGGATTAATTCCTTCAAGTTGATCATGGGCCTATGCCTATTATAAAGAAATTTAAGATGAATTACAAAGGATATATTTTTTCCTTTTAACAATTAACATCTATTAAACATGTAAGCCAAATCAACCATGTCAACATGTGGACAACTAACATGCAACTAGATTTCAACTTGGAATATGAAAATTGAAAAAGATGAAATTTGGGCAAGAAACCCCTAAACAGATAACACATGGTAATAAATTGACATATCTCCCCCATTGCATTAACCACCCTCACACACTAATGCCTATTATAAAAAAACTCAAGATGAATTAAAAAGGAAAAGGTATTTTTTAAAAAACATTTTGTGCATTTATTAAAATTTTGGTAACATGCAATTACTAGGGTTTTTTTTCGTAATTTAGAAATAGAGTTGAAAGGTTGTCACAAATTTATTTGTTTGTTTATTTGAAAAACTTAGAGGTTGAAGGTTCTTGTTCTTGTTCTTGGAGTTTGAAAGCTTTTGTTCTTTTTTTTGAGGGCTGTAAATTTTTGTTCTTGTTTTTAAAGGTTGAAAGTGTTTTTCTTTTTGTTTTCAAAGGTTGAATTTTTTTGTTTTTGTTTTTGCAAGTTGAAAGTTCTTATTCTTGGAGGTTAAAAGTTCTTGTTTTTAAAGGTTGACGATTTTTTCAAAAGTAAAATGGTTGTTTTGTTTGAAAAATATAATCTTGAGTAGAAGAAAATGCACATCTGATGTTGTATAATTTGGTTAAGTGTTATAACTATGTCATTGAATGCATTGTTGTTTGTTTTGTATTAACCCAAATTAATACAGGTGAGAAGACAAGTTCCAAAACAACAAAAGTATGGTGAATTTTAACCTCAATATTCCAATTATGTGATGCATTTAGTTTGAAAATCATCATTGTATACAAGTGTAATTGATTGCAATTTAATTTGTATCAATGTTATGTATGTTGAATTTTTTGTGGTAAATAAGTTTTATTAGTGGCATTTTTGTTGTAAATTAGTTTCATTTAAATTGAAAGAATGCATATCTAAATAACTTTTGCATTTGTAAATTAGTTTTATTTAAGTTGAAAGAATGGACATTTATTTATATCTTTTGCACTATAATGTTTTGTATATGTTATTGATTTCATTTCACATGTGATATTGAATATCATGATGTGACAAATTTCAAGTAGACAAGGTGGAATGAAGAAACTATGGTGTAAGTTTCATTTCAACAAAAATAAAATAAAACATTAATTTATAGAAATATAATGTTTTTGATGGCAATGGTTGATTGTTGTGATTCATCATCTTTGTGATGACCTTTTGTTTAGGTAAAGGAATATTTCATAAAAATAACTTGGGCAATATATTTATATTATAATCAAAATTTATTTCCATGAAAAAACATTTAAAAACATGCACTTGTAATGCATTTTCCAACCTTGAATGTCAATGCATATAATTTTCAATTCGTTTCATGTTTATAAATAATGTTGGAATGTAATTTTGCACTATCAATCATAATTTGGACACTCATAATGTGTGTGCAAGGTTTGCACACTTGCACTATAAGTTGCAATTTAGTTGTTTCGTATTATTAAAATCAACTATCATACAACTACATTGGAACCCATAATTAAACACCTAGTTGCAAAAGACATCAACAAACTTTGTTTATCAATGGATGAATGAAAAATCATGCAACATTAAAGTTTGTCAATGGATGAATAAAACATCACACAAGCATAAAGTTCATTAATGGATGAATATGCATAGTAGTTATTTCATAATAATCATTTAATTGCCATTTGTAAATTGGCTACATTATAGTTACATACATGTACTACCTTGTGCCAATCTGAGTTGTCACATAATTGCCAATTAGTTGTAGCCATTCATGTGTTTCCATCACACCCGCATTTGCAAAAGAATTGCAATGAAAATCAACATAGTTCATCATTGACGGATGGATGGATGGATGAAAAGCAACATGGGTGTTTCCACATTACAGTGACCTTATATGGATGTCACAATGGTAATTTTTCTTGTATTTCTTAGATACAAGAAAATAAATAAAATAAAATTCATTGAAATAATTTTAAAAAGGACTCACTTAAATAAAGCTATCATAATCAACCTTCCAAGAATGAAAAAATCAAATCAAAATCATGGATAACTAATAAATAATGAACTTTTGAAATTTGCCCACATATTTTTGTCACACTTGCAAAATTCATGGATATGGACTTTTTATTTTACAATGTGTTGGTCTTATGTGTTTGAAACTTTGGGATATTGGATGAATTATGTTTAAGAAACTAAAGATCCATTGAATGAATGGAATTTGATTTTAATTTATTATGTTATGGAATTTTTTAAATCCCAAAAACTATAATTATTTTAAAAGCCTTCTTAAGCATTTAAAAAAAATATTGTTATTTTTTCTTTTGTGATATGTTTTATATGTCTTATAACAATGATTTGAAATTGGAAATGGAAAAAAATATTACTTTCAATATCATCTAAATATTCATATTCTAATTTGCCAAAATTGTGACACTCTAGTGTCCTTTTCACCCACGTCAACATGATGTTACAATGGTAGTTGCAAACTAATTTGGATTGAAATAAATTAAATCTAAACTCAATTCAAATTGCATGTAATGCCATTCAATATTTTCATTTTGATGGAACGTAATTTCCATTTTTTTCATCATTTCATCATCATTGGTAGTGCATACCAACATGTAGCCCAAGTTCATATTAGGTTTGTCCACATATGTTCATAAAACATTTCTTTAGGTGGGGTTAAAAATAAATGAAAAAATTGCTTGAAAATGATGGATTGTTCTTAATTAACTAATTAATCCTTTCATGGTTCAACATATATACAACAGAAATGAACTTTGAATAATGTTTTCAAGTGTTTTCAAGTGGGTTATTTTAGCATGCACACACCCTTTCCTTGCACATTAGGTGAAAATTTGTGCAATATTGTAGTTAATAAAATGTTGTCATGCCTTAAACTCTTAGTAACTACTTCTAGCTTGTTCTTGATGAATGTGTCATATAAAGCCATATATGTGCACTAGTCATAGGAATTAACATTGCAAGCTTTATATATATATATATATATATATATATATATAAGTGCATGATTGCATTCAAAGTGAGAAAAAAGTTTCATTGGGCATAGAAATTAAATCTGAACTTGCAAATAAACAAAAATAAGAAGGATCAAAGACTTGACAAATGTTTATTAAAATTTCATGTCCTACAATAATCTTTGGATATAAATTGAATGTTGACCTTTTCAATGATGTCTCCCCTAAAGAAAGTTAAAAGGATAATATTTCCAATTATTTTCAAATGACATGTAAAAATATATAAAATGAAAATTATTGGAAACATAAATAATAATTATTATTTTTTTAATAAGGCATTTAGAAGATGATTATGAGAACTTACCTAAAATATATTTAAAAATATCTTTAATTTTAATAAGATATTCTTATAATATTTTATTATTCGTAATGTACCAAAAAATACCTCATGTATTTTGTAAAATATACAAAGAATGGATTCCATATTGTTTTATGTTTTATGATGTTGCAAGATGGAACACATATTTCTTTTCATTTGACAACTTGAACAAATCTTTCTAACATTACATCGTGTATGGCCTTGCACCATAGTCTTCTTCACTTTTCATATTATGAATAAAACTACATTTGGATACAACTATGCATTAATTGTCTTTTACATGTTTAAGCATCTCCATGTCCTCATGTATCCTTGAGATTACGTTAAACTTGGACACTTAGTGTAAATTTTGGGATTTACGAGCTTCAAATGACCATTTTTAGATAGGTATTAGACTCTATTATTATTTAATTTTCTAATATATACATATTAAAGCCACCCTATATTAATTACAATATATTATTTCAAACTATTACATAATTTATATTATAATTAAATTGATTATTTGAATAAAATGAACCCTATTTAAAAACTAATTAACTTATAAGTTTTATCCGACAACCAATATATTGCACCCTATATTTTTACTTACGTATTTTTTTTAAAAACTAGTTCCTCCTCGGGTGTTAAACATATTTTGTTATAATTTTTCATTCCCATTAATGAATTTTTTTTGGGGGGTGCTTTTGGTAATTTCTACATGTGGTAATGTGTTACGACTTGTCTATTAGTGAATTATATGTTAAGTTATTGAATTTTGAGTGACAACTTATGCATTGTAAGGAATCCTACTAAAACAATATGTTGCGGTCAAAATTGACAACTTATGTGCGTGTTTTACCTCTTGATCTTGTGAATGTTGTCCCAATATCAAAACATGTTTGCATAGACCTTGTGGTCCATTACATTCCTAGATTAAACAATTGCTTGAAATGGTATGCTTTATCCATCCATTATCAACCTAGGGAGACTTGGTTGCAAGTTACGCAACATTGAAGGTTCAAACCCTTGAAAAGGAACATCCTTTTATCAATGTATTCTCAATGTAGGCCATTCATTTTGAGTTTTGAATATCTTTAAATGCAAAGTTCTTCATGAGGAGTTTATTTTAATGTTAATTCTAGGTGTGCAAGGCCCTTTAGTGTGGTGGTGTTCAATAAAATCCCTTTGTCAAGAAACATGTAATAATTTTGTTGCTTTGGGCAAAAAAATTCTAATAATTATTTGAAGGTTCTTCTTTAGGAGGCCACTTGTGTATCATTGAACAATTTTCAATGCCAAGTCAATGTGCCTTTGAGTTATTGTAAGAAGAAAATCTAAACCCTAGAAGGTTGATATGGGTAGCTCTTTAACATGTGTCTTGGGACCTTACTAGTGCCCAAGTTAAACTTGGTTGTGTGATATTGGTAAAGCTATGGGCATGAATCCTTTTGTTACAAATGCATTGTCCTTTTGAAAGAGAAAACATGAAACTCCAAGGCTTTACAATGGGGATTACTCTTTGATGAAATATTTGGAACTTCCCTAGTACCTAGGCCTGTTAAGCACTAATTAAACATTTTTTGAAATTGCCAAAAATTCTGAGAAATATTTACTTGGCATGCCGAAAATCTGAAAGAGACCCTAAGCACACTAGCTTCATTATTTAGTATAATGCCTAATTGTAAAGTACTATTAATTTTACTCCAAAAGTAAATGACAAAACAAGTAATATGCTATGATTCACTTTGTGCAAGGTCCCAATAAACTGATCCCTATTCATGAGTTCATTACATCTTTGATTTTATATGAATGATCTAAACTTTAAATAATGAAACTTCATACATCTTATGAGTGAAAAACACGAACTCTAGAGCAAAAAAATACTACAATGATATGATATCACTCTTACAAAGCAAATGTCAACTAATGTCCATGTCTTAATGGAAGATTTTCTAAAGGTAATCTACCACAATTTAGTTTGTCCAAGTTTCTAAAATTTCCATCAAGCAAATAAGAAGTACATGGAAAATCAAACTTGTTGAAAATTGATGCATGAGTTAGGATTTTCAAAGAGCTCAAGAATTCACTAATTTTTCTCCTCCCGCCCCCTCAATGTTTGGGGCCATGAACCTTTAGTCCACTTATTTAAGATCCTCTTCATTGAGAAACAAATGTGTACAAGCTTGCTCTTCAAAAACATTTACAACGAAACACACCGCATGAACTTTGTTTGTTTCAAGAAGGCTTTCAAAAAAGAAAATGAAAAGAAGAAACACTTGGGCAATTTAAAATCCAAATCTAGTTCTAGACTAGAATTTATACATCTCCTAGAACTATCAAATGATTTGATTCACTATAAGTAAATTAGGGTTTAGGGTTTATACTATTCCTAACCATGCTAGAGTTCAAATGTTTGTGGTGTCAATAATTGTTGTGAGCACCACAATTTGTGTTCTCGAGGAATAGTTTTTGCATATTACCTAATTACATATCCTATCCTATCATCCTCTAGAAAATTATAGACAATGAATGAAACCAAAAAAAGGAGCAGCTTGACAGCTCCAAAGAGCCAGCCATATGTTACAAATTATGAGGAGCATGTCATGAAAATAGATCTCAAAATGAGGGGAAAAGAGCACGCCTTCTAAGGTTGATTGCTGAGATTAGATTAGTAAATTGCAAGGCTGAAAATGCAATTGCAACAAGGTGAAAGTTAGTGCTGGGGGTTTAGGGTTTAGGGTTTAGTGACCCCCATATGATCAGATCTGTACAGATGAGCTAACCCTGATAATCCCAAAGCTGCACCATTCGTGGGCTGGAAACATCACCATAATCCTGAAATTTCACTCCTGTGGGAGTCCCCAAATTCCCGAAATTCCCACTGAAATTATGAGTCAGGGACAATGGTCCACTGAAATTATTGGCAAAATTAGACAACCCAGCACCTGGACCCATTGAAGAGAAATTACTAGGATTCAAGGAGAAAGCATTCGCATAGCCAGACTGCACATTGAGTTGTGATGCACAATTGCTGTTGTTGTTGTTGTTGTTGTTGTGGTGGTGGTGGTGGGATGTCAGTAGTCCTGAGAAGCTCAATGAACTCATGGAGGAACCTTGCATAATCCCAGACTCGGTTGCAATTTGCTGAAGAGCTGCACCACCAGAAATTCGTATCGGGTCTTGGAGACTGACATGCTCGTGAGGTACTCTTACCACATCAGCTGATGCTGATTCTGCTTCTTGACTCCTAAATTTCTCAGAATCATGCCATTGAGCTTCACCCATCATCCCGTGAACCCTAAATTTCTCGCAATCCTGCATCTGATGAGCAGCTTGACCCATCATCCCATGAACCCTAAGTTTCTCAGAATCATGCATCTGATGATGAGCTTGACCCGTCATCCCATGAGTTTGAACCAAATGTGTTGTTGCTGGATCTTGAACAATGTTAAGCTGATCATGTGTGCTGAAGCAGCTGGGTGTGAAACATGGCAGATCATCATCAGCATCATCCATGTTGTTCAGAACATAACCCTGCTCTTGTTGTTGTGAGAATTTGCCATGGTTTCTGAGAGCTAACCATGATCTTGACATGTAATTGTCATCATTTGTTGACTGCACCGCTGCTGCAGCATTCACAAGTCTAGGTGCAGGACTAATGGTTCTTGTTGCAACTGCTTCAGAAACTCCTTGAAATTGTTGCCCGGGCACTGACATCCTAGTACCATGTGCAGGATATTGCAGCTGGGAGTGTACTCTACCATCACTTGATAACAACTCCCTCATGAACATATTCTCAATTTCATGATTGCTGTTCTTCAAACTCGACGGAAAATTCGTCATGCCATGAATAGTTGAAGAGCTCATGATTGAATCCAGTCGGTTCATTCCAAGAATTGGGTTGACATGATTCTCATCATCATCAAGTTCAGTCAAGGCTGTACAAATCTGACCTGGGTCGTATGCTTCTGCTGCTGCTGCTGCTGCAGAAGAAGAAGACATATTACAGTACATAATCTGACCACAAGGCTCATGATCAGTCTGTAACCCTCCTCTAGTAGTTCTTCTTCTTCTTCTCTGCTCTAAGCTTGTGTTTTGCATCATGGTCACATGAGGAGGAGCTGCTGATCCAGGCTGCTGCTCATGATGAGAGCTGCAGCCTGATCTAGAGAATGCCTCCTCACTGCAGCTGCTCTCAGCCATGCTGATTGAACCCGAGTAACTGTTGTTGGAGTGCTCCTGGATATGCTGATGATCTAGTCTAGATGCAGCAGCAGCAATGTTAAATCCATGATGATCTCCGGCTGCCGCTGCCGCTGCCGCTGCAGCATACTCTTCCGCCTTATTATTCACAGTAGTCACATCAGACAAGGGAGAAAGAGTACTCATGGCGGCTGCAGCTGCACCAGCACCAGCTGCAGGTTTTGCAGAAGATCTGCATTCATGGACAGCTTTACTTAGTAAGTTGTCGCTGAAGCACCTCTTTGCTGCTTGCAGCTCTGCCATCTGCACAGCACCAACAAACGGTACAACCACTCCATCATCATCATCATCATCACAACCTTAAAACCCATCATCTTGGA
The DNA here is from genome assembly GCA_963920785.1 of Sphagnum contortum. NCBI lineage: Eukaryota > Viridiplantae > Streptophyta > Sphagnopsida > Sphagnales > Sphagnaceae > Sphagnum > Sphagnum contortum. The sequence continues at coordinate 17,690,718 of OY987283.1, read as the reverse complement.
ATCAATAGGACAAAAGAGCTTCAGAAAACTATGTCAAGCTGCTTGCTTGTTTGCTTGCTTGTTTGTTCAAAACCTAGAGTGCTAGGAAAATACATACCTGATCAATGTTGGTGCATCCTGGGGTGGATGAAAATTGAGAGATGGTTCCAGCCAGGTCACGCAGGAGCTCTGCAATGGGTTTATGAGTTACAGGATCGATGCCCATATCGCATAGTTTTTTCTTCAGCCTTGTGTTCCAATGGTTCTTTATATCGTTGTCAGTTCGTCCCGGCATCTTTGCAGCTATCAAAGACCATCTGCAACCATGCAGAAGAAGAAGACAATATAGATCCCATGATCAGCTGCTGCTGCTGGACCTCCGAAGTACTTGATCTGATCATAGCTAGCCTCTGCAATATTCTAAGCTAGTAGCTAGTACCATTTCTGTGCAGTTCTAAGAAGAATTGGCATGGCAGCTGCTAGCCGGAAGAAGCTCATGATCTGCAGTTGTAGCTAGTGTTGGGATTAGCTATCAATCTATCTAGAACTGATCTGCTGTGAGGTTGCAGCAGGATTTCCTTAATCCTTGCATGATGATGAACGTCAACACTGAAACTATTGCAGAAGAGAATCAAAACTAGAGCTCAGCTAGTGTACTACCTGCTGCCGTGCGTTGCATGGAGCTTGACGATGAGATCTTCTTCGTCAGCAGTGAAGCTCCCATGTCGTATATCTGGACGTAAGTAGTTAGTCCACCGCAGTCGACAGCTCTTCCCACATCTCTGCAAACCTGCAGTAGTTTGTGCGCATTCATGACGGAATTTAGTCTTTGTTACGAAGCTGCAGCTAGTCTCGAGCTGATCATGACCTAGGTCATCAGCTTCGCCAACCTATTTTATACCTATCTACGCACATAGATCTCGTGGAGTCTGAAGCTTTGCTTGTTGAATCTAGAAGACGAGAATTTGTGTAAGTACCTGCTTTCTTCCCGACGCTGCGCCAGTGGCCAGTGCCATAGGTCTCAACATAGATTCGAAGCTTCTGGTCTTCCTCAGCTGTCCACGCTCCTTTCCGAACATCGTCGCTTGGCTTCGACAGTCTCGTCATAATCTCAGCAACTCCTTAGACTGCAAAATTAGTATTCAATACTTTCTGCAGTAATAACTCTTTTTTTCTGTTTGCACCTCAATAGTTCCAGTTCAAGGTCGCAGCTTTTTCTTTTTGTCTCAGAGGTGCTTGATCAATCTAGCTAGCCAGGAGCAGCAGCTTCCTGCAAGCCACTGAATCAACTGCTACTTGTCGCTAGCTTCCGTGCCAGCTGGGTACCTAAAACACTACACTAAGCCCGCTCCTTTAGAAAACCCAAAAGAAAAGGGGGAAAAAAAAAACACTCAATCGGATCTTCGACCAGCTAGCTCATGAATTCTGCAAGCTTATCATTAAGACTAGCTAGCTGCGTGATAATTCTTCTCACCCAATACAGAACTGCCATCAATCTACAGTTACTCAACCAAGTACAAATTGAGCAAATGCGCAATCAGCTGATCACAAAATATATCTCTTATAATACAACTAACTACCTGTAGATCAGCGGAAATGGTAATTTTTTACGAGAAAGAAAACAAAGATCTAGCGCATGGTGGTGGAAGCTGTAATGGAATTAAAGATTAACGAGAGAATTTGATCTAACACTCGAGATTCAGTTCAAATTTCTAGTCTTGAACGAGTCTCGAACTCCGTAACCAAAAAAAACAGAAGGAGCTTCCAGCAGCAGGAAGAAGGCGGAACGAAGTCTATATATAAGAAGAACCTGATCATGAAAACCAGCTGCAAATGGGTTTTGTTGCAAGGAAGACGGATTGCTGCAGCACAGGAAGACACTTAAGAGTGCGCTGGTGATAGCTATGACGAGAGACACAGAGAGAGAGAGAGAGAGAGAGAGTGTGCTCTTCACTAGCTCCCTGAGTTACGGAATCACTGAATTTGTGGTAGAAGAAATGGGGGGGGGGGCGGGGATGGATAGATGAAGGGGATGCACGCACGCGATCGAGCGAGCGAGAGAGGTACAGCAGAGAAGCAGAAGAAGACGAAGAAGAGAGCACAACAACGTGACGAGCGAGTGAGCACGACGACGGCTACCCGTGCTCTGACACGAGTCGAGGCTGGACCCGTGGGGGCCACCGGGGGCGGACCGCCCGGTGGGGACAATTTCTGGGAAAAAGAATTTTTGTTTATTTCCTCCGCTCTTGGTGATTCGTTTGGTTAACTAGAGAACCGGAATTGATCGATAACCGGAAAACCAGTGCCAAGAGAATGGCCAACGGCGGCAGCCGTAAACTGGTCCCCTCTGGATGTGTCACCAGCAGGGCCCTGGTGGGGAGCAGGAAAATGACTCTTTCTCAGCAATAAATGATTGTTTTGTCACTGGTCAACTACAATGATTGGCACAGGTGGAAGAAAGAAACTAAAGAAGAGTGCATCCTGGATGTACTACACTAGTTACTCATCCAGGGCTGCCTTCCAGCAGACTCAATCTACTACTAATGTACGCACAATAGAAAGTAACATTTTGGAATATAGAAAACATAAAACAAGCAAGTTTTGGCCCAACAAAATGGTTTTAGCCTCGCATTTTTTTTGGACACCATACCCAGGAGGCTGGCAAAAGGCACAGCCCAAAATAAAACCCTCGAGCAGTTTGTAAGTCTTAAATTGGTAGGGATTGACGTAATCTGTCGCTTATGGCCGTTTATACAAATAGCATTTCCTGAAAACCTGCCAAATGGCAGGGTAAGTCCTTTACAGGAGAGGGAGTCGGTTGTTTTGGGCTTGTTGGGGAGGGGGGTGAAGGGGGTTTTCTTTTTCTCTTTTTGTTTTTTTGGTGAAAGTTGAGTTAGTTGGAGAGTTTGAGCTTGGAGGAGTGCATTATTTGAATGGCACGAGTCGTCGTGTAGGGAAAAAATAACTGAGTGATTGAACATGTAAAAAAAGTCCTTGTGGGGGAATGGACTATCTTCATGTGTGGAAACATGGGTGGTGAGGAGCCACGAACAAAAAGGACTCAAATTAACACCCAATATACAAGCTACTTAAAATTTTCAGCATATATGTGACAAAATTTGAAACTACACTCTTCATGTAAATGATACTACAAGGCTCACTCAGTCTTTTATTTTATTTTTGAGATTTTTGCATCTATGTGAGACAGAGCATATTTCATTGTAGCAAGATTCCATTTTTTAATCCAAAAAAGTTCCCCATTTTCCAAGGAAAAAATTGTCTGAAATTGTAATATATCTACACTATAGGTGTTCCAATAGATCGCCCAACTAAATTTAATTTATAAAAAAATTTGTCCTCTTTGGCATGTAACCCTAAATCTCAATGTGTACGATCGCTAAACCACTTACCTTACAAAACTGAAAAATAAATCCCTCTAGACTCAGGTTACCATTTGCAAAAACATAAAGAAACAAATGAAGACAAGTTTTTTGAAACCTTTTGTTTATCTTAATGAAGACCATTGAAAGTCTCAAATGACCTCGATTAGTTGGTGTAGAAAATCCAACCCATTTGAAACTTAGCATTTGATAGATGAACTTGCTCAAGTTTAAATTGCTGAAAGTAGGTTAATTGGCTTGTAGAAATGAAAGAATATAAAGTTAGAGAGCGGTAGAGTTCTATTTGAATTTCGCAAGATACGCAAAAGGGCAAATCACCCTTTGTGCCCTCAAAAAAGATTTCAAGGACATCGACCGACCGTGTGCTTGCACCTCTTCTACTTGAATATAATAATATCAAATAATAGAGAGTCAAAAGCTGAACTTTTCAAAAATTAAAATTCCAAAACCAAGGCAAAGATTGAGTTCAAGACACTAAAGTTGAAGATCATAAAGAGAGAGAAATTTGGCTCTTTCTTTTTGACTCAAAAAAAAGAGGTATTTGACATTTTAGCTTTGAATTGGACATCCCTATCCCAACCCGTGTATAGTGTAGTGATTTTTATTTTTTTTTGTGGCAAAAATTTGTCATTTTGCTATTGAAAAGAAGTCTCAAGTAACATTGGCCAAGAGAACTTTTTGGAAAATTTTCAAAAAAATTGTCACATTTGAAGGACCAAAGTTATGAAATTGTCACATTTTTTTGAAGGATTTGGGGCAGATGTCTAGCTTTCTTCTTTTGAAATTACCATGTTTAGCTAACATGTTCTAATGGTTTGCCAACATGTAAGAGGATTCTTAGATTTTTTAGGACTCTTTTTATCTAGATTTGGCTAAATCCTCTTGTGATTGATTGTCATTTTTGGTGCAACATGAGAAAATTGGAAAAACAAAGAAAAAAAAAACATTGGTGTATTGCAATTATTTGATAATATTGACAATTGTTTTTTGAATTTTAAAAATCAAAGAACCGACAAAGAACCTGAAGAATTGCCGCAATAACTAGCATAGGTTAAGTGCCATTCTTGAAGCCCTCACAACACAGGTACCCGTTTTGATACCCGTGTTGCCTTGTGTATCCCTACAAGAAAGGATATCACCTTTGACATCCTTGCAATTTCCAAGCATTTCCAAAAAAAGAAGAAGACAAGCTTTAATTGTGTTGAACATAAATGACACAACATGTTATTGTAATTCTATATGGTGAATTCCTTAGTAGTGCATTTCGTCAAGAGCCATTTGATAATATATCCAAGGTTCATCCTAATAAAATAATACTTCAACTTGTTCTTTTTATATTAAGGGTTATCATGCAATTATGACCAACTCAAGCCATAATTGATTGTAATGTAATTTTAAAGACATTGGCCACTCCCCGAGTCATAGTAAATTCGATCAAAACATGCATTTAAAAATTATTGGGAAAAGAAATAAAAGCAAGGGGAGAGACATGTTCTCATGTCTTTACATGTCATGATAACAAATCATCAAGTCAAAAGTGGTTTGGATTCGTGGCCACCTCCCAAGTGGGTCACTACATTCATCACTAGGAAATATAGTAGACATTACTTACAAAAAATCAATAATCACAAATTAGAAATGTGTGTATCTCAAAAGTAAGCTTTGTGCCAAAGAATGGGGCTTGATTGCGATGTTGGAGGATGATGATCTTGCAATGTCCATCTTTGAACTAAAGAAATTGCCTTGAAGGTAGTGAAATGCTCATTCGTGTTCAATTAACAAACTTAATAACCATTTTTCTCCACCATAATATCATAAAATATTCAACAATGGATAATCTACATTAAATCGAAACATGACTCTTTCTCTCCCCCATGTTCAACCTACCTAACATGATTACATGTTCTTGAAGTAATAACAAAGTTGAGTAAGAAGAAATTGATGAATGAATGATTCAAAGTTTGTGATCAAACCCAAGTGGTTGAGTGTTTCTTCACAAACAACTACATTGAGCTCAATTTGTTTTTTGCTTTTTCTTGAATGTGGAGTAGTTCTCAAAGTATTGATAACAACAACAACGTGGTCGCTTAAATCTTAAGCATTGAATTCATAAAATGTGTTTTAACTCATTACTACATCCAAATCATTCTTCATGGATTCATAGTGACCAAGACTCACCATGTTGTCTTGAGCTTGCATGAAACAAGATGTGAAAATAACAAAATAGACATTCAAAAGTGTTCCATAACTATAAACTTTCTCCAAGTTCCCCATGACCAAAATTAATGCCACCAAATAGAAGACAAGTAATTGGAAATTGGTTTATGAAACTCATTATAAGACAAAGTGGGTATACGTAAAATTGATTATATAGACAAACTCATCTTTGGTGCAAAAGGTTGAGAAAATTTTCATTTATTTTATTTGTTCCAATAATAATCCCCATTTTATAATAATCCCAACTCAAGAGAAATTTATTGTGATGAAAGGGCCCCATATTTTTGCTTATTCTTTGACCTTCTTGTTGCTTACAATAGCTTTCAATACCTATGACTTCGAAAGGGTGATCCAATGTTTCATGGTACCATTGGAAAGCCCTCAATGAGTAGGGTGCCCCAATGTGATTTTGTAATGTTTTAGACCTTGGGTGCAAGAGTTATTGTTGAATATTGAACAATTTCGTCAAAATCAAAACTAAACTTTTTAAAGGGGAACAAGGCCAAGCTCGTGATACTATTCAAAAGCCTTTAATGAGTGGGATTTCTTGGAGATGATTTTGTAGTTTTTGGAAATAAGGCTGGGGAGAGATATTGAATTTTGAATAACTTTCCTCACTAAAAATTAATTTTAAATGAATCATTATTTTTTTCAAAATTGAGCTCAATTTTCATCATCTTGCTCACACTTGAAATAATTCCATAATCTTATTTACATTTGGACCAATAGCACAAGCCACATTAGTGTACTTAAAATTTTTATTTTTTTTCATGAAGTTCCCAAACAAAATGAATTTTACAATTCACAATAATATCACCTAATAAGTATATTGTCACTCCCTTACAAGCTCCAATTTTTTTTTTCCCCAACAAATGTTGTCATTATTTCCAGAAAAAGATTGGGAATATTTTGGATTTTTTTTTGGATAGTGTAAATTTGACTAAATTTGCTAATATTTTGGGGGAAAATTTCACAAAAAAATTCCATATCACAACATGGAGATTTAAATAATTAAATTTTTAATTTTAAAAAAAAACTCTGCAAGTTACAAGCTACAACAGGAAGAGAAAATCAAAAGGAAATTTTTAAAAAAAAACCTCCCTAGAAATATAAAAATAAAAAAAATAATAAAAATAATAACCTCCCTAAAAATAACCTTAAGTAAGTAGCCACGTTTGACCATTTCCTGTGTGTTTTTTTACCACACGTTTGTTTTGAGTTATTACCACGTTCTTGAGTCCGCCGGGAGAAGAATGACAAAAAGTAACTTACGTTTTTACTGAACGTTTGTTACCCTCGACGAGTCTGGCGGGTGACTCCAGCATCTGCCGACACGTGTGGGGATTTTTCTCTTTTTCTTTTTTTCATTTTTAAAAAAAAAGAGGAAATGTAAGTATTAAATATATATTAACACTAATAATATTATTAATGTTGTAAAAGTAATATTTATTTTTATAATGTAATTCGAATTTTTTTGATTTTTTGATTTTTTGATTTTTTTTTTTCAAATTTTGTGAGGTAATAAGTAGGTTGTCTATCATCCACAAGAGGACTTAGCCAAATTTGGCTAAATGTCAGAGAGAAAAGTAAAAAAAATTCTAGGATTCCTATTATATTTATTTTGGCATCTTGTTGGAACCTATTGTCTATATATGGCGAATTCAGACTTTTTTTTTTCCTCATAAATGTGGCAAATTGGGCCCATTTTTTTTTTTCCAAAAATAAAAAAGTCTTTTGGTATAATAATTCCCACCTCCATTTTTTTTTGAGGTGAGGATGTGAATTTTTCCCATAAAATAAAATAAAATAAAATAAAATAAAATACTCCTCCATATAGACTCAACAATAACCCTATTTATTTTTCTTTCTTCTGCCCCTCCCAAAACATTTTTGGGGTGGCTTCGGGCAGTACCTAGGTGGCCATGATTGTCCTACAATTCAGGGCAGCTTGCCCCCACACTAAATAAATAAATAAATAAATTCTTTGTAGGGTATTTTGAATAGGTAGGGGCAATAGGTACCCACACTCTTATGAATTTTAGGAATTATAATTTTATTTTCATATTTTTATAAAAAAATAAAAAAATAAAAAATAATATATCATTCCTAAAAACATAATATAAATTTATATAAATTTTATTTATATTTTCATTTAACCAATTAGACGGCTCAATATGCACCCACGAGGGCCCTACTTTTTTTCCTTGAGGGATTTAAGGGGGGGGGGGGGCTACAGATGTGAGGTTTAAATTTTGGGATTTTGGTGTTCCTAGTGTGTTCCCAAAGGTTATCAATAGTTCTCAATGTCCATCTGAACACGTTCCCCATGTTCCCAATGTGTTCCAAAAGATGTGTGGAATAGCACCACACATTGAACCATGAATTTTTTTTGGCCTAAAGTCGAACTTCCATAACAAAAAATAATTCTATTTTTTGGGATTTTTGCGTACACAAATTATCTCTTGATTTTGCCCTAATTTAAAGGCAAATATTTTTTTGGTTATAACATTATTGGGGTTTTTTTTTGGGGGGGTTTGAATTTTGGCAAGGTAGCCTCACCCTAAGAATACCATCTTTGCTTTTTGAGGGGCACATGCATCAGTGATTTTACTCCTTTTCTTTGAGGAGAACCTTTAAATTTTATTTTATTTTTAGGTTTCCAAAATCATTTGGAAGAGAACCACATTAAAGTGGCTTTGGGTGGAAATCTAACCTTTGAAAAAAGAAGTCTATAAAGCTTGCACCTCATAAGCAAGCTTCAATTGATGCACCCAAAACCCTAAAAAGAAAAATGTATTCCTCTCTTTCATTTCTTAACCAAAAATGTGTTTTTTTTTGAAAAAAAAAATTCCTAAAGGGCATCACTCTCAATTGCAAAACTCACAATGGTTTCAAAATTTTATATGGACAACCAATTATCATAGATATAATGGCCCTTAGATCCGATAATCATCTCGGCCATTAGATCTTTGGAAAGAAGAAAGATGTTATAGTCCATCTAGGGTTTGAATTTAGGCCTTGACTCTCAACGGTTTCTCCAAAAGTCGAACATAAAAGAAAGGCCACATACAAAGGATATCATGTACTCGTTCCCCCATCTCAATTATGAGGGATGCACAAAGTAAGCAAGGGTATGGGCCAATATATTCTTCCTAAAACTACAACTCGAGTAAAAGAACCCAAGCAAGCAAGAGATTCAAAAAATTCGGCCGGCCCCCTCCCAAAAGGCAAAAAAAAATGTTTAAGCAACTTTTTGCATGGACCGTCCCAATGCCCCAAAAACACTCTTGTCACTTCTCACAAACAATAATTGGGCATCATGGGCATGTCGAGATTCAACTTTGAACGAGCCCCTTTAGTAGTGAGAAAAATAATATTGACTACAAAAATTTTAATGTTGGTGAAATATTTTTTGAATGGTGAAATATTTGAGTTTTTCCATATAATTCTTCTTCTTTTGCCATTAAGATACTTTGTAATGTAAATGGCAAGGTCACACTTTGACACACACCCCTTGTTGATTATGTTAAACCCGTGTGACATGGGGGGTGGATTTAAAAGTGTAAGGGGATGCTCCAAGAGATCAAATGCTAAACCTAAAAAAGAAATACCTTCTCAAGATCGTTATTTTTTTAAAAATCAACATGAATCTCATCCGCAAAACATTTTAGACCGACCACCACGTGATATACACCTAAACCCTTAAACCCTAAACCCTAACAATCAATAAGTGCTCATTTTGACTCATGCGATTAGCAATAATCTCTATTGAGATAAGCACAAGTTTGACACCCACTACGTAATATATGGATCATTTTAAACATGCAAAGGCTTCCTTCATCATATAATGCCCTATTAGGTATGCTCCTTATGGCACGTAGGTTCAAAGTTCAAACCAGCAATTGTTGAAATAGAAAAAATGTTCATGAACTCGCAGTTGGAAGTAACACGTGATGAACATTTCCTCAACATGTGGGGGACCTAATGAAAACTACATCATTACCACCACCGTGTTCTCTCTCTCTCTCGCTCTCTCTCTCTTCATTAAAATTCTTTGCTGATGTGTTGTTGAGCGCATGTTGTTTCACAAGAAAGACTCGAATGTAGATCACACATGGCACAAAGAAAGTGGAGATGAGAAGAAAGACAGCGCGCACATTCTTTCTTACTTTCTTTGTTTTCCTTCACCGTGCATTCTCTTGTGTATTATTTCATTCGTGTCAGAGTTTTCTTGAACAAAAGAATTATCGCTCTTTTTTTTGAGTCAACCTTGCTTTGCAGTGTGTTTTTTGGGGGCATTCTTCGAGGGGAAAAAGGGTTTGAGTCAAAAGCATGATGATGATCTCACAAGAATCAAATTTTTTGCAATTTTGAAACACCCAACCCACGTGGAAGGGGAGCACTCGTCTCTTGTTCCAATAATTTTTTTGTTGTTGTGATGGGGCCAATCAAAGTGACTCCTTGCACGAAAATTAGAAACACCCATGTGGAAGATTCGTGAACTGGTTATATGAAGCAAATTCTCTTTACCCCTAAACCCTAAAACCTGGCTGGAAATGAGGTTGGTGGTAAGGGAAGCTGCTATGCTCCTCCTGGACTCTGCAGAATCAGCAGCTGGAGGTGATGTGCAGATGGTGCAAAGGGCGTTTGTTGGCTTTGTTCAAGAAAAGTTTGCGGAATCTGGAAGCAACTTATAGTAATGATCTGGTTGGGACCGATGACTCCTGACAATAAAAAAAGTTAGTGTTCTTGTTTGGAGTAGAAGGCAAAAGATGCTCACCCTCAGCTTCAATAATTGAAGATTTGGGCCCTTGTTTTTGTTGTTGTTGGCTTTGCTTTGCTTTGCTTTGCTTTGCTTGCAGTTTCAAACCCATTTTATAAAAAGAAGAAGTCGTGGTGTCATGGTGTCTACCCAGATGGAGCTAACAAGTCCTCTCTCTTTTCAAGCGGGTGGGTGTCATGCAGCCTTCCTTAGGAACACTGAGAACTTTCCTTGGGGGCTGGCTACACTGCTTTTTGCCGGCACTTTCAAGCTGTAGGAGATTGTCCTCATTGACAAGTTTTCATGAGATGTCAACAAAATGATGAGTTTGAAAGTTTGAAGGGAAGGGGCGCAAGTGCTTGAAGTGTCACGCTTTGGTACATATTACCATCACTTCAGCTTTCAAACAAATTGCTCCTCCCTATAAGCAATTTGTAGACTTTATCCTTTTTGTTCTTTTGTGTGTGTGTGTGTGTGTGTGTTGTGGGGGCAAGGGCGGGGCCAAGGAGATGTTGAAGCTAAATCCATGTAAACTTTGAAGGCCCCCAAGGATATCCTTCCATCCTTCTTTTGATTTTTGGAAGGATCCACCATATCAACTTTCCACATATGGGTGGGTTTGATTTTTTGGGGCAATCGCTTTTGCAATCATTTACATCTTTGAGGGACCATTGTCCCATTTTGTGTTCTTCTTCATGAAGGAGAAGGGGGAACAAGGAACAGAAAAAAGAGATATAAAAAGCAAGAATGTAAAAGCATAATATGTCTCATATTTAGGCCAAGAGTTAAGGACTTCTTGGTGCATTGTAACAACAAAAGATGAACAAAGTGATGTGGCCACACCACAGGCCCCTCTACTACTTTATTGTAGAAGAGCCTCTCCTCCTCAACTCCTATTTCTATTTTTGTTTGAGGCTTGCAACCCTAATTTCCCAATGTCCACTTAGTTACCTGCCTACCATTGAAAGTTATCCACCCAACAACTTTGGCTGAGGCATTTATCAGTGTTGGGTGGGTATCAACTTCTGGGGGACTTATCAGTGTTGGGTGGGTATCAACTTCTGGGGGATTTATCCTTGTTGGGTGGGTATCAACTTCTGGGGGATTTATCCTTGTTGGGTGGGTATCAACTTCTGAGGGTTTTATCCTTGTTGGGTGGGTATCAACTTCTGAGGGGTTTATCCTTGTTGGGTGGGTATCAACTTCTGAGGGGTTTATCCGTGTTGAACATACCCGCTGACACTAGTATTGAGTTTCTTTTTAAATATTTTCATCCAGCTGAAGTTTTAATGCAATCTTGAAAAGAGGCCAATTGCTCAATTTGGTTCCAATTGCAGTTCCAACAAAACTTGGAAACTCCAATCTAGGCATCTAAAACCTAACCCATAACCAAGACCAAAACATGCCAACAAATTGGTTTATATTTACTATTCACATTGTTATAATTTTGACATGAAGTTGGTGCTACTTCAAGTCCTTACTAGGTATGTATAGGTGTAATGCTCATATTATCTCATGCCCCTCCAAGGCAAGTATTAGTATGAGGTTGATAACTTGATATTACTTTAGATCATAATAGGCTTGTTAAATCTTTGGTACCAAGACTCGTATCAATTTATATACTAAGGTTCCAACCTTGAACCAATGTTCTTTTTAGAAATTTTTTAATGTAACATAAGTGACAATTAATTCCATAGGAAAACATAGAAAAAATGGCGATCTTCCTTGGGATGATCTAACCAAATATGGCTATAAACCATATATGAAATGCAATTTAAAAAATCAAACTTCTATATTCATGGTTACACACTAAAAACCAAATATAAAAATTTGGCAACTTTTACTCCTTTCGTCAATTGAAACCTTTCGAAATCATTTCATTTTTCATTTTTCATTTTTTCCTTTTGGGAAAATTTTCTTTTTGGTGAGAGAAACACCACCTTGAACCGACCCAATAGTAGAACTTATCCCCAAACATGAAGCTACAAATCCATGAAACTTTGGAATGTATATTTGTCTCTTCTCTTCAACTCAAGGTTTACGGCTAATGATATCAAAATTTTATTTCAACTTCTTATTTTCTTACAAAATTAATATTTTTTAATAGTTACTTTTTTGGTTGTGGAATTAAGTCAAATGAATAGATGTTTGACATATTATCATCTTGTAATCATGATCCACTTAAACTTTGAAATTGCACAAATATTGAAAACTCCAAAACCAAAAATTGTCTATTTTTTCCTCTTTTACACACTCCTCTAGCTTTTAACTTCCCACAATCCCTATTCATATTTGTGTTCAAACACTATAGACTTAGTTTTTTAAAGCCCAACATAGAGCAATGGGTGATTTTGATTGATCAAAAATCATACACATTTCAAATATTGGGAGAAAAACAAAGCATGAAAACTTAACAATTATTTCTCTCCTTGAATATTGTCATGATAATTTTGTATGTTGGTGCCCCATATTAGCAACAAAATGGTTTTGATTCCAACTATTTGGGTAAACATGCCCATCATCAAACATTGGCCCATCACCAAACATTGACCATATCTTAATCAATTCTTGTCCTTTTTTAATGATCTTCATGATTATGGCTCTATCAAACAAAGGTTTGCAATTTTTTTTTTACTTGAAAGGGAAAGGAGAAACAAAGAAGAAGGACAAGGAGGACAAGCTATCCAAATGACAAAATGTTTGAAAAGAACTAGACAAGAATTGGACAATATACATTGACGAGTATTTAAATGCCACAAATGGGGCAATCAATATGGTAGGTTAATTAGAAACAATCATTTTCTTTTCAAGGAGTGTTTAACAACCACAACATCCTACATGAAATACAAAAGATAAACCCATTTTGACGCCACTATGGCATGGACTTCATCCAAAATTTGACATACATGCCATTTTATTGTTGTGCCTAAAACTATTTTAAGCCAACCCTTGTATCCTTTTCAAAGTTTGGTGCACCAAGTAACCCAAGAAAAAAAATCATAGATTTTTCAAATATCTAATGGTCATCTTAATCAAAATTATAAATCAAACTAAGTTATATGTATACATCTATCCATTCCATTTGAATCCTATTGGAATGGATTTTAAACCATTTATTCATGAGTGAATCAATTAAGTTATAATAAGACTAAATACTTTCTTACATTTGCATAGAGACAAAAATCATTAAAATTGCTATTGATTTTAATAAACAACATCTAGATTGATTCAGAAGTGAACTCAAACTCAAGGACTAAACATATGGTGCAATTTAATTCAAAATAGGAGAAAATGCCAAAAATTCTCAAAGAATATTTTGAAAGATTCTATAGTTTATGTCACATAATAAAAGAACATTACACAACTTGTGACATATCAAAGTTCAACCTCAAAAATATATTTACAACAAAAAACTGTACATGATTCATAGACTACCCACAATTTCTTAGGATTATGCTCACTACACCCTTTGCTTGCATGTATTGGATTTTCATTATTTCATATGTTCAAAATTGGTCACAATATTTTGACATCAAACAAGCTTCACAATGAAACAAAGTTAAAAATGAAATATTGGAACCCCTCTTGTCTCAAGACACAAAGTGAATAAATATTATGTTGGTTAACAGCTTGACCTTCCATGTGGAGGATGAATGAAAGAATTATGTCATAAACTTCCAAATTTTCAAGCAATATTATTTTGAATTGAAGTTAGTTAAGGCAATTAAGGGTTAATTCAATCATTTCAACATTAATCACCTCCCACAAAAAAAAATGAAAAAAAACCAAACTAGAAGAAAATTTGAAGTAAGATTTGTTAGAAAATATAGGGACATTTGTTAATAATTTTGGGAACATCCACTTAGTTCTATAAGATCTATGGAACAACTATGAAATCACTTTATTAGGTTATTGAAAGTAAAACATATTTATGCATATCTACAAAACATTCCATTTTCAATAACCTAATAAAACTATCTTTAAAAATGATGATAATAAGGTCATTAGTCATGACTACTCACCTTGGTTCACAATACTAGTCAACTCCATTACCACTCATTTCAAATCATAATACATTATCACAAGTTCATTTGATTTGATTTCCCAATTTTGATCCAAGGTTACCTTCATCGGAAAATGAAAAGTGGATTCAAATTCAAATGTTTATGTACATAATCCAAACAAACGAAACAAATTTATAGAAAAAACACATTTCTAATATATAGATATTTATTTAAAATGTATATTAACAATTGCCTAAATTATTGTTTGGTAAGCTGAAAGCAACTTCATGAATCACCAATTTAAGGCATCTAAAGTTCATTAAACATCTCAAAATGTCAAAAGTATTATATGAATTTCATAGCTTTAAGAAAGGTTTGCTAACTGTTTCTTTAAACAAATGATAATTTAATTAAATTGTTATATTAGATTTACATTGTTAATATTTTACATTTACACTATTTTAACTTATGACTTAGATATACTCAACAATGTTACTAATTGAATTAAAGTTACATCTATGAATGATGATGCATTCTTTTTTCCATCCCTATAATGACAAATTCTATTAAACAATGTTGACTTGGTTGGATAATGGTATTGAAAATTTGACTAAATATTCAATACATTTGTTTCAAGTGAATTTTCATGTCCATTTGCTAATATTATAACCTTTTCAATGGACAAGATATATTGGGTGGCTTATGCGATTGAGCACAAATTTTAACATAGCTTTTACAAAAAAAATAACTATTTTTTTAATTGAATTTTCAATGAAAAAATTATTCAAAATTCAATATGCTTTCTTGTGTGCCATATGTTTAAAAATTATGAAACCACCTTCATGCACTTTTACACATCCAAGGCTTTCCAAAAGTACCAAAACCAGATTCCCAATTTTCTAAATTCATTAAAGAAATATTGAATTTCTAGTGATGAAATTACTCGTTACTCACAAACTCCTACATTGCATGACTTTCTAAACATTACAAAATCAATTGAATGCAATGTTGGTATTTCAAAGTTTTCATGGGCCTCCAATAGTACCAAGAATTCAACCTTGAATTAGAAGTCCCATTGTTTTGGAGATCTCAACATGATGAAACGAACATATTTGTTAAACCTTAATAAATGGATTTTTCAATTTTAGTCATGCAACTCTTGTATCAAAAACACTTTTCTACTTCAAATTTTTTAATCATTTTTCATTTTGAAACAAGGATGTGATTACTTATTTTTTCATTCCTTCCTTGTAAATTTCAAGAAGGGATGTATATAAAACATGATTTAATATCTTCATAAATTTTAGTAATTATAAGTGAAAAACAACAATATCATGATTTTAGTTTAGTTTTTCATGAGATCAATTTGTCTTGACATTGCCATGAAACATCTATAAATTGTTTGACATTCATAACGATGGTTGTAAATTGCAACTTTTCTTTAGATATCCTATATCTAGATCTTAATTACTTAAAATTGGAATGCAAAGACAATTGACAACACATACACTACCTAACATTCATGTCTACGAATTCAAAGTTTTAAAGATGAATATCATTCTCAACAAGAAAATTCATTAAAAATTTCTTGGTAAATTGGCATTTTATTGCTTTAAACTAAACTCCATGTTTTAAAAAGTCTCAAAAGTTTCAACTTTTTCATTACCTTTTTTCTATAGGATTGAAAATTTCTCAAATTCACAAAATTGGTGGAACTTTGATTGGATCGACCTACAAGGAACACCCCAAAGAACAATAAAACTAGTAAAAATAACTAAATAATATATATTAATTTTTTTTTGTAATTATAATTTATTTTCCATGTTTATCCATTGTATGCCAAAATATCCATAACTAAATTACTCCTCCTCAATTAATTATCTACTAAAACTTCAAATAAAATAACATATAAGGTGCCTTAAAAAATTATATGTATTTAAGAAAACCAAAACTTGTTTCAAAAGTGTTCTTGATTAAATAATTTAGGGAAAATAAACACTATTATTAAATGTTGTTACTTTCTTGAAACTTTTTGTAAGGGATTAAAAACATAAAAATTCAAAATATTTTTTATCTCATTAAAAAATTGAAGGCTACACAACATGGGTAGTGAATTTACTTAAAAAAACTAATGTCCCCTCTTGAAGTGTCTCCTATATTTTCTTAAAGTTTGATGGGTTTAGTAAAATTTAACATGATGTTCCTTGTGGGTCCACCCAATCATATTTTCACCCAATTTCTAACATTTTGGATGACTAAGGAAGCATTCACTACTAACATAGGTGATATAATGTTTTGGGATAAATTAATGAATTATGCCTATAGGATGACAATGGTAAATTTGAAAGGTGGCTAATTCATTTGATAATTGAATTTTTACACAATTGTAATAAACTAGATCACTATCTACCTAAGAATGCAAAAAAAATTGATTCAAATATGTTTCATGGTTGGAAATTCATTATCATCAAACATTCATAACTATAAACTCAAAGGATCAAAATGGTGGCATTTGTTAGATTTTTGACATCAAAGACCTAAAACAACTTGTGTTGCATTTTTTAATGGTGGAAGCCCATTTTGGCTAAGGCAATTGGACTTTTAATTATAGATAATGGTGGGACCAATTGACAAATACATATGCAACATATATAATGTATGTGAACACATTTCCATTGACATGAATATTCATGGCACGTTGACATTGTGCAAAAGGATCCCCCAAAGATGGTATGTAATAATGTTTAAATAGGTATAATGAATTTAAAGATATTGGTATATATTTGATTCTTGGAAGACATGTACAAGTCAAAAGAACAATTCATTAAAATAATATAACATTTTTTATACAAGGTACATGAATGATGTCGACTCTTGAAATGGAAATTTTGAAATGTGCAACATTGATGTTTTTTTGTCATCTTATTCACTTGTAAAATCTAGCTTTCATTTATGTTTATGTGTAATGGTTATTTTATTAATATCATTTTTGAGTGCATTTTTCCTGTAAGGAACCATTTCCCACATAAAAATTGTTTGATTTTCATTGTCTTAAGTTGTAAATTAAGTTGATATTAAAATTCTTGGATGAATTTATACAACAATATTCCTAATGAATTATGAAAACATTTAATGTTTTGAAATGAATATAATGAATATGGAATACCCAAAATTAATGTTAATATAGTGTAAGGCATGCTTCTAAAATTTGTTGCTTAATGGACTCCTTGAAGGTATTCCAATCATTTGAAAATGCCATACTAATTGATTTATTTATTTAAAAAACTTTGTACATAGAAATATAACGTAATTTTTTTTTTGGTCATAATATTTATACCAATTTTTATGTCACCATGTAAATCATGATTTAAACAATAGTCTTCTCAAATGACTAATCATATTTAATGATGTCACTTTGACTAGATTATCCAAAGTTTTTAGAAGGACTCACCCTAAATGGGCATGTTTTGCTCGTTTTAGCAAAAACATGCCCATTTGCAACATATTTAAGCTTGCAAAATACATTGAAACTTCACCATACTGATTTAAATATATAAATTTGTCATTGATCATGAATATGTCACTAAAAATAATTAATTTTCATTTTTTTTATGTTGTAGTTTTTGTTTCAATAACCTTAAAACTATAACATATACAACTTTATGTGTATGAATTTTAAAATTTCAATGTCATATACAAACTATTATGTGAATAAATTTTAGTAAGAAAATATAGAAAAATCAAACCAATTGGTAAACATCAAGGAAAAAAACATACCTTTCAATATTTACCTTCTTGTTTCACAACTTATCAAAAGTTTGAACTAATGTTGGTAGGTTGAAGTTTGTAGTCTAAGTTAGTTTTTGGGGGTATTTTGACTTAAGCTTTAAAATTTTGTTGAAAGCATATTTAGATCTAGGTCTAAAATTGTCTTTTTTGAAATTGAAACTTGAACCTAGACTAGGTCATTCTCCTTTATAAAACTAGTACATGTTATCTAGCCATATAAGGACAAGGCTAATAATTAAATGTTGTTTTTTAGGTTATGACAATTCAACTTTGGACAAACCTTATGGAATAAATTGTGGCGGTGTTACGTACATGCCATGTTACCAAACCAAAAAAATTAAATTGGGTCACTTCTTTGTGGTTTAGTCCCAAGATAAAAATGGACTTAATTTATAGTTATAACTAAATGAATTAACATTAGTTTAAGGAACTAGCATGCAAATGGTTGTCAACTAATTTGTTGGACCATTGGCGAACTTGTTACCAATTCATTAGTTCCATGTTTCCCCGCCCCCCCCAAAAAAAAACCCAACAAAATTCCCCCCACCTTCCCTTTGGCACCCCCAAAGGAACATAATATGGTTTTTCTTACTACCTATTGTCTTCTATCACTAATTGTAAAGATTTTTTTTCCTTTTGATCATGTTTTCCCCAATTTCTTCCTACAATAATACCTCACTCCATGAGATGGGATACTTATTAAGCCAATTTACTTGACATAACCCTAAGTTTATTAAATGGTGTCAATGATTAAAAACATTACCAATTTCACAATGGAACACAAACCCAAGGTGCATTCCCTAACTAGTTTCCAACAATGTCCAAAAGGTATGTGGGAGTTTTAGGATGGGACTAGGATGAGCTCTTTAGTTGAGCTCATGATCACATCAAACTTCACAAACCAACAAGAGAAGCTAATTAATGTAATTTGTAACCAAATCAGTGCATGGACAAGACATGGACTAATTCAAAATCATAAGATTCATCACAACCATGACTATGACTATGGAGGAGTCACCATTTTCCTCCCTATAACAAATTATGTAAATCTTTGTAAAAGCTACAATGATTCAATGACATTTTTTCTTGGGTTTCTCAAGTGGGAGTTGTGAATTTGCCAATTAGTTCTGAGTCCCACAACCACTTTAAGGGCTTAAACATGTTTATTTTCATCTTGATTTGGGAGCTTTCACAGGCAAAATTGTATTTTTTTTTAAAGAACTTTCCAAAGATATATCAAGCTCCTCAATCAAAGTTAATTTGACATTTTTGTTGGACACTTAAATGGTTAGACATTTAGTTGATTAGGAGTGATTTTGATAATTTGAATCCTAGCTCTTCAAATGACCACAACTTGTGTTACTAGGCATTCTTTGTAATGCAACCCCATTTTAATATATTATTTTTTAAAAACATTTCCAACAATTTAAAGGAGGCCAAATTGGGACAAGACTTGACACCTCCAATCTTGATCCAAAGATTTGAAACATTTCATTATTCCTAACTCCCAAAACAAGAAATTGACTTGGGATTGTTGGGACTTGTTCCCTTACACTTTTCACATTTGTGATAACATGTTTGAATCAAAGGGTGCCTTAATTTCAATCTTAACATATTTTATTTGTCATGCCTTAGTCTTAGTCGTGAACCCAACGTTAAGGTTGTGACATTATTATATTTAGTTGGGTGCAATGTAGATGGAACTGAATCTAATATTAAATTGGACCAAGGGATTTATTTTTTGGGTTGTTTATGAAACTGGAGGTTTTATATTTATCCAAAAAATCATTCTCAAAATTGCGTCAGACATTCGATCAAACCAAAAGAAAAAACTGAAATTGAAGGTTTATTTCAAAATTAAAAAATCAAACAATAGTAATGTAAACTTTGGTTGGCTAAATATTGAATTTTGACCTAGGTCTAAAGTGGGGTATTGAAATCCAACATGCTTGGTATGAATCTAATAAATAACCATCTAAACCCACTTCAATATTAACTTTGTAAATACGTACCAAGATCAAGATTAGTATCATGTTGGAAGATATAATATCCTACCCATATTCGGGTGTGAACACTTATGTCTCAAGCATGTTGGTTATCTCTAAACCCTAGCCCCCTTTCATCACTAGTAATTAGAAACCATAGCCCACAAAAAATAGCCTAAGGTCTCTAAAACCTACCTTGAGATCATACTTGGTGGTTTCAAGGTTGGGTATTTTAAAAAATAGACCCTTTTGCATGATGGGTGGGTTATTAGGTGGGTTTCATGCTGGTTATTCTTAAAACCAGCCCTTATGCATAAATAGCCAACATTCCCAAAATAATACTTGGAGAAATTGGTAATCAAGGGTATTGCTTAGAAACCCATATTGATACAAGAGGGGTGTTCATTTTTTTTTCAATAGTCAAATATTTGATACCCTATGTCATATGGTGCAAACATACCTTGCCAAATTTCAAAACCCAATAGGAGAGAACAAACAAATTTCTTTACCCTATACTAAGTTTGGGTAATGGTATGATTGATTTACCACCATAGGCTATTAATATACCTCACATACTGATGTGTGAAAGGTTTTTTTGATTGCAATGGCGAAACATATATACGTGTGATTAGCCAAAGGCTCCTTTAATTGACAAACCAATCTTCCATGTGGAGAGAGATGCATTAAATACAAAGCGAAAAACCGTGGAGTGCTTTACAAGGTACAAGATTACAAGGTGCGAGTGCTCTATATTCCCCCTTTTGCAAAAGGTCCCAAGTTTTTGGTTGATTAGATAGGTAGTTAGTTAGTTGGCCAAAGGAGAAAAACCGCACACATGATATTGGCCACTCACGGCTTGCCACCTTGGTGTCTTTGTCAATAAAAAGGTTTGCCACATGGCAATTTTGCCTTGTCGTGGGTTTCAATACATTGGTAAGTACTCAAGGCCTTCCATGATCCTTCCAAATATCATATGCACAATCTACAAATCTTGGGTGAGAGGAAGTATGCAAACTTAAGAAGAAGGCCCTTGTGGAAACTTATACCTATTGACTTATTCATGGAAATCATAGCAAGCATAACAAGTAGTAGTCATGAAAGAAGTTTTGGTCATGAAAGAAGAACCTTCGTTGAAGACGACACTTACTTCTTCATAGAAATTACAAGAACTTCTGTGTTGAAAGTAAGACAAACGGTCGCCATTCTCCATACTTGGTAAAGCTTGATGCATATGATACTTTGGATGAAGTGTATAACCTTCAAATAGCGTGAAAGTCGGTTTCTTGTGAAACTGCACACAAAATAGTGTGCTCTCCAAAAGTCAAGCTAGTAAAAAGGAAATAATTGCTTTTTGATTGGTCAGTCCTAAATGATTGGCATCCTTGGTGATGGATGGCATTTTAATTACGTAGTCTCTCTCTCAAATTTTTCCTCTTCAATTTTGCCATGTGCAAGGGTGGAGAGATGAGGGAAATAATTAACACTCTACATTGGATGTGATAAACAACAATATTGTGTGAATACTCTACATTGGATGTGATAATACAATATTGTGCTTTGTCAAGTAAAGATTGTTGGTTTTTGGTTTTGATTAGTAAAGAACCAGATCCAAATCAAGACTGATTTTCAGAACTAGAACAGAAGGAGGGTCAAAATTTATCTTTGTGAAGACTCAGACTAGAAACCCGATTCCTTGTTGGATTGATGTGTGGGACCAGAACCAAAACCAAGATATGTAATAATTAACAAGGACTGGAATCAGTTGTTAATCGACAATTAATCAGCCTTTTGTGTTGCAATTAGTGAAAACTGTCTCCAGAACTGGGACTGATTTTCAAAATCCAAACAGGAAAGAACCAGACCCAAAACTGGATTCCTGGTTCTGGAAAACACAATGGAATTTTTGCCAAAGGTTCTTGGCAAAAAGGAAAGAACCCCACCCAACAACACTACTAAACACTGGCAAGAAGTTCCCCCCGGGATGGAGATGCTCTAACAAACACATGCATGAAAAAAGGTGACTCAGGGGAGCCACCCAGGATCTCATAAGTCAAGGCTTGAAATCTTCTTGTCCCCACACTTACTTCTCTAATCCATCCATCCCCTGGTGGTTGTTACACACTGTGAGAGGAATGAACAGTGAAGCACCACCTGGCTTCCTATGCAAGGAAGAGCATTCAATGCAGCTCATAAAAATGGCAGAAACTTGTAGAGTTGGTATAATAGGGCAGGCATTATTATATCTCCCCAACAAAGTGCATATCATGCATGATTCTGTGATATATATATAACTAGCTTTCATACAAGATGGTGAGATGATGATGATGATGATGGAATGGGCTCCTCCGCAAATTCATTAACCAACCTGCATACTACTTGCCTGCAACAACAACAACTAATCAATTGACAAAACATGCCATACCGCATCAACAAAATGAGATCCAGACTCGGATCCAGCTCTCTCTCTCTCTCTCTCTCTCTCTCTCTCTCTCTCTACCTGACTCGCATATTTGTGAGTCTCCTGGGCTACAGTTTGTAAATTAGTTACACCCACGAGTTGTTGTTGTCCTACAAGCCAGCTTCGCACATCATATCATTGGATTTTTGTAAATCAAAACATTGCTGCTGCATGTCGGTAAGCACACACAAAGATTGAGTATTTGTATATATATATATAAGAAGTTAGATTCAATAGACCCAATGCAGTTCATTTTGCACTTGGGGGGAAATCACATATATTCGGGGAAAAAACCCGCTAGACTTTGCAGATTTTTCTTGGTTTCAAATTGCTTTTTGTAAAATCTGCATTTCTAAAATTATTTTTCTGCATTTTGGTGGTGATGACCAGGTGCTGCTGCTGCTGCTGGTAGGAGAATAAGAAGAGCTCCATCTCCACCCCCCAAAACTCTAAACAACTCGTTCATTTTGAACATAGAATAGTGTTTAATGATCTTTGTCCCCACCCAAACAAACGCCCTTTCCACACTCAAAGACCATTTTATGTCTTTTACATCTGGACGACGAGTAATAGTCACTATCCAAATCCATAGTAGAATTGGGAAAGAAAAGAATTTTTTCTTTTTTAAAATATAAAAATTCTGCAATTTTTAGCTCATTTTTTGGCCTTGTTTTGAATTAACTATGAAAATTTGAAAGTTAATAGTAGACTCATTTACTATTTAAATAAAATTTCAAAATAATAAGTATTATAAGGCGGGTGATATATATTAATTCTTGCTTCTCAATAATATGAGTTAAAACTGGGAATATTATTTTTTTATTTTTTAAATTTTATACATTGATAAATCATCACAATGTGTTACAATGTCATCATAACATCATTGTATCAATATAGATAATTGTATCAATATTTTATTTAACACTTAACCTTGAACACATTGTTAAAATGTTTTTAAAAATAAAAATACATGAAGTGTGCATGTTTTTGATGTAACCATGATGCTTAATTTAACGACTTTTTTACTACTTACTAACAACCCTATTCTTGGATTATTAGTTATTTAAGTAAGAAAAAAACATCCTTTACTTATGTAATGAATCATCTACTTATCTCATTAGCACCTATCTTCTTTACCTCTCTACATACAAAATGGGTTAGCAAGGTGAAATTGGATATTAACTCATTGGCAATTCATCCATGACCAAGTCGCAATGGGGCATCTTATGAACGGAGTGCTAGTGGGTGTCCATTCACTTTGGCCATTTAGAATTACAACACAAGAATGTAAGCTCCCCAATTATTATAACTACACAATGTGTATATCATAGATCATAATACAATGTTGTTTTTTTTTTTTCTTTTTGGATGAATTGCATCAAATGGTGATTTTATTTTTTCAAATTGATGGAAAATTAGTGTTTTAAAATGGGTTTTTTTTTTAGTCTCCAAAATTTGAAAGAAACTTATTTTGAAAGCAATCGCCAAATTTTATATGGCTAGATGGTCTTATATATGATTGCTCCTTCAACTACACCACAAAATTGAAAAAATTAAAAACATGGGGTCACCATATACACACAAAACACCAATTTCCTCTTTCCACCACTTGAAGCTGCAACATAAATGGCCCTAGCTCTTTAATACTAAAAATCTTACATATATCATTGTTCAATTGTTTTAAGGTTGTAGTATCAAGCAATGTGAACTTACAATTTTCCATTTGTTTGTTTTTTTTACCCAAAAAATTTGAGAATTTTTTGGATTCTGTAAATTTAGGAATTCCACCAAATACTTGTTTTTCGGAGAAAATTCACCAAATGTTTTATATCACCAAATGTTTCAAAAAATTGTAATTTTCACTTGATTCACCATTAGAGTTTGGAATAGCGTGTTTTTAAGGAATCTTTTGATGTAATCAAAATAGTAGTTATCATCCATATGAAAAAATAGAAAAAGTGACAATCATCATTCATAAGAAAATTTAGCGAAATATGGCTACAAGCCAAATCTGAAACACAAATTTTTTATCATCATTTTTAATTTTTGAGTGCACATTGAAAATAGGTATAAAACTTTGGTGGCTTTTATTATTATTTTCATTTATGGTGATTGAAACTTTCAGAATCACTCCATTTCCAATTTTAAAACTTTTTCTTTTGATGAAGTTTTTTCCATACTAATAATAAAAGGTTGAATCAAAGGATTTATGGGGGTTTTGCTTTGATGAGTCACTTTGTTGCTTGTAAAAGGCATTTGATCTTTAGTTAGAATGGACATTTAGAATCATTCCACTTATTTTAACTACATGAAACATTTAAAACCATTTGCACATGATCAAGTGATTCATTGAGCTTTCAAACCTTGAAAGATTTTGATTCAAAGTTCTAACTTGTTTCTAACTATTTAGTTAAACGATAAAAAACAATTAGGTGAAATTATGTTTTGCTCCTACAAAGACAAAAACCTTTTCATCCATGGTGGATTTGGGATAACACATGCCTTGAACTTAGAACCCACAAACAATTTGTGGGAGAGAATCAAAGACACAACTTTAATTGTACACACTAATTCGGATAATGTCCTTGCTTACATATTGGTGTAAGAGAATCTCCAACACATGTCTCAAAAGGTCATACGAAGAGTACCTTACCATTGACAACAATAAGCAACACCCATGTGCATGTAGGCACCACACACTTCAATTGTATAAAAACCTTTCGTCTCATCACGAATTTGTTTTTCTTTTATTAGATATTCTAATATACAATACTAGGCATTTGGAATACTCTTGGATATGTTTGGTTAGTGAGATGCCATGATCGATTGATGTAAATGCTTTGATGACAAAGAGCAAAGCAATAAAAAAAATTGGTTTGAAGGAGGAAAAATAACCACATTACAAACAACCTCATTTTGAGCTTAAATTTGGAAGCATTATAATCCACAATGACCTACTTGTGAGGATGAATGACCTATGAAAGCTTTTCAAACAAATTGGGGAATGATTAAACTTAATGTTGTCAAATGTGTTAGGTACCATGGAATAGTAATGTCACTTTCTACATTGGGGATTTCAACAAAAGATGTTTTCCAAATGGCATTAGAATCATTCAAATCAATGCGCACCCAAAAATCAAAGATTTTGTCTTCATACATTGTTAATTCACCTTTTATGATTAAATTGTGCAAAATCACACACGTTAAATGTAAATGCTCTTTATTATGCCATTGTCCCATTTTCTACTTGGGTAAATTCATGGATTAACAAATTGGGTGTGCATTCTAAAAGTTTCAATAAGTAATCCTAAGGTTGTACTGACAAGTTAATTAATGTGACAACTTGGGATTGGCCAAAGGGTGCCTACATAGTGCTTAAATATTAGTGTTAAAATAATAAATAGACATTGGTTACAATGCTCAAAAAGTTTTTGAAACACAAGCTAAAACTACATTCCACATCCTTTTTAACTCCTTAGATTGCATTTTAAAGAAATGTTATTGTTTCTTTCTTCAAATGGATCACGAATTGTTTGAATGAATATGGTCCATCGAAGGTAAATTCCATCACAAAAATACATAGTAAAGTCTTTGAGTATGTATTTCCATTGACAACATAACTCATGTTTAAGGTTGGCCATTAAAACAAATTGGTGACAAACAATGAACTATGTGACAACATGGATATCATTGTTAACACTAAAAACTCAAAAAATGCCAAATCCATAGTGATTGGTTTACAACACCTTTAGAAATGATCAACATGTTGCTATCTTTATTTCAAAATTGTCCTTGCTATGCAAGGCAACAATTTTTCTATCAATAGTGCATACAATTTGAACTTGCAAATATACTTGGGGAACTTCAAGCCTCATTTGTTTTGAGTTGCTTTCAATATTGTATTGTGTAAGTTGTCTCAAATTGGTATGAGTAGGGGGGTCACTTAGGTGGTTTAATAATGTTTAGACCTATGATGTAAAGAGTTATTGAATGATGAATAAATTTTTCATTGAAATTCAATCAAAACTAAAAATTTGAAGTAAATTTGCTCTCACTCTTGATATTTTGGGAAAGTCTTCAATGAATAGGTGATTTTGTAGTTTTTTTTGGGGCCTAAAGGTGCAAAAAATATTGAGTTTAGAGCTTCTTCTCTTTTTTTCCATTGTAATTACAAAAATCATAGTTTTGGAAAGAAAAATTAGTTGGGTAATGAATTTGCACTTGGGCCAATGGCACAAGCTAGAACTAGTTAAAACTATTCATAAAAGTAGATGCACAATATTCTTTAAGATTTCTTTGATCATTTATTGATGATTTATTGTGAAATTTTGAGATTTTTTTTTTTGTTCCTAGTGTAAATTCAACTAATTTTCTTTTTTCGGGGGAAAATTTGCCCAATTTTCAAAATTAAAATCGAAATAAAGAATCCTAGATTGTGGATTGGGATATAAATTTCTTTGCAAAGGTGTTGCCAATTAACCACGATTACTTTTCACCATCTTGACTCTGATTGCTAATGCTACAATTTGTATCATAATAGGTTAGAAATGACCATATTTAATTTGTAGCCATAATGGCAATCGATCATCCACAAGAGGAAATAGCCAAATTTGGCTACAGGTCATGAAGGAAAGTAGAAAAAAATTTAAGACCCCTACTATATTCCGATGACCTACGTTAGTCTATTGTCTAAAATATGGCAATTCCCAAAAAAAAAATTTATTGAAATCTAGCAACTTTGCCATGTTTTTTTTTAAAAAAAACAAAAATCCTTTGTATGTGTTGGATGAATTTTAAATTTTATTTATT
Organism: Sphagnum contortum; assembly: GCA_963920785.1. NCBI lineage: Eukaryota > Viridiplantae > Streptophyta > Sphagnopsida > Sphagnales > Sphagnaceae > Sphagnum > Sphagnum contortum. The sequence goes on along the minus strand of OY987283.1, from coordinate 17,663,314 downwards.
TATTTATTTTTTGGTTTCCAAGTGCAAAAAAGTCTCCATGACAAAACCATGATTCCATTATCTCTCATGATTTTTGTTTTGAACCTTTTTGCCCTTTCCTTGGCTTTTTTCCTTTGCCCCGTGTGCTTGGACAAAATCTAGGGCCATCGTCGCCCAATCTTTTGTACACGCTTGCATACACCAACCAGTTTTTGGCTTGTAGCGAATTTTGATGTCGATAGTTAGTCGCGCTCAATCAATCATGAGTGGGGACCCAACGCACTTTGATAATCCGACTCGGATGGACAAGTCAAGTCAAGTCAAGGCAAGGCATCCATCCATCCATCCATCCGTCCACCCTCCTCCCTCTCGGAAGCACACTTTTGTTTGTTTGTTTGTTTCCATATCACATTTTATTTTTGTCAAGAAATGAGCATGTGCCTCAAGGAAGCACACTTTTTTTTTGTTTTTTTTTTGTTTGCCGTATCACATTTTATCTTTGTCTAGAAAGGCCTAATGTGCTTTGAGGAAGCACACTTTGTTTGTTTGTTTGTGTGTCACATTTAATCGTTGTCTAGGAAGCCTATAACTAGGACGGGCCAATAGCCCCCCCCCCCCCCCAAAAGAAAAAAAAAGAAAAAAAAAAAAAGAGTTTGCCGAGAAAAGGAAAAGGGTGAAATTAATAATTTGCATAAAATAATAGGAATTGGAAATTGTCCGGGGTTTTGTTGGGCCTTGCCTACCAAGGCAAGAAGGATATATGGTGTTTAGATTCATTATAGAGGATAGTAGCCTAATGGATTTTGGCCCCGGGGTAATAATAATAATAATAGGTCTATTTATTTTTATGTGAGCATTTTTTTGCTTTGAAAGCTGATATTTTTGCTTGAGTGTTGAAACTTGAGATTAGTTATCATAGAGTTTGAAACTCTTGAAGGATTTTGGCTTCTTTGAGAAGATTTCTTTTTGAAGATTATAGTTTTTGCACGGTGAAATAATATTTGAGTTTCCATAAATCTTCTTCATTTGCCTTCTTAAGGGTTTGCAAAAGAGTCCTATTGAGCTCTTCAATGTTGTTGTTGTTGTTGGTTGTTGTTGGTTGTGCTTCAAAGGAGAAGGCTTTCTCTTTTCTTTTTTCCTTCGTTTTTTGGTTTTTGGGTTTTTGTGAAAAAAACTGGACAAGAATCTCTTTCCTTCAATCATGAAGAGCAAATGATTGATTACATCTCCTTTTGATTTCCTCCTCCTTGCTCCTCCTTCCTCCTCCCCCAGTACATTATGGTACAGCTGCTAACCTAATCTTATCTGATTTCCAAAGGAAACAAAAGAAACTAGACCTTGGGAGTACTAGTAGTAGTAGTCCTTTTACTCCAACTCACCAAGCCACAGATGTACAACATGCTCCAGGAAGTTCCAACAGCCACCATAACAGCCCCTTAATCAGCTGCCACCGAAGCTTTGATGAAATCACACTTTTTCTTCATTGGGTGGTGGAGTTCTCAGACTCCATAGTAATGTCTTTTGTTGGGGGAATTTCTCAAGCTGCTGCTAAAATGGCAATCATCCATAACAAGATGTAGAAAAATTGGCAAATTCATTTCCCAAGTACAAAAAACAAACAAACAAACAAACAAACGTACGTATGTCTGGCTCTATAGTTTCAGCAAGTTCAAGATTGTGCATGCCCGAATATGAGCTGAGGTGTTTGGAACTGAACTGAAATGGTTGGGGGGCAAGGGGGGTAGGAGTGGACTCCTGCTCTTTATGCTCCGGTTGGCAAACCTTCCAGTTTCTAACCATTGAGCAGTTCACACGCAGCCTGCTTTCAGTACAAACAAAAGCTGTGTTTGTGCAGTCAAGTGAAGTTTGGCTAGTAACTTGAAACTTCCTTCCATTGTTTTGTGTGAAATTGAGAGGAGGAACAAGTTTGGGAAACTCAAGCTGAGATTGAGGCATCAAAGATGCCATTGCTGAAGTAATCCATGATGCAAGCATATGCAAAGTCTATTATTATTATTATTATTATTACTACTACTACTACTGTGACAAGACACACAATGTGAAGAAGATCTGTGACATCACACACTCGTCACAGACATGTCACTGATGATGGCTAACTTCGCTAGTGTCATAAGCTCAACCCTTTTGGGGCCACTCACACCTGCATCCAAAATCTAGCCCCCTCCTCCCCTCTCTCCACAAAGCTCTCAGCTTGGATTTGATCAGGCTAAAATGTTTTTAGGGTTTAACTCTTAATTTTAATTCTTAAGCCCTTTTTACAATCATTCTACCTCTATTTGAAGCCTTAGTTTAAAATCTGGTACAATCTACTCATCCATGAATTTAATTATAAATCGGGGATCTATCGAATGCCAAAATTTATAACATCGAAAATCTTTGGTTAAAATTTACATGTTCATTTGCTAGCCTTTGAAACAAGCAACTCATCATTGACTAATGGTTCTCCCATTCAAGTAGGCTAAAAAAGGCAAGCTTTGTTACATCTTGGAACAAAAAAAATATTGTAGTGTAATAGGTCAACACATTATGGAGATTGAGTCGACGTCTATGAAGCTCAATTATTGCCATTAGCCTTGAGGGGATTAATGGATGGACAATGTTTGGTTCAGTTTGATGTGGCCATAGAAATCCTCCATAGTTTGTGAGGATTATGTTTCAGCTATAGAAGCTCCCAAACCCCATATTATTACCTCCATGACATGCTGCACTATGATCATGTCCTTCATCCCAACAATGGATTTTAATCAAGCTCCCACACACATTCTGCTCAATGTTCCATGACATCTAATGCGTTGAATCAACAAATGTTGCAAAAGTTCCCCCATCAGCATAATTATTAGGCCATTCTCTGATCTGCCCCACAATTCCGCGGCTTTCAAAGCACATCTGCATCTAACTTGAATGGTGACAATTGCTGGAGCCACCCATACTAAGGTACATACCATTGCTTTCAAACTTGATGCATACTCAAAATTCTGATAATGATGTTCCCCTCCCAAGACCCTAACCCTAAAAGCCCATAGCCTGGCTCCACTGGTTTGTGGTTGCTGCAATTTGCTTGCTGCAGCTCTCAGTTGGTGTGAAGTTGGATTCAGAACGAGAATTTCATGGCACCCAAACACACATGTTTGCTCAAAAAAATTCTCTGTCCACAAGACAGTTGACCTAATTCCTTTGATGTTCACATGTGTATATCTCCCGTTGAGTTGATCTGGAGTTGCCAATTGATGCACTCAACAACAAGAGGAACAAGGAGAACAGCACAAATGCATGAATGCAAAGCCAGGAGAGGAATGAATGCTTGAATATAACAGCTCGTGTCCAGCTTTTAGTGCACTGCACCTTGAACAAATGAAAAAGGCAGTGAGCTGGCCAGTTATGGCATTGCAGCATGGGGCAGCATGTATTATCCCAAATTCAGTTGGAAGCAACCTTCCTAGTTGAAGCTCACACCGAAGATGATGCAAACAATTGTGACACAATAGCACTCTTCTCCCTGATGCCTGTACAGGATTTTTCAGCATTGTGGATGACATCACAGACAATGCAACAGGATCCAACAAAAAATATTCTAGCAGCTAGTCCTCCGTCTGGTTCTTGCATAGCAGATCATATGTCCACAAGACCATAGCTATAGTTCCATAACTAACGTCAATAGGGTGCTTAGCTTATTTAACTTGTTGAAATGTCTTATTTGGCATAACAAAGCAAAAGGAATCCAGTGTCAAATTGTAGACTTGCGCTGGATCAGCCCACAGTACATACTTACAGGCAAAGATGCTAATCATAGACCTTAAGACCTTTAACAACAATCTCCATACAATAAAATTGCACAGCCAGAAATGAAAACTGCCATAAGAAAGGCACAGCTGTGGGAAGAGGGTTGTCCACTACTGACCAACAAATACAAAAGCAGATATAAACTCTGACAACAAGTTGCAGCACTCTGCAATATAACAATGCAAGTTGCAATGGAAAGAGAGAGAGCTGAAAACAGTGAGACCTAGCAGCCAAACCCAACTGCAATTTCCAACAGCAAAGAACCATCACATCTGCTTTATTTTTCATTTGCAGTCCTGAGGGCCTTGACAAGTGCTGCATTGTATTGAAATTGGGGTCTCTATGAAAATTGCAACCCTATGGTTTGTTCTGGACAATACATACATGAAAAAAGAAACTCTCATATCTGTGTCTCAGGTTCAGAACAGTTAAGGGAGAAAACAAAAAATAGGTCCCTTGAATAGAACTCATGCACGAACAGTTCAGGAGTCAATGAGTTCTGAATGGCACGAACAACCCGCAAAGAGGTTCTTGCAAAGCTTCCCTTTGCACCCGGGGATGATGATGGATCTTCACATGAAATTCACAACCTGAAGACAGGAATCATCATGAGATATGTGACAGTGCCCTGATCAAATTTTAAAAGGTAGGTACAGATCTACAGAAAGCCCTTCAAAAACTAGCAGTTGATCCAGTAGTCCATATTTCTCTTCTTGCAGCTTCTTTACTTCAGCCACTACCGCCTTGTTCTTCTCCTGCAACTTCTTGACTTCAGCATCTGCAGATTCGAGTTCTTCCGCAATGAGGACACTCCCTTCTTGCAATGCCTTATGCTTTTGGCACAGCCCTTGATAGTTTTGCATGATGATCCCATTGTCAACTGCTGCTAAATCTCAGTTTGCTGCAACTAGTCCTTTCTTCACTGCCTTCTTTGTCACCCCTTGTAATCCGTGTTGATGATCAGTCTGGCACATGGCTCGTCAATTGCTTATCCTGGCCTTCTGGAAACCATAAATATTGACTGCTTCAGAACCATATGATAGACAACACCAACAACACTAGTACAATTGACAAACACCGATGCTCATTCTCTCAAACCCTACAATCTGAAACCCCATGACTGGCATCCTGCAGAGGAAACTTATGTGGAACTATTGTATTTGACGAAACAAAATAATCTCCAGAGAATTTTCCTCATGCACCAGGATCATGATCACTTCCGCCTGTGTCAAAACATCATAGTGTGTGTAACCCATGAAAATGCTTGACCTAATTTATTTTTCTTGGGCACTGGAATGGAAGACATCACCTTAGAAGGAGATTCAAATCATCTGCGAATATTCAAATAAGCTCGGCGATTCTCGTTTCTTTGCTGCTGGCTTCCTCTGAGACTTAGGCTTCAAAGAATCCCATCCCTTTACCACTGCCATAGCCACCATCACTATTCATGCTTCTGTTCTCTCTGTCTCTGTTTCTCTGGGGGCCCTTCGCTGTGGCTAGAGCTTCACCATGCAAAAATATAATCTTCAAAAAAATCCTCTCAAAAAGAAACCAAAATCCTTCAAGATATCATAACTCTAGAATAACTAATCTCAAGTTTCAACCTAAGCCAAAATATCATCTTTAAAAAATGCTCGTATCAAAAATAGACCTACTACATAGGGACCAAAATCCCCTTAAGCTACTACCTATACTCTATAATGAATCTAAACACAATATCCTTGGCTTGGTAGGCAAGGCCAACAACAAACAAGTGCAAACCAGGGAGAGAGCATCTTGATCACACATACCTCATGTTGCTGTCCATCAATGCAACTGCTCAGCAAAGGTGAGCAAGCTCCATCAACAACAAATTCAAACATCACAAGCAACGAATGCATATGATTCCTTCTTAGAAACCCGAGACTCTTTATCTCTCTCTATATATATATATACTAGTTTGAACCCTGTGCCTAATGCACAGGTGTGTGTATTTGACGGTACATATTACAAAATTACAACTACAAACTACATTTCCAGGTATTCACTGGGACCCTGGCTGCTGAAAATCTTGATGTTTGCACTGCTTCTGACCCGTGAGATAGCAACATACAGCTGACCATGGGAAAAGACTGGAGACGGCAAATATATGTTGGGTTTGTTGCTGATATTGATATCAAAATCTTGGGGGTGGCCCCCTGGGGCCAGGCATGCCTTTCCTAGACAGCGACACATGCGCAGAAGGGGGTTATTTATTTCTGCCAGGGTTTTCTTCCTTGTATGATGCCATCCATGGATGAATGACGGGACAGATGGATGGATGGAAAGCTTTAGGAAAAACGACCACAATGTCCTTTACTGTATGTAATATATAATCAAATGTGCATCATTCTTTCTCAAAATTGGGCTGAATCTTAACATTGATTATTAAAAAAGAAAAAAAGAATTGAAATTGGTGAAATTCATTTTTATGACACATTTGAACACATTTGGTTCAAACCAGCTTTTAACCTTTTTTTTTAAAAAAATTTAAATATATGACTTTAACAAAAAAAAATATATTCATTTTGATGTGAACACATAATATTCATAATATAAAAGATAAGATTTAGTCAAAATAAATTTATATCTAATTCACACATAGTGATAAATTGGGTATGAAAAATATAGAATTTAAAATTGTATAACAACACAAGAATACCATGTGTCAAATGTAATCTTTGAAAAAAAAGGACTCTTTCAATCGCACTTGTAGGTGTTTTGACTATGTTTGCATTTCACCCCAAAAAAATTCAAATAGTTTACAAGTCATGATAGTTTGAAACCCTTCGATTTGGGACTTTGTCAAAAAAATGTAAATTAATGTGTTTGCAAAATAGTAGGCATTTTATCCAAATACATAGCAATTGATACACAACTATTTGAAATTTATCATGTTTTTCTACCACATTTGAAAAAATCAAGTCACAAATGATGAAAACTCATATTATTGATGTCCTTGCATATATTGCATATTCTTGCAAACCATACAAACATGCATGGTTGCTGAAATGTAAGTACATACAACATTGAAAATTTTCAAAAACACCCAAAGAACAAGAATATAAATTAAAGATTGTTGAACTCACATATAATTACAAATGACAATCCCTCGAAAAGGAGGATTCATCTATCCCTCACATTTCTTCATATCAACATGAAATCGAGATCAATGCATTAAGAGTCTCCAACTTTAGTTTATTTTGCACATAACTTTTGATAAGGTTTTTGTTTTGAAAAACTACTCCTCTCATAGATTACAATGCTAGAAGGAATTATACATATTTTCTATTATAACCTATGCAATCTAAGCTGATTTGTTGACCACTTAAGAGTAGTGTTTCCATAGTTCCATGCCACCCATATAGCCTTCTTGGGTATTGTCTTCCACATGGTTTCAACCATTTAAAAACATTTGTTTGACATTTGTCACATTCATCATTGGGGACTTGAAACTTGCCACATAATCTATTTAACCATTGTTCAATTGAACAAGTCCTATCATTAGGATATGTAGGATATAAGATAGGGATGAACAATTTACAAGCATTGAACATAAAAAGGTTAAATAGCTTTTCATTCAAATAATTGATCACTCTTTGAACATATTTCATTCCAATTGCTTTACATTTTTCAATATTATTATTACATTGATCACAAATGCACCCATCATAAAGAAGATAAACTTTTTATGTCCCATTTACAAGAGGATACACCATCTACCAAAAGAGACCAAACATTTCCAAAAAAAAGTTCAAGAAACATGGAGCCTTTTTGAAATGCTTCACTTTTTTGAAATAAAAATTAATGTGTCAAAAATTGTGATGCAAATGTTTAGGTTTCCTCCTATCTATGTAATATCAACATGGACAAATTGGAATATTTTGTTTAGCTTGTTCAATTCCATTAATATATCAACAAACATGTGTAAAAAGAAATTGAAATTGACATGAAATCAATTTCTAATACCATGTAGATTCCTACTCACAAAGTGCCCAATTAAGAGAGCAAACATATCATCTAGAAGCTTCAATGCACGATAAAATAACAAATAGCAAACAACCAACCATTTGTTGGCTAAAATTTCATGATAGGCCCCCACCTATTATGCAAACCAATAGCCGCCAAATGGGCACATGGGATAACAAACAATTTACTAGTTAATGCAAAGTAATAATTAGGTTGCTAGTTTTAACCTCATTGAAAACATATATCCCCAACTCTATACTAGTTTCCAATGCACAAATGTGAGGTGGGTGTGTGAGTTATTCTTTTGAGTTTCCAATGAAGCATTTCTAAATTTTTTTCCACCCAATCTTTTAATTTTCAATTAGATTTTTTTCAATCTTCAAGGTTGATTTTTGCTTGTTCTTAAGCTAATTTGTAATGCATCATTTTCAAGGTTTTTTTCACTTTATAATGTGAGGTTTTTGGAGTTTTTTAGGTTTTGCATGGGATGCATGTGTTAATAATTTTGTGTGCAATTTTTAATAGGAAAAGATATCAATCTTATATATGGTGGGAAAAGCTCATGTAACATGTTTGATGGATTTTGTGAAGAATATTATGTGCCATACAACACCAAAAATTAGGGATATGAAATTCATGTTATACTACAGAGTGAATTTTAATGATGCTTTAAAAGTTTAATGTTACGGTTGACATCGTTTTTTCAATCCCAATGTATAAACCTTGTTAAATCACAATTAAATACTAGAAAAATTCTAGCAATTGTGTTATATAAGTTTTCTCATGGAATCAATGCCACACATAAGGCTAACTAGTTTAATGTGAAAATTTCTACGTTAAATACATAAACATAGTTAGTGATGTTTTGTGTGACAAAAACAAGTTGTTCAACAAGAATATTTTTATTTCATTTGGGGACTATTTGTAGAAAATTATTGATTAGATCCATCATCTTACAAGATTTTCAACTTTTATAGCAAAATAATCACATTCATAATAAATGATTGTTTTAACAAAAAAAGATTTCATAACATTGTAATGCGAATAGTTTGTGATGTAAACAAAAGATTTTGGAATATGTGTGTTAGCCAACCTAGTTCGCAATGAATGACAAGTCAAGATGCTTTATGCAAAATTGAAGAATCGTGAAATTTTGCACATGAATTGATGGTCATTGTCAAATGTGTTTAGAATATGAACTCTAGGAGGGTAATTATTGAAAGTGCCTTTGGATCTTTAATGAACAAATGGCATACATTGAAACTCTTTAACTCAAGAGTTAATAGAGCTTTGAGAATTACCATTGCTTGTTGTGTTTACATAATTTTTGTATTAATTGGGGTGCATTTTTGCCTTGGCCTCCAAATCTATCAACTTCTTCAAATAATTTTCAAGGATTCGAAAATAGACTACCAACTTTTAAAGTAGGAAAATTTATCAATGGACTACTACAAAATGTGGGTGCAGTTCAATAGTCCCCATTCATTAGACCAATGAATCCACTACTTTTTTACTGGTCCCTATTCACTACAACCAGTGAATTCACTCAAAATCCAGTGAAATCACTTGGCGTACAGGGACACCTTTTGTTGTAGTCATGCATAAATCAGATTTATGCCTTATTTGAACAATGGTTGATTGACAACCCAATTGAACAACTAAAAATATTAATGATACTACTTTTGGTCATTTAGAAAATTGCATTGAAACAATATTTGTTCTTACCAGTTGATGTTCTTAGATTATCTTTTATAGTTTTATATCAACGTAATTGTTTAAGACAATAATGTTTAAGGTTTTTTATTTGGTTTCAATGCTTGTTCTTTACCTTTTCAATCTTTTGTTGTGAAGTTGTGATGATATCAAAACACACATTGTAATACCATTACCATTTTGGCATAAATTAAATTATTTTTTGTTTGTCGAAATTTTTAGAATTAAAAAACCAAATGTCGAAGTTAAAGTTTTAAATTCTAATTAATTATTCGACAGTTTGCTACCGAAATGGTAAAGGTACTATGATAATAATGACTTTTACTACCATGGCCAAAAACAAGTTTAATACAAATTCCTTTAATTTCTTATGAAATGTGAATCATTTGCAAAATAACAATAGGTTTATGCATGTGGAAATCACAATATTAAACAATTTGTATTGTGACTTTGTGAATTATTTGAAGGTTTTTTTTGCAAAATGTAATTAGATAACATGGACTAATTTTTACATTTTCATTGTTCCAATTTTAAACTTTTTAAATATTCATCTATATGGATTATAAATTTTTGTACAATCCATCAAAATTTCCATGGATTCTTTTTTTTTAAAAATTAAATGAAATATTTTTTAAAATAAACCTTTCTCCCCATGTTGGTGCATGCATTATTTTGTCCCAAACTTTCTTTACATTGACAAAGATTTGTCAAGATGTCAATTGTAGCCTATGATCACATTTTCACATGAGTCCCACAAATAATTTTTGGCAAAAAAAAAACTAAAAACATAAAAACATAAAAATTGTGCTTATTGTGTCAATTTAAAACATTCATTTAATTCTTAAAAAATTTCTTGGGACCCATGAATATGTATGATGAGAACCGAGGTTCCTTTTCCAATTTTGTGAAGCAAAATTTGTAATATTGAGAAAATTGTGAAAAATTGGGAGCTACATCCAATTTTGTTTTTCAATATTTAATTATTTTGACAAAAATTGCTAATTACCAATAAAAAGTTGCAATAGTCACAATTTAACTCTCCAAGTAAATAGTTCATAAAAGCACAAGCACTCCATACTTGGGCAAACCCTAATTCTCATAACCGCCCAACACGTGGAGGATTTTCATTTGCCTCCCCTTCTCTCTCCCTCTCGCTCCAGGGTTTAGGGTTTGGTCGTTGCCGCGCGGTTATTCGAAGGATCAAAGAGCACAGAGCTTGGACCCATTTTTGTAACAAACAAGGAAGTATCAAATTTCATGGCGAGGAATCGTAGCAAGCGCGATCGTGGTACAGACGTTGCTGCTGCGGCTGCACCAATTCTCGATTCCTTGTACACTAGAAAATCGTGCAATCATTTGCTTGCTCATGATGATCATGGCATAGGAGATCGCATGGCTTTCGACAAACACAAGAGAACTCACGCTTCTGCAGCAACAGCAGCAGCAGCAGAAACAACTCCTAGTATGGGTCGGACAATGCCGGCAGTGAATAGTAACTGGATTCAGTTGCAAGCAGTAGGTGTGACCAACCTTGTCTTTTAGTCTGATTCTGATTTTAGGGTTTAAGGGTTGATGTTCTTCCGTGAACAAGACTTCAGCAAATTGTTGTTGCAGAATCTTAGGCTGTTTGATGTTGATTATTATTTTTCTTTCTAAAGGCGCTTCAACAGCTTGTTGTTGTCTTTATTTTCTGTTTTTTTGTTTTTTTTTTCGGGGGCACGAGCTTTGCCTGAATTGCAATTAGGGTTTTCATCATTGGTGGAACTTTGCTCCAGCATTGCTTGCTGTCGATTGTTTTCCTGTGCTTTTGATTTTCTTTCTTGTCTGTGACAGCACTTTGAAAGGGAAGAAAACTGTAATTAGTTGCCTATGCACGGAGGTTTTGCATGTTCAGGAACTTGGGGTGATTGCTAGTGCTTAATGTGAAGCCCTAAACCCTATTAATTGTGGAACTTGCAATTTGTGAGGCATAGATGGTCAGTAGGTGTCATCCTTGTTAGTTCTAGTCTATTTTTAGATGGTGGGTGGTGGACCCCTGTGGAGCCCTGGAGCTTGAGAATGAGGTTCACTTGTTGGAAGTTTTGAGCCTTTCAGTCCAGTTGCTCAATTCTACTCTTCAACTTGCTGCTAGCATTGTGCCATAACAGTTCTGGTTCTGGTAGATTCAGGCTGTGACAGTGTATGCTCTGTACACTACATCCCTTTGTGGAATCTTGTACATGTTGGTGTTTTTGTGCAAGCTCATAAGTCTAGTGTGAAGCAGCAAGTTTCTAGTGAATTCTGTGATGGTTGCATTGAGTTGGAGACACGCAAATGCAGACTGCTCTGGTGCTTGTTTGTTCAGACCCTAGATAAGAGTCAGGGAGCACCATTCAAGAAGAAAGCTAAGCCAAATTGTGCAGCATCTGTTCATACAGGTAAACCCAAACCTATCTGAGATCTTGCACTTGAATTTGGAATTCTAACTTGGAACCCCCTGGTACTTCAGGTGTTTGTGCGAACTTCAATGTGTATCAATCAGGGCTAATAACCTGGTTACCACATCTCACTTGCAGGAAAAGTTGATGCTACAGAAAAAGGAGTTGTGGTATCATTGCTTTTGCCTTTGAGTGATGACTGCAGGTACAGAATGAGTCTGCACACTCCCCAGATTACACACACTGCCAGCATTGTTTCTTAGGCCATTAAGTGCCAAATCTTTGTGTAATGGGTTTTACATTCACTTCACCCACAGGTTTATATGCTCCCTAGGTTCCAAAAAGGTGGCTCTGGTCTGCCACCTTCCATTGATAGTCTAATGGAACCTGCCCTACCAGCTTCCATCTTCTAATTATGGTCAGAACATGAAGTAGACACCTAAGCAGTTCCTATCAGCTCAAGATAGTGTCCTGCATACCATGTTTCTGAATGGTGAATGAATCTGCTGAGGTGGGTGTAATTACAATGAAGCTTCTGTTTTGTCAAATTTTAAGTAACTATGGTTGAAGTGTTTTTGCAAGTGAGAACTGTTGATGGGTTGGGTGTCTTAGTGTGACACGTGAGCTAGCACTTGACTGTGAGATGGTGGGAGTTGGCTATGAGGGCAAGAAAGATGCTTTAGCAAGAGTTTCTCTGGTACACATAACTCTTCAACAATTATTTGTGATTAATTTATGGATGTTTCCATGCATTTTTTGTTGAGTTTGTCAGTCAAAGATCTTCCACATCCTATGACATTCATCTGGAGCAAAGTGATCTTGTCCATATGTTTGCTAGGACCTTGGAGTAAGAGACAGAGATGTGAATGATAATGTATGACTAGCAGTTTTGAAGGAGTTTTGTAGATTCAAATGCAGGTCAAGAATAACACAAATTTTCTTGCCAGAGTCTGCACTGAAAAGTCTGGCTGGCTGTTCTGTAATAGTGCCAGAGTCTATTTTTGAGTTGTACATCAACTTTCACCCAGATGGCAGATGTGCTGTTTGAGGGGTGATGTTGTGTTTGGCAATAGTGCAGGTGAACAAATGGGGTAATGTGGTGTATGATAAGCATGTCCATCCACAAGAATTTGTCAAGGACTTCCGCACTGCTGTTAGTGGGGTTCGTCCTCGTGACTTGCGGAAAGGTATCAGCAGCTATTCAGCCTGCCCATTCACTTTCTATGATTGTCTCCCCCTGAAGTTGTGGGGTGCCCTTAAGTTTTGATTTGACACAAATTGAGGTTTCCTGGATAGTTGGATTTCAACTGCATTTTCCAGATGGAGTAATGGTAGGCTTTAACTAGTATACAAGTCCAGCCTTGTAATCCAAAGTTGTAGGTATGGAATGAACTAGGGTCCAATAGTGCACTGGTGCTTGAATGGAGTCATCTGGGGGTTGAAAATCTTGCAGGGGAAAAATTGTGGACAGTACAGAAGGAAGTAGCAGAGCTGATAAAAGGCCACATATTGGTTGGTCATGCGCTCCGGAATGATCTTAAGGTGAGTTCATTCAGTTAGCTAGAACCATTACCAAATGAAGCTGAATTATTAATCCCATCTCGTTTCTCAAGTCAACGCGAATCACTGGTCAGTATTTGTAGCCTTGCAAGGTCAAATGTTCCATTTGTGGTTGTGCCTATAGCACACTGAACTAGGACCCTGGGGAATTGGATGACCAGGTTTTGATGCTGAGCCATCCAAAGAAACATATACGGGACACACACAGTTACAAGCCCTTGTGCAAGTAAGCACATCCTGTTACTGCTTGCTCTCTGTTTCTCTTTTGAGGGGGATACATGAGTGCAGCTTTGAATGGCCCAATGCTTCTTCACTAGACAAGTTTTGGCATGGAACTTCTGTAGGATTGACTAATTCATTACATCAGATGGAATATCTGTTGGATCTGTTCAGCAAGGTTGGGCGTCCCAGAGCTCTTCGGCATTTGGCTGCTCTTCACCTTGGCTGTCAGATTCAAGAAGGCGAACATAATTCAGTATGCTGCCTGATCTTCTATATTTGGGTTTCTCTCTTTGGCGTGATCCTCTCCAGTCTGGCTGCCAACTCATGTTCAAAGGAATTTGACTTTCTGGGTTGAGACCTGATCAATTTGAACCTCTAAGCAGGCAACTAGATAGCCAAGAGTGCAGAATGGTTGTTCCTGCTTTTGTAGGTATAGTATCCCTCCATGCAGGCTCAGTCCAGACAGTAGTTTCACACAGAGGTTCATAAGTGGTTCTTGAATCAAAGAAATTGTGGACTGGTGTAATGAGCAGGTTGAGGATGCGAGGGCAGCTATGTTTTTGTACCAACGCTTTAAGGAAGAATGGGAGCAGAATTTGAGACGTAGAGTGAATCCAGCTTATGTAAATACTTTGGGTACTCTACAGAGCCAAAAGGCTTGCAGGTGATTTTTGAATGTTTGTCAGCCAGAAGATATCTGGTGATGCATTAGGTGCAAATGAGTTTTTTGTGTTGCATGCACTGTACTTGTATGTTCAATCCAAATGTTTCTCGTATTGAAGAGTCTACCAAGTGAACTTTCTAGTCTTGAGCATCTGGCTCTGTATTGTTCAAAGGCAGAATTAGGTTCATGCCCAAAGAAGGGGCTTGTGAAAAGAGAATGTAATTTGGCCAGTGCTCAATTTGTGAGAATTGTTACTGGTATATTCTGTTGTTGACCTCAATCAAACTTGCATGCCTGTTTTGCTGTTTGGATTCCTAGGGATATTTCATATGAAATTTGGCTCAGGAGGGATTTCTCAAACAATACTGAAGATGTATGGCAGGGTTGGGTTGACAGGCAAGATTGATCGATAGGTGATTTGTTCTTACACCAGTTCAGTACAGGTGTTGTCCACAGTGTTCCAAAGGTTAGTCAACTGATAAACCTGATTACTGTCTATGCTTCTGCTACACATGTTGGCGCTTGGAATCCTCTATCCAATCAGATTCATGCCATCATTCAGTTTGGCTTTCTGAAATGCTACACTATCTGCACATTGTCAAACCCAAAAAAAATTCCTTACTATAGTTGAGTGCCCTGATTCCTATGTTTTGTGCCACCTTTCAATTGATCCCAAGGTTGTTCAATGTCTCTAAGCTTCTGTGAGACTCAATCTCAGCATTGTAGTGGGCAAATTCTGCAGGATTTTCAAAAAGCTTGACACTGTCAGGTTTTAGCTTATCTCAAGGAGTGGATGTGAAGAGGATGCTTATCAGTAATATCCAGCACCAGCTGTCAGTGACATGGCTCCTCGTAAGATTCCAGAGCTCACAGTGACAGTTTAAAAAAGGACATTCATAGTCAGTGCAGGTATCAAAGATTTTAACATCCTCTCTGAGTTTGTTTCAGTCAATCCAAATTGTGTTAAACAATATCTCTTGAGCTTGAAAGTCTGATCACTCATGATCTCTTCCTGCGTTGTGTACCAAAAACTATATGGTTTCAATCATTGTTTTGTAAACTCCAAACATGTTTATGTCTTCCTCATCAAATAGTTCTGCTACTTCAGGGTTGCCCTTGTTTCCCAAGTTCCTTATCTACATTTCTTATTAGAGAATGAGGAATTGGAGACCTAGATACACTACCTTGAGAAACACCATGACAGTTCTAGTAAAGCCGCACGAGATGCATTTTATTTGTTTGAAAAGGGAAAAGATGACATTGAGAATGTGTGGGCTACACAGGTGGGTAAGCAATTGTATATTGAATTTTTTTTTTCCTTTAGATCATATTGATGACTTGTTTGATTATCTGCATTGGGCTCAAGTCTTTTCTAACGTGAACCTAAGAAATGAATATCGTCATATTTGTGCAAATGTGTCTAATATTTATAAGGTAATTTTCAAGTACTTTTTTAGACTAGGATTTTTTTCATAAATGCCTCAAATCACTTCTACATGTTTGATGAGTACAATGTACCAGTGAGCCGAAACTGGCACCCAGTGCTGACTTCCTGTGGTTAATGTCTGAATCTGCTGCTGTGGCAGATTATTGGAAAATATGGTTGCATGCAAACCTTCTGAATTTGCAGGTTCAGACCTTTACGTTTATTTAAGTAGCACAATGGGAATATTGAGCTTTGGAGGATATGTTGGAAATGTATATATTGCCAAAGACAAAGCTCAGATCTTTATTTGATTCAATTTGAGTATAATAAGAATTTTCATGGAGGAATTTGAATTTGCAAGTTTGCTTTACAATGGCCATCTAATGTCAAGGAAAAACCCATGGAAATTGTTGACGAAACACTAGTGGGAATTGCCAGGCAGGTGCGGGAAAGAATTGCAATTTTAATGCAATATAATCAAGGTATACAAAAAGCTCAGGCCAGAAAATCCTCTATTACTAATTAAGGAAAAGTGTCAGAATTTGAAATTGACACGAAGATTTTTCTGAAAGTGTATCACAAAAAACTCTGGCTAACACTAACATTCCCAAAGATACTATTTACATTATGATGCCATGGGAAAAATTGGGCTTACCCAAGTCCTTACATCATTTAAATGAACAAATGAAAAATTAAAAAAACTACACAAGACTCATTGAAATACGTATTTTTCTAACATTTTAACATTGTTCACCAAAACCAAATTACATTTCAAACTCATGTACTCTGCTATCAAAATCACAGGGGTGCAAAATTTAAGGATGATCAACATAGTCCTTAGCTCCTTGTTTTGGGGATGTGATCTCATTTTATTGTTTTATGCTTACAACCTTTCTAATGGTCTTAAATAGTGCCAAATTTTGGAATTGAAAACTTATGTACAAAGGAATGTCTAACGTTTCAGAATTATTTATGTGATGGGCCATCAAAGTGACTCATTGCAAAAAGAAATATTAAACTTGAGGATGCACCCTGCAACTAAATTATAATGAGCAATAGGTCAAAAATGACAGTTCCTTTGAGATGGATTTGAAGTAGGGGTCAATTTTGTGAGCATAAATGTTTCTTTACTACCAGTTTTGTGATATAACATCATGGTTAGCAATCGTCACAATAAACCATCGATCACACCACCCATGTACGAAAAGATTTGTAAATTGCTTGACTCGAAGTGGAGAGGGAGCGGTGTAATGTGAACTTCTACCCTCCAGCAATCAGATAGCTCACTGGCTTGGATTTTGAAATCTTTGAATTGCTAACTTGGTAGTGTCTGGGTGGAAAACATTGTGAATTTGGACACTATCCCTAGAGCCCATTTAGAAGAAGGAAACAACTAAAGGCTTTGCCATTATGTACACCGTCTTCTCAAAACAATTCAAATGAACGAAACCCTAGCACATTCATTGTATGGAAAAGTGTTGCAATATCCTTTTTTGTCCAGATCTGGCCAAGAAAAGAGAAAGATGATTCAGGGTTTGCTGCTTGTGAGGTGCATATCAGGTCCCCTAGAGCCAAGTGCCCAAGTGAAAGGGTAGGAAATTTAAAAAGAATTATCCATTACACAATATTAGCACAAAGATTGTGTGTGTGAGAGATCAAGCTTGGAGAAAGAGAGCTAATTTGGTGCCTTTCTCCTGTGTGCATGAACTTGTGAAGATTGTGCACCAATTGAGTTGTGATTTTGGATATTCATATCAATGGGGAGCAGATCCACTGTATCAGGCTCTGGCAGTCTGGCACTGGCATTCTTCATTCCTTCACTGTGGGTGGTGTTCAGACTTGGTATTGACAACAGAAGCAACTATGCGGAACTGTCAAAAGCTCTGTCAACCTCTGTTGAAATGTCCACCACCTGGAATACACCTGGATCACCATGTTTAATTGAGGTTGTCACAAGGTATGGCACTTTTGGGATTCAGACTGCTTCCTTTTTTTTTTGTGGGCAGGAGATTGTTGATCTCATTTGTGGAGAAATAGATTGTGAACATAAATTAGTTGATTGGTTTGTAAAATCTGGGGATTTGAATGACCACTTTACATTTCGAGCTCGCATGTTCATGGTCTCCCAAATTGGAAAGTTTTGCCTTCTATGTTCTAACGAAAGGATGCAGTTTTATTTGTTTGAAACCAGTTTTCAAGTGTCTCATTTTTACTTTGCATGACAGTCATGGGAGTCAAGCACATTTAAAACATTGAAAGTTGAGATTTTTGGCTTTCACATGAGGTCCTCCATTTTCCACTTATTGTGAACAATCACAAATGAAGTTCCTATTGTTCTAAAGATGCCTTCTGGGAGACCAAAATCTCTAGGTTCCAACTGCAGAAATTAACATTCTCTCTTGTTGAAGATGAAAGAACAACCTGATAACCTAACTGAAAACATGAGGAAGCCCACAAGGAGCACAGAAGCTTGTATGCACACTGTTAGACAACAGCTCAATTCACAAAAAAAAATTCCTGAAAGGAAAGAAGGAGAAAAGGGTGAGCAAACATATGAGCCTGGAAATGATACATGTGATGAAAAGGGGACGGTGTACTGCAACAAACTATGAGCACACAACAATGAAGAAATAAAGATGACTAGCCCACAACACAGTGAATATTCATTTGCAAATTGTAAGATTGCAACCAGCAATATTATGTAGCCATCAAAACCCAAGTCATAAAAAGTTTCTAATATCACATTGTGTGCATACAAGTCCATATTGCATCTGCTAGAAAGTACCAGATGCAAAGGTACTGAACACATAATCTGTCAGCATGCGGTATGTTGTGTTGAGGACATCAGCCATTGCATTCTGTGCATCTGTCGAATGACCGACCTAGAAGGAGCTTCAATTACCACCTGAACTTGCTCCTCATTGTCTGCTGGGGTTGCAACAGTGGCTACCACATTGATAGTGGCTCCCTCAGTATTCCCAGAGCTCGCACAAGGTATGATTTCATTCATCTGGACTTGATGATTAAGTGGATGTTCACCTGTGCCTATGATTTCAGCACGTGGATCAGCTGGCAGCACCATTCAAATGCAAGGTTAGGTGAACATTTGGTAATTTGGATCACATTAATAGTGCAGGAATCATGTTTGGAGAGCTATTTGAATTTCAAGCCAAGCACACAGCAATTCCTTAGATTACAATCCATATATTGCACCCCAGGTCATTTTTATGAATTCTCCAATTCTTTTATGGGTTTTTCATGCCTAGAATCACATAGAGAAACCAATTTTGCTTGTAGTAAACACAGACTCCATCAAAGTCTTCAATGTACGTTTGCCTGCTCAGCTGAAGAAAGAAATGGTGCAGTTGGCATGATGTTTGCCAACAAAACTTTCTGGAGCTAGTTGGTTCAAGGACAATACTGAAAGGGCATAAAACACTTCAAATTAAAAAACTTAACACTAGGGGTATTACCTATGAAAGGCAGTTCAAGACCAACTCATTTGAACAACTAAAAAATCGATTTGGATCAGGAAAACTGTTTTGAACCTCAACCAATCACTTTGATCCTTACATCCCGCATGGAGCCATCGGACCCCTTCAAAGTTGGTAAGATTGTAAATAAAGGGCTCTATGCTTTAGCTGATGGTTTCATGCCTACATGTGGTCAAAACTTAGGCTCCAACGCGCTCAGTTTGCAATGCACGAAACAGATGGAGTTTGTTAATTGGGCAAAACTCATGATGTCCATCGTGAACTTTTCACTAATCAACTTCTGTGGTTTCATTCAACAAAAAAGAAACCTGTCCTGATCTTTTGGCTAAATGGACTTCTTCTGTTCCATTCGGCTAAAAAGAAAGTCAATTAAGCATGGGAGCTATTCCCTGACGCACTATTGAAGTTTTGCTACTTGAATGGCTCTTTGATAAAAGTCTATGCCATATTCTGTTGCTATCAAAGACTTGAGTTGAGTGGCTCAAGTGTGGGGTAAAGACTCCAGGGCACAGCATTCCTGAAATTAGGGGCCTTCCACAAGTCAGTAATCACATGGGTCCCCGCATTTTGCCGAGCCCATGGTACAGCAATAGGCAAACATTATCATGAACGCATGTATATCAGGAAGCTTAGGAGGAGCCTCCTCTTTAAGAATGCTAGGGATTTTATGTCTATAGTAGGTCCAATATCCCTCATCGTCTTAAGGACTTAGTGTAGGAGACCTTTTCTAGGAAGGATATTCATAGCAATAAGGTGCCCTGCATTTACACTATGTATGAGCATTTATCCCCTAAACAAAACACAGCAAGGAAGGAATTTTCATCTTCAGAAATGCCTCGGTTGGGAGTGTGCACCCCACCTGCTGGGGGGTTCCTCAAGCGATTCGCGACGCACTGCACCATCGTGCTAGTAGCAACAATAGTAACGACAGCACCAACGAGAATCAGCCCCCCAGTGAACGTGGAACTATTGTTGCTCGAGCCTGCTCCGGTCGACGTGCTCCCCATCGATCTGAATCTCCTTTTCACGAATCACGTCGGGTCGAGTTCAGTAGGCTCTGCACATGACAAGCCCACACAAAATTGCATCCCAGGTCAACAAAATATCCAGCAGCCCCAAATCAATTACATAGCCCCAGTTCTTCATTCTCTTGAATTACTAGTGCTTAAAATTCTTCCAGCTCGCTATGACCTACGAACCATGGTACTGTCTTCCTTCTCTTCAATTACTGGCGGTTTATTTTTTTCCAGCGCACTGGGAACTAAAAACCAAGATTCCAGAAACATAGGGACAGAACTCAAAAGCGAGTGTTGGCGAATCACCTCAGCGATCTAGAATCTTCAGATCAAGACTAACAAATTGCTAGAGGCTCGTTTCAATTCTTCGTTCCCGTGCGGTTGAGATCGCTCTTACGAAGACTGCTATGATCATTCAGCAAAACGCTGAAAGTATGAAGATCTCTCGGATTGCTGCAACCAGCTAAGCAAAAACATACACTGACATCTGGTACGCCGCTTAAACCCGCTTTAACACGACAGGGAAAAAAATGCAGGGAACGGCAAAAGGGTGCGAGAGCGCATAAAGCAAGAGCCAGGCCTACTATCTGATGGCTCGATGGCTCTGTGGTGAGAGGAAACTAAACAAATGGTAAACACTCTGCAGGCGTGCAATTGCCTGGCGCACAGAGAGGACAGGAAGTCGGACCCCAGGGAGGACTGGAAGGGAGGGAGGAGGAGGAGTCCTGGGATTCCAGTTTTCCCTGGGAGGGAGGAGGAGCTGGAAGGGATTCCGCTGGGGCCCAGTGCAGGGAGGACTGGAAGGGAGGAAGGAGGAGGATTCCTTCTCCTCTCTGCCACTTTTCGCTGGGAGGGAGGAGGAGCTGGAAGGGATTCCCCTGGGGCCCAGTCCAGGGAGGACTGGAAGGGAGGAAGGAGGAGTCCTCCTCCTCCCTGCCACTTTTCCCTGGGAGGGAGGAGGAGCTGGAAGGGGTTCCCCTGGGGCCGGGTGCAGGGTGAACCCCGGAGAGAGGAGGGCCTGGGGCCCAGTCCAGGGAGGACTGGAAGGGAGGAAGGAGGAGGAGTCCTCCTCCTCCCTGCCACTTTTTCCTGGGAGGGAGGAGGAGCTGGAAGGGATTCCCCTGGGGCCCAGTCTAGGGAGGACTGGAAGGGAGGAAGGAGGAGTCCTCCTCCTGCCTTCCACTTTTCCCTGGGAGGGAGGAGGAGCTGGAAGGGATTCCCCTGGGACCCAGTCCAGGGAGGACTGGAAGGGAGGAAGGAGGAGGAGTCCTCCTCCCTTCCACTTTTCCCTGGGAGGGAGGAGGAGCTGGAAGGGATTCCCCTGGGGCCCAGCCCAGGCCCGGTTCAGGGAGGACTGGAAGGGAGGGAGGAGGAGGAGTCCTCCTAACTTCCACTTTTCCCTCGGAGGGAGGAGGAGCTGGAAGGGATTCCCCTGGGGCCCAGCCCAGGCCCTCCAGCACCTGCTCGCTCCCTTCCAGTCTTCCCTGGACTTGGGCCCAGCATTTCGACGACCAGTACTCTTGTAGAAAAGTCTTACAGCAGGCCTGGGTGGGCACCGTTGAGGTCGGCATGGGCACCTGGAAGGCCATTAGCGCTCGCAGGTCCACCAGGGACCCCATTCTCAGAATAGAATTGATCAAGCCTTCAGGGCTGAATGGTGTTATCTGAACATCTTTGGGGAGGACACGTCACCATTGTGTGGCGCTTCCTGCCCCCTTTGTATTTCGTGAAATTCTCTAATGATTGAAGGGGCTGCCTGTCCATGGGGTTTCCTGCTGGACTGGGCCCCAGGGAAAACTGGAAGGGAGGAGGGAGGAGGGTTTAACCCTAAAGCCTAAAGCCTCCTCCTCGCTCCCTCCCAGTCCTCCCTGGGGTTCGACTTCCTGTCCTCTTTGTGGGCCAGGCATACGCACGCGTGCAGTGGCTTAGTTTCCTCTCACCATACAGGCATTGAGCCATCAGATAGTAGGCCTGGTTTTTGCTTTATGCGCTCTCACAGGTTTTTGGGGTTTGATCTCGACGCCTACCTATATTTTCCACTAAACTGATGAAACCCTGTCAAACTTTGTTAGACAAAGCACCCAATGGAAGAAGACGCTAAATTATCCCCCCCCCCCCCCCCCGGGGCCCCCAAAGCTCTAAGAGGCGCGACTTAGTGTGTTTGTTAGCTCTAGATCGTTCAATTTGTCTCCTTTGTTTTGGATGTCTAAAGATGAAGTGTCTTGTTTGCAAACCTCAAGCACCCTCCACTTGATCCTTTATGTGCTATTTCCTAAGAGCAAAGGAGGATTTGGAAGGGTCTGCAGGAGCGTTCTCTGAGTTTTGGTGGTGTCTCAGATGCACTGAGCTCTGGTGGCTTCTTGCGCTGCTGCAGCCGCGCTTTTGCACCATCATTGACAACCCTCAGGCTTCTCTCTCACCTTCACTAGCTGTTCATGTTTGTTTTACTACATTTACGAGTTTTTGTGTAATATTAATGTGTTTTATACATATCTATAGTTTATCAACATTTGAATTCCAATTCATTCATAATTGACAAAGGGAAATAAAAATGGTTGGATACATAACCATCTACACAATCAATCTTCTGAATTATATATATATATAATAATTATTTTAAAATTCATTATGTTGATATCTAGAGTTTTGCCCTAAAACTGGATAACCAGACAACACTGATAGCAATGAGACAAAAAAAAAGCCTTCCATTTCCAGGGAGCATTCCCTGGAAATCTTATTTTCCTGGGCTGTTGTTCCGTCATATAAACCTCAGCGCCAACCTATATTTTTCACTAAACTTGTCTCTGGCGGTGTGGTATGATGCTTGGGAGCTCAATATTTCGAATCTGCCAAACTGCGGGAACACAAATTATTCTAGCACAATATTTATGATAACAATATATGAAGAACATTTATATGTTCTTTTTCAGAATAAAAAGAACATGTAGAACCGTGCTGGGT